>BPTQ01000001.1:145114953-145135691 GCA_019973895.1 Chrysanthemum seticuspe | reverse complement strand
TGTATAAGAGACAGTCCTTAGATAGGATTGCATGATGTATCACACTAAAATGGATTTATAACAGTTAGTGTTAATTACTCTTGTACTTCAATTGTATTTCCGTTGTATTTCCGTTGTATCCCATCTAGTATCTCATCATGTACTTTAGGAACCTTGTAACCGAAATTCTATCTATGTCAGACTTATTTTCCTATCCAATTGTCTTTTCTTTTATAGATTGCTCATATGATCTACCTACGATAACCACACTAGTACTTGGCACTTACCTTGACTAAAAGGTTATATATCTCATCACCTTTCTTACTACAGAAATGCCGCCAAAACAAAGATCAAAACGTACCAACCCTGGTGGAGCTTCCAATGCTCCAATTCCAGCGAGAGTCACTCGCAACCAAGCTGCAAACGCTGCTATTCCAAACATAGTCACAAGCGATCAGACTGCTGAAGCCACTACTCCTGTTAGGGCTACTCCAATCCAACCTACCATGAATCAAGCTATGATAGACCAACTAGTCAATGATCGAGTGAACGTTGCTTTAGCTGCAGTAAACCACTCGTCTACTAATGCTGGAACTTCGAGACCACCCACCCACAGTCGCACTTGTACTTACCAGGACTTTCGTAAAATCATGACTGGAGGTTTTAGTGGAACCGAAGGAGCTGTCGGTCTGACTAGATGGATCGAAAAGCTCGAGACTGTGTTCTGAATTTGCAATTGTGAGGAAGAGTCTAAGGTTAAGTACGCATCATTCACTTTCACAGATGCTGCCTTGACCTGGTGGAACAATTTTCTGAAATCTGCTAGTATCGATGTTGCCTATGCCATGCCATGGGAGAACTTCAAGGAAATGGTACTCCGAAAGTACTGTCCTCGTAATGAGATCAAGAAGCTTGAGCATGAGTTTTGGAACCTCAAAGTTCAAGGCACCAATATGGCTGCTTATAATCAGCGATTTCAAGAACTAGCCTTGTTGTGTCCTGAAATGGTTCCCACTGAGACCCGATTGTTAGAGAGATACATCGGAGGACTGCCCCAACCTATCAAGGGCAATGTCACCACTTCTAAGGCTGCTGATCTTCATGAAACCATCGAAGTAGCCAACAAACTCATGGACCAAGTGATTGAGGATTCCATGGATAAAGTGGATGACAATAAGAGGAAATGGGATGACCACTCCCGAAGTTACAACAACAATGGGTACCGTGGCAGCAACAGTGGAAACTTACTATTTTAACTTAAACCTATAATGTTATATTGTATGACATCTTTTAGCATACAGAAACTGTCGTAGTATCGGTTGCATGAACTTAGAGCTAACGTAATAGACTTTCATCCATATAACATTATATTCATTGTAATGATTATATGACTTTGCTTATGGTCCAAACTTACTATTTTAACTTAAACCTATTAACTCACCAGCTTTTAGCTGACCTTTTTAGCATATTTTCTCAGGTGTTTAGTTGTAATCTTGGATGCAAGGCAAGAGGCGGAGAAATGGTCGTAGTAATTTTTAAAGAAGTGTTTTTACACAAAAATGATGTTTTTACTTTGGGACCACTAAAAATTATGGGATGTGCCTATTTATCTAAACAATGTTGTAAGATAATGTTTCAAAATATTTTATGAAGTTAAACGGAGTATGTATTCCATTCTTTATTACTTGTGTTACGATTCACCAATCCCGTAACGCTCCCGAATAACATGTATGCTTCCACTAAACAAAATTTGGGGGTGTTACAATTTGTGACTTGATCTTGAGAAACTTTTTAACTGATAAGGATCGAATTTTGAGACTTTAGACTCCAAAGATTAAACATGCTTGAATATCTTTTGAAATCTTAATAATAACCACGGTCTGGTACCATTGTTTGAAAAATACACTTTTTAATTTAATTGAAAAATCATTCTTCCCCTCAATCAATGACATAAGTTGTTGATTGAGAGATAGATATTTATGACAACTGTTAAGTTCAGATGATTTTCAAAAATAGAGTCCGAGTAATTTTTCAAAACAATTAGTTTTCATTAGATAGTAAGAAATTGTATTTATAGAATCAGAGCATGAGATTTGAAAAACCAGATATAGCATGGCTCTGTTCTTTCTTTGAAAACGGGTTACTGCCTGAAATAACAATAAACCACCATTTTTCTCCGCCTCATTTTTTTTTAAACTATGTACATTCGAAGAACATCTAAAGACCCGTGACATTCTTTGAATTTTTAAAAGTTTTATATTTTTCTATTTGCTTTTTGGAGGTTTTGTAATTTTATATTTTGCTTTTTGAATAAATATATACATGAGATAGATGAATAAAGACCTTTACTCCTCGTCCTCCTCTTGAAGACGCTTGAGTGTTTCCAGTTGAAAACTCTTTAGACCAAGACGTGGAAGGATAAACTCAAAACGTTCTCTAGGAAGAGCTTTAGTGAAGATGTCTGCCAACTGGTATTCAGTCCTCACAAAATAGAGTTCCACCACACCTTTTTCCACTTGTTCCCTGATGAAATGATGTCGAATGTCGATATGCTTTGCTCTTGAGTGTTGAACGTTGTTGCATGAGAGAGCAATAACACTTTTATTATCACAGTACAGAGGGATTTTGTTGAATTCAAAGCCATAGTCAGATAATTGGGATCTCATCCATAGGATTTGAGCACAACAAGATGACATGGCTATGTATTCAGCCTCTGTAGAGGAAATAGAAGTACTCATTTGCTTCTTTGAAGACCAGCTCGCAAGCTTATCACCGAAAAACTGAGCACCTCCAGACGTACTTCGACGTGTATCTTGACAACCTGCATGATCAGCATCTGCATAGGCAGTTAGTGACATACCGGTGTCCTTCGGGTACCATAGTCCCATATTGATGGTTCCTTGGAGATACCGAAAGACCCGTTTAACCGCTTCAAGGTGATTTTTAGTAGGCTTAGACTGATATCTAGCACACATGCACACAGCGAATAGGATTTCTGGTCTACTAGCTGTGAGGTACATCAGGGATCCAATCATACTACGATATTTTGTTTGGTCTACCATGATCCCTGAGTGGTCCTCATCTAGTTTAGTACGTTCAATCATGGGAGTGTCAACATGGTCACTAGAATCAAATCCAAATTTCTTTAAAATCTCATTTGCATATTTAGATTGATTTATAAAAATACCTCCGGGACTTTGTGAAATTTGTAATCCCAAGAAAAATGACATTTGTCCCATCATTGACATTTGAAATTTAGAACCCATTTCTTTTGAAAAACGGTCACACTCATTGGGGTCAGTCAAGGAAAAGATGATATCATCAACATAAATTTGAACGTGAATTAAATGTTTGCCTGACTTTCTGGTGAACAATGTAGGATCAACTGCTCCTTTGCTGAATCCAATAGATAGAAGAAACTTTGATAGTGTATCATACCATGCCCTTGGAGCTTGCTTTAGACCGTACAGAGCCTTCTTCAAAAGATAAACGTGAGTAGGATGCTCTGGATTCACAAAGCCTTCAGGTTGGCTGACGAAGATGACTTCTTTAAGATCTCCGTTAAGAAACGCCGTCTTTACATCCATCTGATAGACTACCATGTTCTTACTTGCAGCATTAGCCAAGAAGATTCTGATTGCCTCGATACGAGCAACATGAGAAAATGATTCTTCAAAGTCAATACCCTCCTCTTGATGGTATCCTTTTGCAACCAATCGAGCCTTGTTCTTTAACACATCACCATGCTCATCAAGTTTCACTTTGAAGATCCATTTTAGAGCAATGATCATAGCACAATCTGGAGCAGGTACTAATTCCCATACATCAAGTCGATCAAACTCATGAATTTCTTCTTGCATAGCATTGAACCACCTGTCTTCATTCATGGCGGTTTTAACATCTTTTGGTTCGATCTTAGAGAGTACGGAGTTGAAAAAGCACCATAAGGCATCGGTTGCCAGTTGTTTCCGTGTGGATACTGGACGAGAGGGATTTCCAATGATGTTGTCTAATGGATGATCGTGAGTCTATATTCTGAGGTGTTCATGTGGCTGTTGTTGAGGGACTGAAGTAGCAGAGTCGGTCTCCTGAAGAAGATGGTTCTGATGATGATTCAGGAGCAAATATGTTTTCAAATGTAGCATCTTCAGGAGTAGCAAAGGGATTAACTTCATCATTGATGCCAGAAATAGTTCCATGATGTACATTTGAAGATTGATGATTTGTTGATGAGACAGAGTGATCAGCAGCAGGTGCTTCTTGACTTAGTGATATTGAGACTGAAGGATTGACTTCATTCACAGGGATATGAGCAGCCTCTGTTGTGGGAATTGACAGTTCATTAGCACTTGGCTCATAGTGTTCATCAAACATCGGATCAAACAATTTCTTCAAATCTTCTTCAGTTGGAGGTACATATGGAGTTGCTGGAGAGGGATTTGGTACAAGGGATGAACCAATAGGACTGTTTTGAAGTACGGGTCCAGAACTGGATTGTACAGGAGCCATATGACCGGTCAGCTCATCGAACGTAACGTGATTTGTTTCCATGATATTTCGGGTTCTTTTGTTGTAGATTCTGTAACCCTTCTTGTTTGGTGCATAACCAACAAAAACTCCAATATCTGCCTTTGCTCTTAATTTTCCTAAGTCTTGACCATCATTCGTTGGATAACACAAGGCACCAAACACACGAATGTAGGAGAGATCAGGTTTTCGTTTATGAATAAGTTCATATGGAGTTTTTCCATGAGAGGTGTGAATAAGGGAACGATTTTGGGTGTAGCAAGCAGTGGCAATGGCTTCAGCCCATAGAAACATTGGAACCTTTGAATAAATAAGCATTGTTCTTGCGGCTTCTACAAGAGTTCGATTTTGTCTTTCAACTACACCGTTCTGTTGAGGAGTTCGTGGAACACTTCTTTGATGACTGATTCCAACACTTTCATAAAACTGAATTAAGTCTTTGTTAACAAACTCTGTGCCATTTTCTGTTCGAACAATTCTGACTGTATTGGTGAGTCGAACCTGAAGCTGTTTGATTAGTTTGATGATGACATCTGGAGTTTCATCCTTTGTCCTCAAAAACTTTACCCAAGTAAATCGAGAGTAGTCATCAACAACTACTAGAATGTATTTCTTCCCATTTATCGTTTGCACTCTCATTGGTCCGCACAGATCCATATGAAGGGTATGAAGAACTTCCATTACAGAGTTTGTGGGTTTTGGTTTGTGGGCATATTTCGTGCTTTTTCCCAATTGGCAAGCTGAGCAAAGATGATCTTTTTCATATTTTAATCTGGGTAAACCTCTGACAAGATCCTTTCTGGAAAGGTTGTTTATGGTACCAAAGTTCAAGTGATTGAGACGACGATGCCATAACCAAGACTTTGTTTTAGAAGCCTTTGACAGCAAGCAGATTGGAGAGGACTTCATCATGTCGTCGATAGAGATGGTGTATAGGTTTGAACCTCGAGTACCTCTTAATAATTCCGCACCATTAATTTCTCTAACGAAACAAGAATGTTTACTAAAAGCCACTTCTAGATCGGAATCACAGAATTGACCAACAGAGAACAGATTGTGACCAAGACCTTCCACATAATATACCCTAGAAATCACACTTTTACCAACCACATAATCTCCATAACCCATAATAGCTCCAAAATGGTCGTTCCCGAATCTAACTGTCCTGATGAATTTACTCACAAAGTTCATGAGCCGCGATCGGTCTCCAGTCATATGCTTGGAACAGCCTGAGTCCAGGTACCACAGAACGATTTGAACGATCTGCAGTTGAACACAGATAAGAATGGATAACTGGATAATTGGGATCCCCATGCAAGAATGGGTTCCATTTGGTTAGTAACAGTGATTGGAACACCCACATCAGAAATAGAAACATCCATATCAGAAATAGAAGCAATGGAATCATTATGAATAGATGCAGCACTAGTTTCCGTATTTTCCCTATTCAAAGTATGTTCACTTCTTAAGGGAATAGTTCTACCAGTAGGCATCCATTTTCTAGTGGGCATTGTCTGATTAACCTTATGGCCAACAGGTATCCATTGATAACCTATCTTACTAAATGTCCTTCCTGTGGGTTTCCACTGTTTTCTAACTTTCTTTCGCCTTTGCCTTTTAGCCTTCTTAGAATGATTTTTTGCATTAACAATATTAACTGGGGATTTGACCGCATTAGACAAAGCATTCACACCACATTCATGATTAGTAACAGAATTCACGCAGACATCATTACATGGTTTTCAAATAGTATTAGAATTCGAATTAATTACAGTATGCCTATGGCTAATACTAGAATCAACACGATTCGTTTTATTCAAATTCTCCCTACGGTGATCTTCTACTTTCTTCCAATGCACATTCTTAGCTTGCGAGGCCCTATCATTCCTTGTATTGCCTTGAGACTTTGACCTACTCGCTTTAATGTCACTGATTACTCTTGTAGAGGGAATGGGAACATTAGTTGGTTTTGCTACTTTTTGCCTTTCATGTTTTGATGTGCTGGGATGTGAAATATTCGAAGGCACATTGAGGTTCACTTTCTTAACACTGGAGGTGATGGGATCTGAATTATTTTAAGGCCTACTAAAGTTCACATTCATAACATTGGGTATTGAATGATTTGTATACTTGGCATTAGGCATAGAACAGGGTATCAAGGGGTTGACTTGCTCACCTAGGGATTTAGGACATATTGTAATTAAGCATTCTAGAAGTTCTTGAGATCGTTTGGCATATAAGCATGCATGGCCAATTGCATTATCAAGTGGTTTCACTAATTTATCCTCTTCTACAATCACACGGAGACATTCTAGACTGTCCTTAAGGTATTAGAAATATGTTTGAATGGCAAGTTCGTTATTCCTAAGGTGAGGAGGAACATAATTCACAGACTTAGCATATTTATTACAACCATGCACCTTTGATGGACCATTCTCCCCATTGGTCATTGGCATTTTCCCTTTTACCTGACTCTTCAGATTCTCAATTTCCTTTTGCAACGAAGTTATTTGTTCATTATTTTTATTACGAGTGATTTTATTGACTCAAATAACTCATTGAAATGACGTTTAACCTTTTCATTTTCTTCGAGAAAAATCTCATTTTCCTTTTGTAACGCATTGACCAAGTTTTGTAGATGAAAATTTTGGAATTCCGAGAATCTAAAGGAGGAGGCATTTGGGAGCCAGACACATTGTTCATTTCACCCTTTAATTGAGAGATTTGGGCTTTCAACTTTCTGATTGTGATACAATGAGCTCGAATCTGTTCATCACGTTTGCTAATTTCAAAAACTACATCAAATTCAGGAACATCCAAAGATGTCTTGATATTTGAGGTTTTAACATTTTCTTTCAGATGTTGATATTTTAATTGCAAAGCAAGATGCTCAACTTCTAATTTAGAAAACTGTTTTACCAGGTTATTATGATCATCCTGTTCAACTTTATCATGCAGTTTAGAGTTAGTTTTTTAAAGCTCAATGACACGATCATGGGAGACTTTCAGAGCAACAGATAATTCATGAAATCGAGAAGCATTAATGGAACAATTCGTAGTAGTGTAAAACACATCTTGAGTAATACATTCAGAAATAAGAGTCTCATTCAATGTATGCAAGTTCTTCCTCTCAATCTCATTATATTTTAGTGCTCGCTCATAGTCACTAACCTCAACTATCATTGCATCAAATTCCTTTTCCATTCCTTTAATATCTGAATCTATCCCCTTTTTAAGACTCTCAAATTGATCTTTTAGTTGTTTAAAGAAAGGCATGACCTCAGTTAGATAGCAATATTTTGTTTGCTCAAAACCCCTTTCCCCTTCAGTAATCCCAGTGGGTGTGATCCTTTTCTTACAAGTTTTCTCAAAATCGACAAATAGTTGAAAAATAACATATTGACTGATTAAGGTCTTGCTCTTAGTGGCAATAGTTCTAGGAACTAAATGCATTCGTGTATTTGGAGGATACACAGTCGCTGCAGGCATTTTTCTAAGGGGAGGGTTTGTTTCAACAAGATTTTCAGCTTTTTGCTTATCTAAGTCCCTTTTCTAGAATACTTGTTCAGGTGTTAACAACGTTTGAGGCTTAAATTTGTTTAAGGAGATCCAGTTTTCCTTCTTGTAATCATGGGGTTTGATCATTATGTTATTCTTTTTACATTCAGGATCATCTAGCTTCTTATTCATTTTCTCCCTAGATGCATCATCTAATTTTCTATCTTCCTCAGTGCACTCAACGCAACTAGGTTTCTGTCTAGGCTTAAGGATTTCATTACCATCATAGATTACCTTATGAGCACTTTTAGCCTTTTTAATGACCTCTGGATTTGGTTCCTCAACAAGGGGAGTACTATGCTTATCACTTAAAACTTTGTGCTTAGTGATTAAGTGAGCAGTTTGGATGGTATTTCCTTGTACGTACAACTTATTTTCAAGCTTGTTTTTCAAGGTTTTTAGATTAGAAAAATCATTCAAAAATTTTGATTCCTTAGCACAGAATTCTTGCTTAAGCATTTTAACATTTTCTTGAAGTTCTTGTTTTTGCTTAGCAGTTTTAGAAAGCTTTTCTTGTAAGGAGTTTAACTCTTGTTTTAATACTTCTTCTCTAAACTTACTTTGTCTAATAGTTGTACGCATTTGGTCGTCCATCTCCTGCTCACGAGTGGTTAACTCAAACTTAGCTTGTTGTTCATAAATAGCAACACGTTCTTTATAAGCATTAAGTTTAGAGATAACAGACTCATCAGGGGTACATGCAGTGTATTCGTCAAAAGCATAGTCATCATTGACTGTATAAGATACATCACATGGTACAATCTCACTTTCACTTTGTTTCACATATTGATCATATGGGACAACATCGACATTGCCCATATTTTCAATATCTGACTCAATAATTACAGTTGATTGTACTTTATCATGTATCTTTTGCTCATCAACTTCATCGTATAGTTTAAGTACCTCATAAATGATTTTGTCTTTGGATGGACCAGCTTGTGGTGATGAAACTTTTGGAGAAACCATAGGTGAGATGCTAGCCATGAAGATTGTTTGAGCAGTAGGTTCATCATCTACATCAGAGTCAAATGCATCACAATCAGCTACCTGAAAGGCATTCTGATGATTATGACCAATCTCATGAATTGGCTGTTCATCAACATCAGCATCATATGTCTTGGCATTCCCTTCAGCAAGAAACAGTAACTCCTCTTCATCCAAAGCTGCTCCATTGTCCTGAGCTTGCACTAGCAACATCTTATCCCTGAAGTACACGGCATTCTGAGGGCGTTTTGGCGATGTGCAGTTTCTTGCAATATGTCCCTCACCACCACAGTTGTAACACTTGATCGGCTTTACTTGTCCTTGATTTCCATTCCTTCCCCTATTCTGATTTGCAGCAAAACCTCTACCAACTCCACCTCTTCCTTGTTCATACTGTCTTTCTTGAACAGGTTGTACCATAACCTTTCCATCTCTGACAGTGGCCTAATTGTGTAGATTAGATGCTGTTCTGAGGTTGTTGTTGGTGTGTGGGAGAGAGTTCATGTTTTGACTGATCATGAGAGCCAGTTGATTAATGAAGTTTCCCACGTGTGCATCAGCATCAGCTTGTTTGAACATTGGGTCGGGAATGAGTTTGTGATTACCATTACCCATGGGTATGACTTGTGAGGCTTTGGTTGTGATTCCTATGTTTGAGTATAAGGCAGTTGAATCATTCGATGAGCTTGTCTCTCCCTGGTTGGTTTTGAACTGATTAAGAATCCTTTTTTCAAACATAGCATGTCTCTCATTTTGAAGAAGGAATGCATAGAGTTGCTCATAGTTTGTATTCTTCAATCCTTTGGTTAGCTTCACAGAAGTGACAAACTTGTGCCATTTAGGATTCATGTTGTTTACAAATTTAGAGTTCAACTGAATGTTTGGCATGGTCATTCTGATATTCCTGATGTCATTGACAAGCTTGTGGAATCTCACGTAATACTCATAGACGCTCTCATCTGGTTTCATCTTGAAGTGCTCAAACTCATCATAGAGTTGTGATTCTCTGTCTTCCATAGTTAATTCAGAACCAGACAGAAGCATCTTGACATTATCCCACACTGCCTTGGCTTCGGTGTTGTGATTGATTAGCTTGTAGATATCTTTTGGAAGACCTTGAAGTACGATGTTAGAAGCCCTAATATCAGCATCGAATCTCTTTTTCTCCTTATCATCGAGCTCATCATACGTCTTTGGCCTATCTAGTCCAAAAATCATAGTTCCATCTGCAGCAGTATCAATTATGTCTCTTGTAGTCTCAACCAGATAAGGTCCTTCATCAATCGATTTGAGAATGTTGACCCCATTTTCCTTTCCAAGACAGTACAGTTTGATTCTTTGAGCCCAGGATTCGTAGTCAATTCTGTCAAGCATGGGTGGACGAGTATCTGAACCAGCAGCTTGAACGTCCTCAGCTACTGAAGAAATAGTAGGAACGCTGTTTGCCATGATTACAAGTTCTGCGGGATTTTACTATTCTTTGATTAAACCGGGAAATTGATTCTTTCATGGGATTTTACTAAACCAAAAGAACAACCGTAAGAATGTATCACGAAGAAGTAACAAGCCAGAAATAGACAAGTAGCAAAACACACAACTCGCTTAGTTATCAACTCGCTTAAGGAATCAATTCGCTAAAGAGCCAAGTCGCATTAGCATCAACTCGCAACACTGTCAACACGCTTAATGGAACAAGTCACTAAATAGCCAACTCGCTTTAGTATCAACTCGCAAGACACACAACTCGCTTAATGAAACAAGTCGCTTTAGAACTCAAGTCGCTTAAGGAAACAACTCGCTTAGAACCCAAGGCGCATGAAAATCAACTCGCTAAATAGCCAAGTCGCATATACTAACTCGCATACAGAAACAAAGCAACTCGTTTTGAAGAAAAACAAGTCCGAGACTCAACTCGCTTTGTCCTATGTTCACAAATAACCACTTTATCAATAAAAAACAACCAAACCACAATGATTTAAGCCTTCCAATTCAAAACATAAACACATATGATGATCCTAAGCACAAAAGTACAAGCAAAATTCAAACTTTAACACTAGAATTCGTCCAAATGAATCAAACTCTCCTAAACCCTTAATACCCCAAAAACCTTATGAAATCCACCAAAACAAAGAGCATGAAAGATGAGTGATCAAACCATGGCTCTTGATACCAATTGTAATATATAGGATTTCACTAACACATCATATCAATAACATATGGGGCGTTCACAATAGTTTAGAGAGAGAAAGTTCTAGAGAGAGAAATAGAAGAGAGTTGGGAACTATGAGAAACAAAGAAAAATAGTATTGAAGCTCCAACCCTCTACCTTGGGAGGTAGAGGGTATTTATAGTGTCTTACAAATAAACGCCACCTACAGGCTGTGGATCAGGCATACAGTGGGTAAAGACCCGTCCGTCCTCCACGGTGTTACTTAACATACTACTTACTAACATAACTTGACTACGACTACGAGCTTTCTAACGAATACATATACTTGAGGTGACCGACTCTTTAACGACTGAATTTTCTAATTCCTAACAGATTCTATGAGTCACTCCTCCTCCTACGATCACCCTGTTTATTTTGTTGAGGAATTTGATGAATTTGTTGTTGACATAGATGGCTGTATTGATAAGTATTGACGAGTGTGTAAATACTCATCATTTTTGTTCCTTCTACACTGCAAAAACAGTCAAAAACACTTTGAAAAGTCTTGAAAAGACAGAAAAAATATTTAGACTGTATTTTATGCATAAATTGTCAAATCTAGTCCCTGGTTATTCAAAACAAGTTAATTTTTCATAAAAGGCCCTCAGGGATTTTCAAGTTGTCATAATTAGCCTTATAAAATTCAATTTTGCAAAATAGCAACTTTAGTCCCTGAAATTTCAAAGATTGAAAGAAATTACCCCGGGACATTTTTAATTTGAAAATTATTATTTTTGGTCCTTGGGAAAATTAAACTTGTCATAATTGGTCCCTATGATGAATATTGGATAATTACAGTTTCGGTCCCTTGGTTTTTGTGGAATTGCAATTTTGGTCCTTGTTATTAATACCAAATCCAAACCGGACCCTAACCAAAGCCCAACCCAATCCCTTATTAATAAAACCGGGGTCAACTCCCCAGTCAACCCCCACGTTTTCCCTCCATCTTCACCCAACCTCTGCAATTCCTGCTCCAAGACCATACTTCCAGCTCACACCCCACTCCCTATCACCCTCCACCTCACCTAACAGCCAAAATGCAATTAATGCTTCTTCCTTCCTTGCACTCAACCCACCCCAACTGGCAAAAATGGTTTTCCCGCCAAAATTCATCAAACGGCTAAAATGAGCCCAAGTAATCCAACGGCTCTAAAAATTGGTGGGAAAAGCTGAGAGGACAAGTGGGAGTATTTTCATTCATAAATAGAAGGAAGAAAAGGAGGACAAAAGAGTTTTTTTAATTTTCTAGTTTTCTTGCAAATCGTTTTTATTATTAATGTCTTAGTTTAATTCTTAAATTGTAATTTCCAGTTTCTATGTACTAAATTTAAGTTACTTAATCGTTTGTAATCCAGTTCAAGTTCTAATTAAAAGTTTATCCAAATTTCTTGTTTTTAAGTTCTCTTTTATTTATGCAGCTTTAAATAATCTAAATCCAGGGTTCAAAAAGTCTTTTTATAGCATAAGTGAGCTTATTAAAGCTGTGTATAGCTTGTAGTAAGCTCATCACTCAGTTTCAATCAAAGTTGGCATTTGGTCAACAAGAGTCAAAGGGGGAAGGAATTTGATCTTAGATATTGGAGTAAGGCTGGAAATGGTTGTGGATGATATTTGAATTTGTTCAGGCATTATTCACACAGAAGTTAAGGTTTTCAGTTTGATTCCTTTAATTTTCAATCTTTAGTATAAAATTAGCTTAACTAGTTCCTGTTGATTAATGCTATTAAATCTTGTTTATTTGTGCTCATTCCTGTTTAAATGAAGTTATTATGAGTTTCTATATTAATTATATGGTCTGATTACCTAAGTTGTTTTGTAAAATCTCAATTTTGCATACTTTAAAGGGTGTTTGGCTCAAGTAGTTTAACTAAGCTAGAGGTGTAGATTTTGGTTAGGACCTGATACTATAGCTTCATTTAGGTGAGTAATACTGAATTTAGTCATTTCTTTTCATTAAAGTTCATTAGAAGTCAAAATCATAAGTTTCCTGATCTCATATGCATATCAGTTAGAGTAAATTAGAGTTACCTTGCATTCTAGGCTTAGATCATGTTAATATAGCTTAATTGTGTCATTGTGCACCATAAAACATCATCCTCAATCTGTTTTTGCAAGATCAAAACTTACAAAAGTCAAGTTTACAATTCTGTCCAAGAAGTCAAAATTGTCAAATAAGTTTTCTGTAGTAAACTTTGTGGATTTTTAATTCACTCAATTCTGAGTCAATCTTGCTGAAATTTTGGATGAAGAATCTCTGGTTGGTGATCTACAGCTGCGTATTTTTAGTTTATTTTTAGGATTTTTCTAAGCCTCCTAAATCAGTGCTCAAAGTAGGACCAGTAGGGCCGTTTGGCAAAGTAGACTTGAAATTGAATTTGTGCTCAAATGCTTTAATCTTGTGCTTATTAGGTTCAATTCAGTTGCAAAAGGCTTATCTTAGTTATTTTAGGTCAGTTTGAGCATTAGGTAGCTTATGGTAGCTTATAGTTAGCTTATAGCTTATTTCACTTAGCTTATTACATCAGTTGTGCGCCCATTTCATATTTCCTTTGATCCTGAGTTGTTTCTGTTATTTTTCCTTGATTCTCAGTATTATTTTATAGTTTTTTGGAAATTTTCATATTTTTCCCTGTTCATCTTCTATTTTTCTGCATTTAATCTCATTTTTAAGCATTTTTAATTAGCATTTAATCCAAATAATTCAGAAAAAGATCAGAAAAATGCAATTTCAATTTTATTAGTTTTATAAAAATATAAAAAGCCAAAAAAATATTCTTCCATAATTTTCTTAGTTTAAATAGTATTTTTTAGCATTTTAATTAGTTTTAAATAGTATTAAATTCATAATAAATAGAGAAAAAGTCAAAAAAATGTGATTCCAGTTTTGAAAAATCTTTTTAGTTAAATTTGATTTTTGAAAAATAGTTTTGTAATTTGCTTGCATCTTTTCCTAATTTTTAGCATTTTAAGCTATATTTTAAATGTTCAAAATTAGTTTTTAATTCAAAATAAATCAAGAAAAATCCTAAAAATTAGTTTTAATTCTTAAATAGTTTTCAATTATCATTTTTAGTTTAAAAATAAATGTAAAATTCTGTAAACGTACGCGTTTTAGGTTTTAGTCGTTAAACGATTTTAAATATAGAATTAAAATGACTTCAAAGTCTTGATTAGATTTAATTTCCTTAGTGTAATCAATCATAACCCCTTTCCTGTTCAATATCACCCGATCACTACGCGTTTAGCTATTCAATCGCACAGCTCGTTGGGACTTAACGACCCGGGGAAACACTAAACTCCTCTGGACTTAATTGCATTTTGTTCTGAGCTGTTTGACTTTTATGGTTGACCATTCACAAGTGGTTGACTAATAAAAGATACACCATTTTTGGTTTTCAACTCAGCTTATTATATAAGCTTGTGCTTAAGCTTAAACATAAGAGGTAGAGGCTGTTTGGATTTTAGGATTTGATTTAGTCATATCATTGTAGTTTGCAAATCATAAGTCTAGACTAGTTGATATAAGTTTGTTTCTAGTATTTTTAGCATAAATTAGTTCTTGTCAGCTTCTGCTTTCATTTGGTGCCTTTTAGTGTTCATTTGCTTATTATTAAGTGCTTATTCATAAGTTGTTGCACTACAGCTTCATATTTTCACACATAAGCTAGAGGTTTTATATTTTTCATAAACTTATAATATAATTTTAAACTTTTCCTGAATTTCTCATAATTTTTCATCACTGTTTGCTATTTTTCTTATTTTAAATCAGTTTTTAAGACTTTTTAAATAGCTTTTAATACAAATAAATCAGAAAAGCTTCAAAAAAATAAGTTTTCAATTTTCATAGATTAAGATAAATATAAAAAGCCAAAAAAATATTTTTCCATAATTTTCCTAGTTTAAATAGTAATTTTTAGCAATATAATTAGTTTTAAATAGTTTTTAAATCATAGAAATTAGAATATAAGTCAGAAAAATACAAAATTAATTTTCAAAAGTTTGTTTAGTTATTTTAGATTTTTGAAAAATAGTTTCACAATTTTCCTCTTTAATTTCATAATTTCTAGTATTTTAGATTAGTTTTAAAAGTTTAAAATTAGTTTTTAAATCAAATAAATAAAAGAAAAATCATAAAAATTAGTTTTAAATCATAATAAAGTTTTAAATTTCATTTTTAGAGTAAAAGTGATTTTAGATCATTTTTAGGTTTTAATCATTAAACGATTTTAAATATAGAATTAAAATGACTTCAAAGTCTTTATTAGGCTTAATTTCCTTAGTATAATCAATCATAACCCCTTTTCCTGTTCAATATCACCCGATCACTACACGTTTAGCTATTCAGTCGCACAGCTCGTTGGGACTTAACGACCTGGGGAACCGTTCGGAGCGAATCAAATTTTGGCGCCGCTGCCGGGGAGCTGTGCTAATAGTCTTACGTTTAGTAGATTAGTGATTTGAATATTCACTCCTTGTTCATACCATCTATATATATTTATATTTTCTTATAAAAAACCATAAAACCCAAAAAGATTCTTCTTTCCCCATTTTCATAATTCTCTTGTTTCCTCGAGTTACGTCTAGTGCATGCGCACTCGTTCTTCTAGATCATTGAGTCCTTTTCGTGATCTAGCAGAAATTCCTAGAAGACGTTCTCGTAGACGTGCTGCCCGAATAGTCGAACCCGAGATTCTTACTATTCCAAACAACAATATGGCAGACGAACGAACTATGGCGGAAATGCTCCAGGCACCCACCGAGGGTTATGGAGATGCCATCGTTTTACCAGCAATCAATTCTGATCACTTTGAATTGAAGACACATTTGATCCAACTTGTGTCTACGAATAAATTCCACGGGTTTGATCGAGAAGACCCGTATGCACACATCCGTTGGTTTAACAAGTTGACCTCAACTATCAATTACAAGGATGTGCCACAAAAAGTGATCAAATTGATGCTATTTCCGTTCTCACTTGAGGGGGCAGCCCGGATTTGGCTGGAAAAAGAACCCCCTCGAACCATCGAAACTTGGGAGGATCTTGTTCAAAAGTTTGTCAATTATTTCTTTCCTCCATCAAAGACGACTAATCTTAAAAATGAAATTTCTGGATTTCGTCAAAATTTCGATGAAAACTTTGGAGAGGCATGGGAGAGATTCAAAGATCTCCTCAGGAAATGCCCACATCATGAATTCACGGAGCTTCAGCAAGTTAATATCTTTTATAATGGGTTGAACGGTAACGATCAAGATTCTTTGAACGCAGCCACCGGTGGCAATATCTTGAATCGTAAGCCTAAAGATGTGATTGAAATTTGCGAGAAAAAATCAAAAGTTCCTATTTCTCGCAACAAAGTCAATATTCCGAACACTCCTACTTCTTCATCCGGTAACTCTTCCGAGTTAGCCGCTCCGTTAGCCGCTCTAACGGACGTCATCCGTTGTATGATGAAAGAGGTAAAGGAAATCAAAAGCGAAATTCATAAGCCGGAACCAATCAAAGCCGTGAACAAGGTGTGTGAAACTTGTAGTGGTCCACACGCGTATTATGATTGTCAAGCAACCGATGCTTCTTTTTACCAAGCTCCCGTAGCTTCTGTAAACCACAATCAATACCGACCACAAGCTGATCCTCACTACCGTGCACCTAGCGGTATGACACCACCTGGTTTTCCTCCTGTGCAAAGCCATGGCAATCAAAATCGCTTTGTTCCGAATCAAGGACAAAACTTCAATAAATCTCAAAATTTCAATCAGAACTGGAACAATTTCAACCAACCATATCAAGCTCCAAATCAGCAAAGTTATCAACAACCTTCTCAAGCTCCCCTACCAAATGACTTCATGAAAATTACTGAGTCAAGCATACGTTCAATGCAAACTCAGATCAATAACATGAGAGTTGAGCTAAAAAAGGAAATTGATACCACAATGTCTCGGCAGACAAATGAGTTGAAGAATATGATGAGCAGTTTCATGAACATGAATATGAACAAAGCTTCGTCATCTTCTGGAGGACTCCCAGGCAATACAGTTCCAAATCCAAATGCCGAGTTGAAAGCCGTCACCACTCGTAGTGGTAAGACGCACAATGGACCTTCGACTCAAATGCCCCCTCCACCAGGAGCAATGAGTCAAGTTACCAAGGATACAACGGACAAGGTGCATTTCTCAAGCCCACGAAGTACCGCACACGTCCCACCTTCGGTAGTCTAAGCTTTAAGTCTGGAACCCGAAGTTTCGAAGACAAATTCTGAGCCAGAAATGACTTCCGTCCCGACTCAAAAGTTTAGTCAGCTTCCTTACCCATCCAGATTGCATGATGAGAAGCTCAAAGACAAAACCAAAGAGCAAATGGAAAAAAATTTCCAAATTTTCAATGAACTGCACTTTGATATAAGCTTCGTTGATGCTCTCGTTATAATGCCCAAATTTGCATCCACGCTTAAAGGCTTACTGAGCAACAAAGATAAGTTATCTGAGATGGCTAAAACCCCTCTCAATGAGCAATGCTCAGCGGTCCTTCTCAAGAAGCTTCCCAAAAAGCTTGAAGACCCCGGCAGGTTTTTAATCCCGTGTGATTTCTTGGGGATGGTTCAATGCTCCGCCTTGGCCGATCTTGGCACAAGCATTAACCTCATGCCACTCTCAGTATGGAAGAAACTGTCTCTTCCTAAACTTACATCCACTTGTATGACACTCGAGCTAGCGGACCGTACCATAACTCGTCCACTTGGGATAGCCGAGGATGTCGTAGTGAAAGTAGGAAAGTTTCACTTTCCTACTGACTTTGTTGTAGTAGACTTTGATGCAGATCCTAGAGTTCCCCTCATCTTAGGGAGAGCTTTCTTGAGAACGAGCCGTGCTCTAATTGATGTATTTGCTGAAGAGTTGACCATACGGGTTGACAACGAAGAACTCACGTTTAATATCAACCAGAACTCCAAACCTCTATCCAAACATAGTGTTGCCACAATTGATCAAAAATCTGAAAGAATCAATGCAACACTCTCAAATTTCACGGTTAAGAGGAGTCACAAAAAACGTGCTGAGCTAAAAGCTTTGAAAATCAACCCTGGTTCAAACAAATGGTTTGAAAGTTGTACCAAGGAAGTCAAGAGTGTTCTTGATGATGATGATCTAGAATCGGAGACTTTATCGGAAGTGGTGGAAATTGCTAGCTCTAAGAGCACACCACTTGTCCCACCTCCGGAATCAGTTTATCGTATCGAGTTTGTTAACTCTGTGGATGAAACCAAACTCTCTTTTGTTTCATCTGGATTGGATGATGATGTTTGTGATCCAATGGGAGACATTCTTCCCATTGAAGAATTGCTCAAAAATGATCCATCATCTCCTAGTCTTATTATTTCCGACTCTTCCATCCCTTCTCTCACTCCGGATGAGGAAGATGACAACTTTTGGAATGAAGTCGATGCCTTTCTTAGTGATGAGTCAATTCCAACAGGAATTGATAATACTTACTTTGATTTGGAGGGGGACATCCTTTTTCTGGAAAATCTGTTGATTGAAGAACCGTTTCCAACCCTCCCTACCGGAAATTCTGTTGACAATCACCATACAAACTTCAAGACTAAGCTTAAAAATGTCAAAAATGGTGATTTGCTTTTTACTGATGAGGAATGGACTTGCATTCTCATGCACATCTTTATTCCATTCTTCACAGATGGTGTGGTTACTCTTTCCCTTTTCTCTTTCGGGAATGAGGACACCATCTTTGACCCCGGTATCATCCTTTATAGTTTCTACTATTAACAATACCGCGGTTGTATCTCGTCGGTGTGGAACTTTCTGATGTTCATATGTTTATTAACACTGTGAACGAAAGTCCGATCGAGATTGGTTTTCCACGTTGCTTCCCCAAGAACAAATGAATACGGGGTCGAGTCAAGCTAACGACTCGGGAATCAAAAACAGTAGTACACTATATGGGTTTTCACCCGTATTTCTGACTTCTTTCTATTTTCTACCACCCTAGTGTGGGGGAGTTGCCCCCCGATGTTGTATATAAGTTTCATAAAAAAAAAATAAAAAAATAAAAAAAATCAAATTCCAAAAATAATGGCCGTAGTATTTCCCTTTTACGTTCTATGTTTCGGCATAACCGCCGGTACTTTGAATATTGGGGGCAATATTCATTTCTAGTGTGGGGGGGAATTCTCACGAATTTTATCATGTTATTATACCACCCAATTCCCCCATTTTTGGTCAAAATTTTTTTTGGAGTAAGTGTTTTGCACTTACTCAGCTTACGGTTATCAGTCCGCCATGTCTAATAAACAAAAGGATTGGCTAATCCAGGAGCAAACGGCTCTTGGTAAAGATATCTCAAATCCGTTGACGGCTTGCAATTTGCCCCAAATTGTATGGTGTTCAGCTCCGTTGACGGCTTGCAATTTGCCCAAAATTGTATGGTGTTCAGCTCACCATATCTTTAATTAGTGAAGAGTTGGCTAGCCCGCAAGTTTATGGCTTGTGGTAAAGGCAGTTGGAAAACCATAATTGGTAATCAGCTCACCAAAAATATTTTATCTAAGAGTTGGCTAGTCCAGAAGCAAACGGCTTCTGGTAAAGACAAATCAAATCCGTTTACAGCTTATGATTTGCTCAAAATCATTTGGTTATCATTGTACCAAAGTTCTTACTTGAACTGAAACATTTGGCTACTCCAGAAGTAATGGCTTTTGGTAAAGAGATTCAAATCCATTAAGTTTTATCGAAAGATTGCTAGGGACTAGCAATGTTTTAGTGTCGGGGATTGATGAGTGTGTAAAAATACTCATCATTTTTGTTCCTTCTACACTGCAAAAACAGTCAAAAACACTTGAAAAGTCTTGAAAAGACAGAAAAAATATTTAGACTGTATTTTATGCATAAATTGTCAAATCTAGTCCCTGGTTATTCAAAACAAGTTAATTTTTCATAAAAGGCCCTCAGGGATTTTCAAGTTGTCATAATTAGCCTTATAAAATTCAATTTTGCAAAATGGCAACTTTAGTCCCTGAAATTTCAAAGATTGACAGAAATTCCAGGCCAAACCTAAACCATAATTATTGTTCCTGGTTTTAACGTTAAGGTGTTTTTGGTTCCCTGGCTTTGACATTAATAGGTTATAAGTAGTATCCCTGGTTAATACTGTTCAAATTAAAAGGGTTCCTGGTTTTTATTATTAAAAGTTTAATTTTTACAGGGCCCCATTAAAGACAGTTAGAAACTTTAAAGTCCCTGATTTCAACGGTAAAACGTTTTAACTTAAAATATTCCGATTAATACTGTTGAACTTTTAGGGACTCCCGGAAAATACTTTTTAATTGAACAAAACTTATTGGTCCCTGATCTAAACTGTTAAATACGTATTTTATGTCAGATTTATAAAAAAGACAGAAAAGTTCTGAAAAGTTCACAAAAACTGACAAAAACGTCACATCTTCCTTGTTTTTACTACTCATAAAAATGT
>BPTQ01000001.1:145056340-145100366 GCA_019973895.1 Chrysanthemum seticuspe | reverse complement strand
AAAAAAAAAAAAAAAAAAAAAAATTGAAAAACAAAATAGAAAAAAGAGAAAAAAAATAGAGTGAAAAAAAAACATACGGGCTACCATCCTACATCTATATTTAATTTATGTTTGTTTGTTTCAGTTATCTAGAGTCTAGAGTGTCGAGTCTTGGCTTAGCAACGCCATTCTTCGCATGCTTGTAACATAAAGATTTTTCACTTGCCACCACTAAATAGTCTATCCCACGAAACCCTTTGTTTCCCTACCGTAAGCCTAACATTACAACCCTTTAAAAGACCTCTTGGATAGTCTTTCCTAGGTGCTTACGCCAAAGCGATGGAGGTTTGATCTAGTCTCAAGCCTATGGTAATCTATGTACTAGGACCGGTTAATGAGTGTTTATCTTCCATTTCCATCTTGTTATTTTTCATATACACCAGAGAGATGTGAGTATCCAAACACCCCATGTGAGGTGCTAGTATGTAATTTTCGTGCTTGTTATGAGTTTTGCGGGGCTTATATGTGTTGTGGATTGTTCTAAACCATTGCTTCATGACCCCTAACTTATAAATTAATTGGGTAAAAGCACATTTGCTTGAGGACAAGCAAATACCAAGTCTAGGGATATTTGATAAGGTTTTAAAATGTACCTTTTTGAGGGGTCATTTAAGCCCTTATTTGATCACTTTTGTATCCGTTATTACTTAATATCGTTCCTTTTCACTTTTTAGGTATCTTGAAGGCAAAATGCTGGAATGACACTTATTCGAACGAAAAGGCGCGAATATACGAAGAAAATAGCCAAAGTCAAGAATCGAGACACTCAGGCTGTTAAAACTGAAGGGGACGGCATCAGGTGTTATCTGCGACGCCGTCGGACCACTTTTGTGATGGCTCAGTAGCCAAATTGCTTATTTACAAGTGACGGCTTCAGGTTTTAAAAGAGTAGGGCGTCGCAACTCAAACGGCCTAGATTTGATCCAGACGACGTCAGAGACTGAAGGGGACGGCGTCACAAGCATAAGGTGACGCCGTCGCAAGACTAACGTGGCCAAGACGAAACCCTAATGACGGCGACCCGACGGCGTCACAAATCAAAGGGTGACGCCGTCGCATATGTAATCTTATATATATAATCCGAATTTTTCAGTTTTCAGTGTTTAGTCTTTTGGAGTAAAAACCTAAACCGAACCAAGGCTATCTTGTATAGTATTTTAGGGTTCTATACCCTATCTTACATCAAGATAACTGTTTTACTTCATTAATTCAATTATGTCTTCAATTATTTGTGTGTATGCTTGCATGTTTCCTATGTCCGGCTAATTTACGTGTGTGTTTGCTTAGGGAATATGAAACTTAATTATTGAATATTGATTGGTTGTCTCTTATCTTAATTGTTAATGATCTAGTACTGCGATAGGTCATCCGTTATGTAGTTAATGCTTGATTAATCTTTGTTGAACCTTAGCTTATAGTACCTAGAGTCATTGTAGGCTAAACCATCCGAAGAGTACCTTAGAGTTAAGTTTATAAATCCTAGAGATTTTGTAGGCATTAACCTTTGGTAGTTCAAAGAGTTAGGGATAAACGCATACCCTACGACCTTAGACACACAACTCGATTAAGAATAAGGACGTGACAATTCAACCATCAATAAGAGATAGTTAAGGAGTAATAAAACCTAAGTAAACACATCTTTAAATCATCATACGAGCACACAATAATTAGACATAGACTACATACACCTTAGTTTAGATAATTAGATGAGTAGAGTAATCGGTAGAAATACCAACCCCCAAATCCAAACTCCGAGATTCGTACCTTTCCATTTCCTAAAAAAACATAAAAAGATAAAAAATAATCTTCCTCAACCCCAACCTTAGCGTAGTAACTTCTTACTAGCATTCCTATTCCCCTAGAGAACGATATCAATTCCCGTGGCTTACCCTAATACTACACTACAACAATTAGGTTCACTGCCTAGGGTGTTGAAAAACTTGCTCGACGAAAAGGAAGTTCCTTTGACCCCAGACGACGTGTGTAGCGTTTTCAGGTTTCCAGACATAAGATCGTTTCCTTGTAGATCACGGATGAAACAAGTTTTCTCCCGAAAAGCAACTTCCAAATCTCCATCACAAAATTGACCGACAGAAAAGAGATTGTGACCGAGACCTTCTACATAATAAACTTTGCTAATTTTGATGTTCCCATTGATGTAATCTCCGTAGCCCATGATAGCTGCGAAGTGATCATTCCCGAACCTGACAGTGCCAATGAACTTTGAAACAAAGTTTGATAACAGTTTGAGATTGCATGTCATGTGTCGGGAACATCCGCTATCAACAATCCAGAGGATGATCTGTATCACCTGCATTACACACAGACGACACAGGTGGAATAGAAGTAGAGGTGGAACCCGAAGAGTTAGAGGGTTCCGTTACAGTTACAGAAGACACACACATGTTAATGATTTTAGGAATCTATTTAAATCCTGGTATGTTTTGTAACCATCTCTGCCAAGTCTAACTAGTCTCTGCTTTGGTCTTAGTGAATGCACTAGGTGAGAATCGTTTCTTAGGTGGTGAAGTGGGTTCTATGGGTACATCAATGATATTTGCAGAAACACTAGAAGGCGGTTTACCTAGCACAGACTTAAAAGCATTAGTGGGCCTTGAGGTATTCCGTTTCCTATTGTTCCGCTTACGAGATAAGATAGCATTAACAACACATTTATCATGACAACCAGAAAACATGCTTTTATGACAACCAACACAAGATGCTTCAAACATAACATTCAAAGTACATAAAGGTTCAGCATTTGTTACATCACTTTTTCTATTACATTTGTCTAACGCAATGTCAAAAGTGGGTGCAACTTGAGTCTTATTCAAAGTCCTAAGGTGTTCTTCTACTTCAGAGGTCTTTATTGTTCTTTTCTTACGTCGCAA
Source organism: Chrysanthemum seticuspe (assembly GCA_019973895.1). Taxonomy (NCBI): domain Eukaryota; kingdom Viridiplantae; phylum Streptophyta; class Magnoliopsida; order Asterales; family Asteraceae; genus Chrysanthemum; species Chrysanthemum seticuspe. The sequence continues at coordinate 145,097,436 of BPTQ01000001.1, read as the reverse complement.
CTTCCTATTCTTCCTTGATTTGCTCTTAAGCTGTGAAGTGCTAGCGTTGGGAAAAGAGGCAACTATTCTTGTTTCAGTGGAAGGAAGCACATTAGTATCTTGTGGTTTGTCATTAGGCGTTCTAGTGTCAATTTTAAACATTCCTAGGGCAAGTGAATTTGTGTTACTAATCTTATCTTGCTTAAGTTTCACCAACTCTGCTTTTAGATCATGGATAGTGTGTAACAAATCTTGATTTTCAGAGCGAGTGTTTCCATTTTGTCGTAACAGCTTTGGTATATGCAAGATGATCATCAGCATCTTTAGACGCTTGAGCCAGAGTCTTTTTGAGCAAATCAAATATGACACCATATTCTGTTTTGACTTTGGCAATTTCTTGTTCATATTTTGAAATTTGACATTTTAAAGACGCGTTTTCATCATCCAGTTGTTCTATTTTTGGATTAGAAATTTTTGAACTCAACTGGTTGATTTTTTTTTGCAAAGCAAGTTCACGATTTTGACAATATTTTTGACACCATTGAAGATGACGTTTTGCATTCGAAAGCTCGTTTAACAATCCCTCATTTTCAATTTTTAAAGACTCGATTTGTGACACAGTATCGGTATTCTCAACATTTTCTACAAAATCAACAGAATCAACAGCGATATAATCAAATGCATATGCAACAGAATGTAATAACACAACATTTATGGTATCAGCACATATAACATCTTCCAAGAGTCGGTCAACTTGATTTCGTAACAGTTTCTTTTTACGTTTTCTATTTGAAATCGATGTTTCTGTTTGATCGAAAACTTGTTTCATAAGACCAATCTTCTTCTGAAGATCCCGTTCCCAATATATTGCACACATTTTTAAATTTCGAACATGGGGTAAAAGTCTTTTCTGAAAAATATCTCTTTGATTTCGCGCATGTGGCGATTGAAAATGTTCAGCTTTTATTTCAGAATTAACTTCAATTTCACATTCTAAAAGTTTGATGTCAGACATGAATGTAGCAAAATATTTAAGAATTTGACATTTGTCGGGTAATGATTTAACTTCACTGAAAGACGGTAAAGGACCATTAACTTTTGCAACATTGTTGATAACATCAAATAGTCCTGAATATTTAGTGTCAATTTCCCCCGATAATGCTTGTAATTTATATCATTTATATGGATTTACGCTTGTTTTAAATTTGTTTTCCACTTTCAGGTAAATTAAGAGCATTGGAGCTAAAGAGACGCGGAACTGGAGAAATATTTAAAGATTTATCACAGTATGCTATTTTGAAGAAGTTACGGCGTAACTCGTCTCTCACATTACGCCGTAACTATTGCATGACTCAGAAAACCAACTTATCATTAGGTTACGGCGTAACTCTTCCCAAAGGTTACGACGTAACTACATTAGGTCAAATAAGGTTCCACGCCGCTGATACTTACGCCGTAACTATTGCATCAACTACGACGTAACCGAGTTTATTGAAGACTAAGGCGTAGCCACTCATTAGGTTACACCGTAACCAACATATCTAGTGCATTATTCGAAGAAATAGAAGGTTACGGCGTAACTCCTATATTGGTTACGCCGTAACCCAGATCTGGCCTATAAATACCCCACGAATTCCAGCATTTCTATTCATTCCATTCCACACACAACACTTAGAGAACGTGGGAAAAAACTCAAGGCAGGTCTAGAGGAGCATACGAAGCTGTCTCCAAAGGAGAAATAACTCCCCTACGATAAGCATTAGCGTTTTATAATTCTTTTACTTTCAATTCATGTATTTCGTACCTTTGAATATTGAATTGGTTTGCATGATTAATATGAGCGGCTAAGCACCTTTTGGTGATGGCCTAGTTATGATTCCTTAATTGTTGTGTTTGCGTTTACTTTACTTCCGTACAATTATTTCTAAGTGTATGCATGCATAGTTTATTGGTGCCACCCTTGGTTCGGTAGTTTTGAATGGCGATAGAGGCCAATTGCCTAGGAGATATGACCAACTGACCCTAGGTGAGCGGACTGAGACGGGAAGGGTAAGATATGACCAACTGGCGACCCTTTCTACTTGTGCGATTTGACCAACTGATCACCTATCATTTGGATGAACTTAAGAATTAGGGGGTGCGTGTCTAAGTTCCTAACGGCTGGGCATTCACTATTATAAATCTAGCATGTAGCAGTACTTAATGACTTGGTTTAGGGGACCAGGAACAACAGGACTTATGAGGGGACACTTGACTTCTCCTGTGGTGGCATCTTTGCTGATAGGTTAGGGTGAATTGACCAAATGTTGTCCTCTCAACTTTGACCCCACCTGAAGTAATTGAAAGTAAGTACACATAGACATAACTAGCTAGGAGGATTAATTAGGTTAGCACCACTCTTCTCTATTGATTTCCCCTTATCCTTTATTTTCTTCTATTTGCTTTATTCTGCATTAGTAGTTTAATTAATTAAATCCCTATCGAAACCATTATTAATCTGTGACACCTAGACTTAGTAATAATCCAACACACATAGCTCTTGGGATGACCTCGGCTTTACCGATTACTACACTACACACGACCGGGTACACTGCCCGTTAGTGCACTAGGGTAGACCATAGGTATAACGAGATACTATAAATATTAAGACCTGGTCAGTAAAACCTGCATCAAGTTTTTGGCGCCGCTGCCGGGGAGTTATATTAGGATTGATATTAAGTCTTTAATTTCGTTTTAAACTTTTCTCATGATCATATTTCAAGTTTTCAGGTACCATGGAAGTTGTTAACATTGATGACCTCACTCTTGAGGAATATTTGGCATTAACAAGAGAAGAACAAGGACCGAGGATTGTTAGGCCAGCTATAGCAGAAGATGCTCAATTCGAAATCAAACCTCAATTCATGAGGGAATTACGTGCAAATCCCTTCTCTGGAAGCATCACCGATGATGCCCATGAACATGTAGACAACGTTGAGTACATTGTCAGCCTATTCAAGATTCTCAGAGTCTCACACGATGCTATAATGTTACGAGTATTCCCTATTTCTCTTATGGGAGCTGCAAAAAGATGGGTTGATCGATTACCTGCTGGGACTGTCAACACTTGGCCTATCTTAAAAAAGTGTTTCATTCAGAGATACTGCCCTCCATCAAAGACGGCTAAGCAATTGGAAGAAATCCATAACTTCAAGCAAGAGGGTGATGAAACGTTATACCAAGCATGGGAAAGATATAACGAATTGTTATACAAATGCCCTACTCATGATCTCAACAACCAACAAAAGGTGAACGTCTTCTACAAGGGTCTGAACATCTCCTCAAGACAAATGATTGATTCTCAAGGGCCGATTCCTAGTATGACACCCACTCTAGCTTTAGAAACTATTCAAAAAATGGCAGACCACTCTCACAAATGGCGCAATGGAGGGAGAAACCGAAGTAAGAATGGAGATATGGAAGGCCTTGCAGCAATAAACACCAAATTAGAAAGCCTTGGAAGAGAAATGAAGAAGCTCAAGGAAAATGTGCATTACATTCAAGTAGAGCAAAACGGGACTCCAACTTCTAAAGAATGTTCCTCCAACAAAGAAGTTAAAAGAATCGGAGAAGTTAAATATGGAAGAGAATCCCCTTTCAACAACTACAATAATAACGGGCCCAGATATCGAGAAAAATCCCATGGGTTCTACACAAGAATCAACAACAATCCTCCTAAACCTAGCCTTGAAGAAATAATGCACAGGCACATCGATGAATCTACGAGAAAGGGAGATAAACTCAAGGAATGGATGGTCAAGGTGAAGGAGGACACCAATATGAACCTACGTAACCAAGATGCTGCGATTAAAAACCTCGAAACACAAATTGGTGGCTAAAAACCTTGAAACAAGTAATGCTAAAGCCATTGCCTGCAAGGCCATATTCGCGCAAGATAAAGCAAATAAAGAGCGGTGCACATCCTCTACCACTAATGATATTTCCGGGATTAACTACCTAAGAGAGGATGATAAATCAAAATACGACGAGATCCTGCCAAGCCAACTTCCTGAAAAACAGCAATACCAGGAAAGTTTTCTTCTCCCATGCACTATTGGTAACATTAAGATTCCTGCATTAGCTGATTTAGGGGCCGGGGTAAACCTTATCTCTACCACTTTATTTGAAAAAATCAAACTTACCAATTTAAAAGAAACAACTATTATGATAGAAATGGTTGATTCCTCTAAAGCTGTACCGAGGGGAATTGTGAATAATGTGCTTTTAAAAACTGGAAAAAATTTCTTCCCAACCGATTTTGTGGTTATTGACATGGGGAAGCGGGAGGCTTACAACTTAATTGTTGGAAGACCTTTTCTGGCCACTTGTAGGGCCCAGATTAAAGTTTTTGAAAAACAAATTTCTTTGGGAACTGAAAATGATCGAATAACTTTTAGTATGAAAGAACATTTAAAACCAAAAATTGAAAGTTCAAATAATGTTGATGTTGTTAATGTTCAATTGCTTGATCCCACTCTACACTCTGATCCTATTTCTGATGATAGTAGAGAGAATATTGATAATTGTAAGCAGAAACAGGAAGAAATTGTCCAAAGCATTGAGGAAACTCCAATTCCAAACAAACATTTTAGCAACTCGATGTCAACCAAGGATAGCGAATCAGTGACAGAATGGCCACCGTTTACTCGTTCTCAAAAATGTGAAAGAAAAGCGAATGAATGGATATACCCTCATAAGGGAGAGAAATATGATGTTGAGTTAGCATTGGAAGAGTGGTACAAAATAAGATTTGGGAACTCAAAAATCCATAAGGGGCTGGTTAAGCAGTATAAGTATGATCATCTCACTGACACAATGAATGGTGCAAGATCCAGCATCAGTATTACTAGTAGTCTTATTACTGAAGATGATGACCGGGGAAAATCATGTGATAAATGGCTTTCACATAAGTTTGGAATAGATGGCATCAGTAATTCTACAAGGAAAATGAGGTTCGACAAATGGATGAATGAGTGCTAACAGGTGGTGGAAGTGGAACAGATCCAAAGGCCCCCATAGAAGCCCCGCGGCTTTAAGTCTAACTTAAAGACTCGTAAATAAAGAAAAGTGCTCTTTCGGGAGACAACCCGAATTATCCCTTTCTTTTGTTTTATTTCCATTTATGTAGGGTTTTGTGTTTTCTAACTATTTTTGCAGGAAACGAGGAACTAATTGCTGCTACAGTTCCTGATCTGAACAGAGTTACGGCGTAACTCGTCTTGGTGATTACGCCGTAACCAAACTTTTAGCAGCAGAATTCTTGATGCATTACCAATTACGGCGTAATACCATCTCGGTGGTTACGCCGTAACCACTCGCTTTGCAGCTTATACCAGGTTTTGCCAGTTACGACGTAACTCCCTCAAAAGAGTTACGACGTAACCTTCCTCTGCTTTAATTCTTTCATTTTAAAACAGAATAACCTTGTATTAGTATTTTAAATGAACTTTGTGGGTGTGTTCCCTGTAAACCCTCACGATACTTCACTCGTCCACTTGGGACACCAAGTGGTTCAAAAGGCTTGTTGCATTCGCTAAATGCAACCGTGATTCCTACGAAAATGAGTTAGGTTTGTTTTTCATTTTTTGTTTTTCATTTTTTTCTTTTTAGAATTATGCTTGTCGGTAGTGTGATTTCAGGGATTGAAGTTTGTTCATGATGCTTATACGAAGGCACGTCTTTTTTTCGTGGGCCTTCCTTCTTTATGGATCAAATTTCAGGGAAGTTCTCGCTCTAATTCTACCTTTCTCTTCACCTTTATTTAATGCCTAGTACAAAAGGGACTTTGTACAATTCAAGTGGGGGGACGGGAGTAGAATTATCGCTTGAACATTATTTCGCCCTCATTTTTCTAGTTTATTTTGAAAAATTATGCCATTTTTAAAATTTTGACATGTTTTTCTTAACCTAACTAGATTAGACCTTAGCCGAGCACATACAACCCTTGATATTATATGGTGAGATTAGCCTTATCCGTTTCTAATATTTTACCCCAAATCCACCAAAATATGAGTGTGCCAGTAGCTTGTAAACTTTAGAACTTGGCCTTTACATCATTTCGAGACCATAGACGAGGTACGTTGAGTTAGCTCGATGTATTTGGACTTTTCAGTTTTAGAAGGCAATATTATAGGATTATCACCCAAACAGCCTACCTTTGTGAGTCTATTGATTAGTCACCTCGACTTTTCGACCCCCATGTGAAACCCTTTTGTTGCACTCATCTTTAGTGCAAGATACCCCTAGATACACCCTTCTGAGCCATTCCTTTCATTTTGTTAACCCGATATATTGTTTCAATACACCTATACACCTTAGCCTACCCTGTAGTCTTTATTTGTGATTGGGAAGTCATCATTTGCCTAAGTTCAAGGTTCGAGTGGAAAGGTTCGGAAATCACGCTTTCATCGACAACATTTCTGAAGATCATTGAAGACCCCCCGATTTCCCATTGTTCATCTCAAGTGGGGGGTTATTATGTTTAGTATTTATTGTTATGTTGAAAAAAAAAAGTGATTCAAATATATATATATATATATATATATATATATATATATATATTAGTTTATTTGATTATGTTATGGTAAAGTGCAATGTTATAAGCACTGTAGTATGAGCTTTATTGATTTAGTATCGAGGAGGCCACCTCGGTCACATTTGAAGATTGGAGTTGGTAGTTATGCCAACAGTTGGAGAAAAGGTAGTGTGCCCATCACGACGTCCTCTAATAACACATCTACCTTTCATTTTATGATCTGGTTTCTTGACTTCAAAGCTTGAACTTTGGGCGGACGGTAAGTGGTGATGACTTGGTTATAGATTTAGACTACCTGCTTGTTTTTTATTTTACACCAATTATATATCCCATGTCTTATCCTACCCTTTAGTCATGAAGCGTGTCTAGGTGATGCAGCGAGCAATCATTGGTTTCTTGGCCATGGATTTGGTCATGTATCATTGAATTTGTCCACTTCGCCGTGACATGTTAGTAAGGACGAGTCACCCCTTAACCTTTGTCGTGTCTACCCATATTGCCTTCGAGAATTGTTTAGCCCTTAACTATAGTGGTGGAGATTTGTGTAACCGCCAAGCTTATGATAGAATACATGCTATAACTGTGTGATTGAGTGATCACCCCGAAATTGACACTTAGAATAGTTGAGAGATTTGAGTGTTTTGCTCCCCTTTCGTGAGGTGTTCGGCTTTATTTTATTCTAGCATAAGGGATTTGTAAACTTATATTTTCCAGGTTATGGGAGATATCTTTTTAGGAATCTTTCTAATAAGGTCTACTTGAGGGCAAGTAGAGTTCAAGTGGGGGGATATTTGATAACATCAAATAGTCCTGAATATTTAGTGTCAATTTCCCCCGATAATGCTTGTAATTTATATCATTTATATGGATTTACGCTTGTTTTCCATTGTTTTCCACTTTCAGGTAAATTACGAGCATTGGAGCTAAAGAGACGTGGAACTGGAGAAATATTTAAAGATTTATCACAGTATGCTATTTTGAAGAAGTTACGGCGTAATTCGTCTCTCACATTACGCCGTAACTATTGCGTGACTCAGAAAACCAACTTATCATTAGGTTACGTCGTAACTCTTCCCAAAGGTTACGACGTAACTACATTAGGTCAAATGAGGTTCCACGCCGCTGATACTTACGCCGTAACTACTGCATCAACTATGACGTAACCGAGTTTATTGAAGACTACGGCGTAGCCACTCATTAGGTTACGCCGTAACCAGCAGAACTAGTGCATTATTCGAAGAAAAAGAAGGTTACGGCGTAACTCCTATATTGGTTACGCCGTAACCCAGATCTGGCCTATAAATACCTCACGAATTCCAGCATTTCTATTCATTCCATTCCACACACAACACTCAGAGAACGTGGGAAAAAGCTCAAGGCAGGTCTAGAGGAGCATACGTAGCTGTCTCCAAGGGAGAAATCACTCCCCTACGATAAGCATTAGCGTTTTATAATTCTTTTACTTTCAATTCATGTATTTCGTACCTTTGAATATTGAATTGGTTTGCATGATTAATATGAGCGGCTAAGCACCTTTTGGTGCTGGCCTAGTTATGATTCCTTAATTGTTGTGTTTGCGTTTACTTTACTTCCGTACAATTATTTCTAAGTGTATGCATGCATAGTTTATTGGTAGGCACCCTTGGTTCGGTAGTTTTGAATGGCGATAGAGGCCAATTACCTAGGAGATATGACCAACTGACCCTAGGTGAGCGGACTGAGACGGGAAGGGTAAGATATGACCAACTGAGGACCCTTTCTACTTGTGCGATTTGACCAACTGATCACCTATCGTTTGGATGAACTTAAGAATTAGGGGGTGCGTGTCTAAGTTCCTAACGGCCGGGCATTCACTATTATAAATCTAGCATGTAGCGGTACTTAATGACTTGGCTTAGGGGACCAGGAACAACAGGACTTATGAGGGGACACCTGACTTCTCCTGTGGTGGCATCTTTGCTGATATGTTAGGGCGAATTGACCAAATGCTGTCCTCTCGACTTTGACCCCACCTGAAGTAATTGAAAGTAAGTATACGTAGACATAACTAGCTTGGAGGATTAACTAAGTTAGCACTACTCTTCTCTATTGATTTCTCGTTATCCTTTATTTGCTTTATTCTGCATTAGTGGTTTAATTAATTAAATCCCTATCGAAACCATTATTAATCTGTGACACCTAGACTTAGTAATAATCCAACACACATAGCTCTTGGGAAGACCTCGGCTTTACCGATTACTACACTACACATGACCGGGTACACTGCCCGTTAGTGCACTAGGGTAGACCATAGGTATAACGAGACACTATAAATATTAAGGCCTAGTCAGTAAAACCTGCATCAATTGTGTTAGGGACCATCATTAGAAGAGGACTCAGGAGGTGGTTTGATAACCCAAGGTGTGTTAGAATTATCCTGTTGTGTGACGAAAGTTATGGCTTTTGAATAGTTAAATGGTTTGAAATAAACAACATTTTTCATTTTTGACCGACTCTCGTCTTCTGCATCTAATTCCTCATCACGATTATATTCAACAACATTCATAATGGAATCATCAATTCGATGTTCTGCACTGTAGACTTGAGGAGTTGGTTTGAATGCTCTATGTGAAAAACGTGGTTTGTAATCAGCAAGAATTGGTCCAGATCCATTTAGATTTGGTTTAAAATAAAACTTTTGTATTGTTGTGATTGACTCACCATGTTTATAAACAACATTTCGAAACTCTTTGATTTTGTTTTCTAAGTCGACAATTTCTTCAAGATAGGCATCTTTTTGTTTCCTCGAATGCTTTTTGTACTCACAAAACTGTTTCTGACAAGTTAACAACTCAGACTTTGCTTTTTGAGTTTCCGAAGTGAGAGTGTTAAGTTGTTGTTTGTGATCAAATTTCAATTGTTTGATTTGAGACAATAAAGCATTCTTGGATGCAACTAGATCACAGATCTGTTTTTCTAAAGATTTTTTATTTTGGTAAGATTTAGCAAATGCGACTTCAAAACCTTTTTTACGTTTCTCTTTAGTTTGAAAAATGTTGAGTTGAAACTTATAGCATTCAGTGTCCTTAGTCAACAGTGCAATTATCTCTTGCAGATTTTTATTGTTGTCAGTGCACTTTTCCATTTGAGATTGGGTGGTCTTAATTAATTTGGTCATGAGCTCAAGATCTGGATTAGACAAAGGTTCATCTTGTTCAACGTGAGTCTCAACATGATCATCGTTTAGATCCTCAAATATAACCACGGGGTCAACTTGATTGTCAATATTAACCATAAGGTCATCTTGATCGTCAAATATAACTACGGGATCTATTTGATTATCATCGGAATGAGATGTAGAAGATTCATGTTGAACACTTTGAGCCTCGTCAGATGCAGATTTTGGCGGAGATATCAGATCATTAATGAGAATGTGTTGATCCGGTACCTGAGACAAGCCGTCAGTGTCATACACTGGGCCTGTGTCACTCATGTGGAGTTCTTGCATGTTTGCCAATAACATCACAACAGCATTAGCCTGCAAGTCCTCCATGTCATCATCAGAATCTGCATTAGCCATGAAGCTCTGTTCCTTGTTGGTAAGCGTTCCACCAGCTTCATCCTTGAGAGCAAAGAGTAAAGCCTTTTTGTGATAAGCGCTACCTCTTGTCCTCGGCTTTGGGCATGCATTAGCCTGATGACCCTTCTCATTACAGTTATAGCATCGAAGACCATTAACCCCAGTCTGAGCATTTCCCTGATCAACCGCTTGAACCTTTTGTTGTTGTGGAGCACCCATGTTATTCCTTCCGTTAGGATTAAATCCTTAACCACTACCCATCAGACGAACATTACCACGATTCTGAACTTCAACTCTTCCGTTGTTAACAACAGCTTGATTTCTTGTGTTGGATGAGGTACGGATGCGATTTTTGGATTTGTTAGAATATCAGCCGAAGGCTCTAGCAATCATGACAAACCCTTGTTGCAATGCATCGAAAGCTTCTGCATCCTCGTTAGATTCGCTGTAAAGTGCTTGATCATTGTTGTTGTTGTATGGAACCAGTTGATTTTCTTGTGAGGGATCATATGGTGTGATCTGAGCAGTTGGTTGTGGAGGATTTGTGAAGGTTGTTGGCAAGGTTGGGAATTGAGGATAACATGCTTGAGCCCACAAAGCAAGTGTTTGATTATCCGGAAGTGAAGGCGAAGCAGGGACTCCACGGATGATTCTTTCTTTGTCGACTTCCTTTTGATGGTGCTTCAAATAGTCATACAACAATCCGTATGTAGCTTGATGAAGATTCTTTGCTTGACGGATAAAGATAACATACTTTTCCCAATCAGGACCAAGACTGCTCAGGAACTTTGTGTTGACTGCAATCCTTGGCATAATGATATTATTTTTTTCCAAGTCATTGATGATGTCTCAGAACTGATGATGATATGACTCTAATGTCTCCCCTGGTTCAATCATGAAGTGTTCATATGCTAAGTAGATTTTGGATTCCATATCCTCTTGATTGAGTTATGTGCCTTCCATTAGAAGATGAATGTGCTCCCACATTGCTTTAGCAGTCATTTGAGCATCAACACTACGAAGTATCGGATTGGGTATTCCCAAAAGGATATATTGCATTGCAAGTTCATCGGCTTCTAAGTGTAGAAGTTGGTCAGTAGTAAGTTGATCAAGACCGACAACGTTGGTAACATCATCTCTTGGTGGATTAGCATTCGGATCTCCGGGTACAGTGAAAGTAGGCATCTCAAAAGGACCTTCAAGGATGACCTTTTTCAAGAACTTTCCATGTGGCTTCTTTAGATCACAAAACCTAAAGAACCTTATCACCCATTGATCGTAGTTTTCGGGAGTGAGCATTGGATTCAATGGATCCAGCTTCATGAATGGATTGTTGGCTACTTAAAGCTTCACACATCTTTGCAAACCAAGACGGTTCCTTTGGTGTTGTAACATTCATAGCATACTTGGCAGGATACTGATTTTGAAAGTATGTATAATGTTATACTTGTTGATGAGTGTTTGGTGGAACCATATGTGGTGGAAGAGGATTTACTCGTTGAGGAAAGTGTTGAAATTGTTGTGGAGATGGTGGAGGATATTGTTGATAGAATTGTTGTTGTTGTTGTTGTTGAGGATACTCATGAGGAAAGTAACTAGAGTATGGTGGTCGAGACATCTTGAAACTTGTGTTGATGATGGATCTTTGTAGTCGAATGAAACTTAGAGTTTGTTGATGAAGTAACCTTATGCGTAAAAATCATCTTACGCGTAGAATAAACCTGACGCGTAATACCCAACTTACGCGTAAATGAGAACTTACGCGTAGTGAAAGCTTACGCGTAAACCTGAGAAAAACTTAGTTTATGCGTAAACCAAATACTTAGGAGTAGAAGGCTTATGCGTAATACTTCCTTAAGCGTAAGACAAGTTTAGGCAAAAGTATTCTACGCGTAAGAATTAGACTTAGGCGTAAAACTAGGGTTTTGCCCAAAAATCCTTTACACTTATACCAGTGTAAAAGATATCCAAAGTCGAAGTGTTTTTAGGCTTATCCAAGCAAGAAAACACTGAGTAAACCAACAGCACTGAAGATCAAACGAGGAGAAGCTTATGTGTAGACTGCTGCTTATGCGTAGACCTTGAGCTTACGAGTAAAACTAGAGTTTTACTACGAGTAGAAAGTACAAACTATCACCAAAACTGATTTTTATGCCTAAAAGTGTTTAGAATCCTGATTTTTATGATGAAATAGCTTCAATATCACTAAAATAATACAAAAGTGTGAAACTTGATGATCCAAAAACAAATTCAACCTTACGCATAGACAGAACCACACGTACCAAAACAAGCTTTAAAACTATGCTACACACGTAAAGTTTCAAACTTGATGCTAAAAACTTAAACTTTAACACTAAATAAACCTTAAAGCACAAAAAATCTTGAGTTTTTAAGTGTAAAAATCAAAGCTTTTAAGCGTATGAAAAGAGTAGACGCAAAACCCACGCGTATAGTACAAAACTTCAAAAACAAAAGTGTTTCACCCAACTAGATGGCGAATGATACCACTGTTAGGTCACCATATTATAACACAAGCATCAATATATAAGAAATATAGATGAAGGAAGATCGGATGAACACAAAGCACAAACACACGAATGAATACAAAATGTTATGCGTAGGATACAAGTGAAATGTGAACCACCAACCTTCAAATGAAGGTTTACAAGTCTATTTATAGGAGAAGGGACTAGGGCAACACTACAAGTCCATTTCCTTCCTTATTGGATTTGGGCCAAGGCTTATAGGCTTTCTACATAAGCCTTGCCATTAATACTAACATAAAAGCCTAATTAAGCAACCTATTACATATTGATTACACACACTTGAAATATAGTTTAGGAGTGATTCCAACACAGTTTAGCTGACTTTGTTTTTTTATTTGGTAATAGCACTAGTTGTCTATACAAGTGAATAACCAATTAGAATATGTTTTAGTAATCAAGTCATACCAATATGTCATCAAATAAATTTTTTTGAAACAGTCGTTGACTTTTTTTATTAACGAAAAAAAAAACCCAAGCCAAAACTCGAGGCTTCACTAACCCTGCAAACCTATAGAAGTAAACAACTAGTATTACTAAAAAATATGGATTATTTAGCTTGAGATGGTCGCCCTAGGAGATTGAAGTTGTCGTGCTTTGAACCCAATACCTCTCATGATGAATCATAACATGTCACTTATAAAGTTAAAGTAGTCTAGTGTAATTGTACGATCTTTATAATAATTGCACGTAACTAATCCAAAAATGAAGGATTTCTATTTGGGCAAAACACCAAGCTTAGCTAAAAACATGAAATGAAACATCAACGCAAACTGAATCCTACAAGAATACAAGTGTACAAGATCTTATAGTGAAATTTGGTTGTAAATCTTTCATTTTCATTAATTACTAGACCTGCACTTAATTATAGCAAAACATTAGCAATAAAGTCATCTTTTCAATGGCTTGCTTATGATTCTAAAAAAAATAAATAATAATAATAATAATAATAATAATAATAATAATAATAATAATAATAATAATAATAATAATAATAATAATAATAATAATAATGTTTTGCTTATGATTGAAAAGATGACTTTATTGTTAATGTTTTGCTCCCGGTCTGGAATTTCTGCACGTAAGGAGGTTGATATTGGGCTTTCTGGTGAGGGGGACAGATCCTTGCGACCGGCTGATATATTACTTTACTCGTGGGATAGTGGACGTGATGTTTGTGTTGATCTTACGGGATCGTCACCCTTGACGCAATCTGGAATGACTGATTTTATACCTGGGCGTGCGATCATTGATGCTGCACACCGTAAACGTGTCAAGTACGATGCGAAATGTACGGATATTGGATATGGGTTTCTCCCCTTTTCTTTTTCTTCTTTTGGAGAACTTGAGAAGGATGCAGTTACCTTACTTAAGCGTATTCGACGATTCTCCATGACTCAAGACATTGGAGCGCGTGCAGCAGTGCATATTTTTAATAGGATTGGTTTTGCCATTGCTAGAGGTGTGAGGGCCCAACTTGTTTCTCGGCTTCCCACTAATTTCTTGTAAATCCTATGAGTTTTTAATAAAAGTGTTGTTATAATAATAATAATAATAATAATAATAATAATAATAATAATAAAATAAGAAAACACAAAAACATGTCTCTTAAATCAATTGTTAATAACTAAATTACTACTAGAATATTGGCTAGCTAGCTACACAATATTTATAATAAATAGTCATCGCATGTGTCAATAATTATATACAATTCTGGCTTTTGGTTTTTGTTATTTGTAAAGATCTTAATAGTTATTTAGTGATGCATGAAGGGATAAATAATTAATATCTTAAGAAGCTTTTATCTTATGAGCTTTTTGAAAAACAATAACTTCACTAAGCATTTTGAAAAGTTTCAATTGTTAATGTACCCGAATTTAAAGAAAATCAAGTTCTTCCCTAAACATTAAGAAAGTTTCAACATTGTATTTAATTGATCGTAGATTTATTTATAAAAATAAGGACTTCAATAAAAATACATTATCGTCAGCGCATAGATCATCCCTCAATTTTGTCATAATTAAAATTTCATAGATGCTTGTCATGATAAAACATGACATTTAAAATTCTTTGTTTCTTCCATGTTGAAATTAAGATTTTACTAAACTCTTCTTGCATACTCAACGAAAGATCTATCATAACAATGAACTCGTCTCTTTACACTTACTTTGACCCGAAACATTATAGGCTTGACCCGAAACATAAACACCTTTCCAGCAGCAAACCAATAATCAAAATTGAGTATACCCTTGAGAGCAGCATAATATCATTTCCATTTTCCAGTTAATTCGTTGCACTATTTGTTGGATTGATAATTGTTTATGCCTAATATAATGCATAAAAGTTTTTGAATTGCAAAGTTTCTAAACTAGACTGATCTAAGCAGAACAGTCTTGCACATTCAACAGACATAAAATAACATATGATGAGATTTGGCTTTTGGCAAGGAATTAAAGCAAGAAAGAAGGTGCCAAGGTAGCAGATAATTGTGTCCAATAAAGGTTGTCAGGCAACGAAAGCACTGTTTACCTACTAGTTGCCATAGAGAGACAAATTAACCTCCATATAATCGACATAGAAAAACCTCAAAAGTGCATTATCAAGTTATATATAGTTATATACTCGTCTCCCTAGCAGTATCTTGTGGAGCCTCGGTGCGTAAAAGTGGCTTAGATAGCATATTAACATAATCTATATACTCTCTAGTCTCTAATAAAAAGAGAGTTTTTTTCCTCGGCCTAATAAAATTTTCCCATCAATAACTTTTAACCTCCTTTTGACACGTGTCAACTATAGTTTTTGAATTTTACTACTTATAATGCACGAACGCACATAATTTTTAATTTTAAGACGTACAAAAAATTAAGCATGGTTTACAACACTTTAATGCACCCAATTTTTAAAATTACAACAAAGTAAGCATATTGTACAACAAAATAAAGCGTGGTATCATTTTAAGACCAAAATTCTATCAAACAACATTAATGTTATTAAAAACACCCATTCACCAAAAATTACAACCATTTAAGCACAATATACAATAGTTGCAACCAATTTTCAGATTTACAACAAAATAAGTATATTGTACAACAAAATAAGCATGATGTAATTTTCAGACTTATTTTCAGACTTACAACATTAATGCAATTAAAGTGGTCAATGTTATTAATAACTACTACTTACAAGAAAAGAAACATAGTTTACAACACTTTAGTGCACATAATTTTCAGACGTACAAGACAAGAAGCATAGTGTACAACAAAACACCACATTAATGCTATTTAATGTAATCAATTATTTAACTAGTTAATAAATACAATTAATACAGTTATTAAAACACCACTTACATAAGAAATACAAATTATCAAGCATATTGTACAACCAAATTAGACACAATTCTTGCATTAAATTTCAATACTACAAATAATAAAGCACATTATACAAATATTCAAGCCCGAACGGGCAACGGACCAAATGGACTTAAGCCCGAACGGGCGCGGACCAAACGGGCTCGAGCCCGAGCAGACACGGGTCAACAGGTTCGAGTCCGAACGGCCACGGGCTATACGAAATTCTTGATATCGGTAAATTTATTATTAAAAAGAACATAATAAATTAAAATACATTATTTATCGAAATTTTTTATTTCAGGGTATCCGCGCGGATACCCTGCAACTTAATGAAAGTACGGACGCTATATAGGGAAAGTCTTTGCTATGTAAGATATGAATTTTTGCATTGAATGTAAATTCATTTCAATAACGGCAGTTCCATTTCAAAACGTATTTTATCATACGAATTAGATTTGTAACTTTTCTAATTTCTCACTATAATGTTGGCGTATGTGTCTGGCGAACCAAGCCGAAGGGCCCAAATCGCTCGGATAAACAAACAGCCAATTAAATAAGACCAAGCAGGCCGAGTCAATATAGTCAACACACGCCGAAGGGTTGGACACAACCCTTCGGCACAACGGCTACATGGCGTCACCATACAATAAGGGAAAAGAATCTCGATCTGAATCCCTGACCTTATTCAGACAGGGACCAAACAAAGCAAGTCAAGCTCCCGCCTGACCTAAGCAGAAACCAATCAGAGTAAGTCAACTCCCGCCCGAGAGAGTCACTGTCACCCCACGTGACCTCTGGGTAAGGACAAGACTCCTCACCTATAAAAGGAGAGAAGTTACTGCATCAAAGGTTAACTCATTTTTCTTACCCTACTTTTACAATAGTAACTCTGACATATCATATTCTCATCCTCACGCCGGAGCTTGGTCTAGGGATAAAACCCTAGGCGAGGCTAACGCGCGTTTTTCTTGTGTTAGCAGATCCGAAGGGTTTAGATCCGGAGAGCTGGTCGAATATCCAGTTGAAGGATTACTGCTTGTTTGGGTGAAGACACGTTTTTACCTCAACAAATTGGCGCCTTCCGTGAGACCGCTATTCAAACTACCAAAGCTAGAGAATGGCGACTTCCTCAACCGAAAAACCACCCGCAAACAACCCGACCAACCTCGAAGAAAAAATACTGAGTCACATCACCTCACTAAATGCCCTGATTAAAGAACACAATACCAAAGGAACCAGCCCCTACAGCCAATACGGATCGACTTCGGAGACGAAGCAGAGGAACCACCCCAAGGGGTAGGAAATGAAAAGGATCCAAAAGGGAAAGGGGTTGATGAAGAAGATTTACAGAAGCCCTACAAGGACGCCCCCAAATGTCCATTCACCCGACGAATCATAGAATTCACAGGAGCAAAACACGAGCTACCCAAGAACATCCGGCTCTACGATGGGTCTACAGACCAAGACGATCACATCATCCGTTTCTCCGGGGCAGCTAACCATGGAGGTTGGCAAATGCCGGTATGGTGCTGGATGTTCCAACGGACATTAGACGGGCCGGCGAGCGGTTGGTTTGATCGCCTGCCCAATGGCAGAATAAATAGTTGGGAGGAACTTCGCGAGAATTTTCTAGAAAGGTTCGCACTCTGGAGGAAATGTCTCAAGGACCCGATGGAAATCACAAAAATTGTTCGGAAAGCCAATGAAACATTGCCGGAATTCAAAGAAAGGTGGACAGACGAGGCCAGTTATATCTCGGGGGTACCAGAAATAATGCAGATATCTTCCTTTATAAACGGAAGTAAATGGCTGGAATTAGCAAAACGCTTCTCAGATAAAATACCCAAAGCCGTGACGGAAATGATGAGTAGAGTGGAGAACTTCGTGCGCTACGAAGAGGCTTACAACACCATAGAAATTCCCAGAGGAGAACAGAACCGAAGATCATATGCTGTGGCTCAGCATCAAGACCCCCCCCCCCCCCCCCCCGAATTTCAAACTACCTTGACAGACGAAAAGGAGACCGGAGAGTAGAGCACAGACCTCGCAGTCAATATACCCCCTACTACCCAGCAAGAACAGATAACCATCGGAATGAGTACAGAAGGAACAATTACAGGAGCGACACCCGTCCGATAGATCTGACCCTCCTCGCGAAACCACCAAAAGAAATATTGGCAACAGAACTCCAGTTGAAATTACCACCACCCCCGCCTTTGAAAGGGACACCAATGAGGGAAAACTTGGATAAATTCTGTAACTACCATGGCGAGAAGGGTCACCTCACCAATGATTGCTATCACCTCAAAGAACAGCTGAAGGCGGCCTTGGAAACTGGAAAGCTAGATCACCTTATGAGGGACGTCAGGCAGAGAGGAAGGAACCCCCCGTGGGACAACCAGCCGGCAGGGGAAGAGTGATCAACATGGTGTATGGTGGGGGAAAAGAAAGAAAGAGAAAGGTCATTGAACAGGAAGAGGACTGGATGAACGTCCCCATTGCTTTCCCCCCGATATTTCCCGGAGATGTATCTGAAGAACCGCTGATAGTCGAAGCAGATGTTGAAGGGTATACGGTAAGAAGGATTTACGTCGACCAAGGAGCGGTGGTAGAAGTTATGTATGAGCACTGTTTTATGTATGAGCACTGTTTTCAGAACTTGTGCCAGACAATCAAAGCAAAGCTGAGGGAAACGAATACACCATTGGTAGGGTTCTCAGGAGAAGCAATCAAACCTCTAGGAAAAATCGATCTGAATGTTTGCTTCGGAAACGATGGCCTTTTCCGCCGGACAATAATGACATTCACTGTGATAAGATCCCCCTCTCCTAACAACATTATACTCGGACGATCAGGCATAAAAAAACTAAGAGCCATCCCTTCCACCGTCCATTCCATGATGAGATTCCCAACACCCAGAGGAATCGCCACCCTCGTCACCAGATCGGTCATCATTTCCGAATGCAGAAGGCTAGAGAAGCAATTCCAAGAAAAAGTATCTAAAGAAAAAAGTCCGGAGTGTGCCGCAGAAGCAGAAGAACTGCGAGGAAAGACAGAAGAAGTAATGATCAACCCAAAATACCTCGAACAACTTGTTACCATCAGAGGTAACTTCTCCGCGGAATATAGGAGGCAACTGGTGGAAATGCTGAAAAACAACAAAGATATATTCGCCTGGCAATAGGCCGACATGACCGGAGTCCCTCGACGAATCATCGAACACAAGCTAAATGTCATGACCGGAGTCCCTCGACGAATCATCGAATCATCTTCGTCTTCCCTTCGCCTGGCAATATGCAAAGATGACTGGCAAGGGAAGACGAAGAAAAACTGACTTTTTATACGGAACATGGCACCTATTGCTACACAAAGATGCCTTTCGGCTTGAGGAACGCCGGAGCAACATACCAAAGGTTGGTGGATACAACGTTTAAAAGGCAAATTGGTAGAAACCTGGAGGTATATGTGGACGACATGGTGATAAAAAGCAGAAGCAAAAAAGAACTTTTAGTACACATGGCAGAGGCGTTCGACAACCTCTGAGGAATCAATATGAAGCTCAACCCCAAGAAATGTTTGTTCGGAGTAGAGGAAGGGAAGTTCCTCGGATACATGGTGACATCCGAAGGGATAAGAGCGAATCCAAAAAAGACCAAGGCTATAGCCGGCATGCAATCACCGAAAACCCTGAAAGAAATGCAAAGTTTAAGTGGAAAGTTGGCAGCCATGAACAGATTCCTCTCACGATCAGCTGAAAAAGCCTTACCATTCTTCAATACCTTGAAAAATATAACGAAAGAAAACCATAACGAATACAGGTGGAGTGAACAAGCCGAGGAGGCTTTTCAAAAAATGAAGGACATCATTCTGGAATTACCACATCTGGCCGCGGCCGTGGCTGAAGAGGATTTGTTTGTGTATTTAGCAGTCGCCGAAGAAGCTATCAGTGTTGTCTTAATGGTAGAAAAGGAGGGGAGGGGGATGCCGGTGCATTACGTCAGCCGGACATTGTACATGGCCGAACGAAATTACGCACCACTAGAAAAACTCGCCTTAGCTCTCATGCACTGCTCCCGAAGACTCAGAAGGTATTTCGAAGCTCACCCAATCAAGATAATCATGGACCAACCTATATAGGACATATTGAACAAACCAGAATCCTCGGGAAAATTGATGAAGTATGCAGTTGAACTGGGAGCATACAAAATCACTTACATCCCAAGGCAAGCTGTTAAAGGACAAGTTCTGGCAGATTTCATAAATGAAATACCGGTGGACCAAGAAATCCGCAACCAAGGGATAGAAAAAGAGGTGTATGACATCTCCTCGGGAAAAGAAGAGTGGACATTATACACCGACGGGGCATCCAACAAGAAGGGAGCGGGAGCAGGGTTGGTTTTGATCAGCCCAGACCATACAAAATATACTTATGCTCTCCGACTAAATTTCCGAAGTACCAACAACGAGGCAGAATACGAAGAATTACTGGCCGGCCTCAGAATTGCCAAAGACATGAAAATCCAAGTCTTAAATGCTAAAGTAGACTTGAACCTTATCAAGCCAAATCAACGGGGAGTTCACAACCTATAAGGAGAGTATGGCAAAATATCTGGCAAAGGCGAAGGAGTACATCGGATGCTTCGAACAGTTCAGAATACAAAACATCCCTAGGGCACAGAATCAAAAGGCGGATATCCTCAGCAAACTAGCATCAGTAGCCTTTGACCACTTGACTAAGGAAATACTTGTAGAGGTATTGGAAACGCCTTCAACAGAAGAAAAGGTCATCGGCGCAATAGGCGAAAAAGAAGAAGAGAATTGGATGTCACCAATCATCTGATGCATAACCGAAGGGAAATGGTCGGATGATGAAAACGAAGCAAGAGCCCTTCAGATGAAAATCAGTCATTACACTATGGAAGACGGGGTAATATTCAAAAAATCATACCTGGGACCAACGTTAAGGTGTGTGGGCCCACTACAAGCTAACTATGTGGTAAGGGAAGTACATGAAGAAGCATGCGAAATGCACTCCGGACCAAGATACGTAGTAGCAAAGCAGTTAAGACAAGGCTACTACTGGCCGACCATGCACAGAGATGCTAGAGAAGTCATTCAAAAGTGTGAGTCTTGCCAAATACATGCCCCGGTACCCAAGTTGCCAAAAACCCTCATGACCTCCATCATGTCACCCTGGCCTTTTTTCCAATGGGGTATGGATGTGCTGGGCCCCCTCCCCAAAGCACTCGGAAAGGTGAAGTATGTCATTGTAGCCATCGACTACTTTACAAAGTGGATGAAAGCCAAACCGCTGGCAAGGAGCACCGGAAAAGAGGTCAAAAATTCGTCTGGGAAAACATAGTATGCCGCTTCAGCCTGCCACACATCATCGTGACAGAAAATGGTAGCAATTTCATCTACGATCCTTTCAAAAGTTGGTGCGAAAGGTTAACCATAAAGCAAATAAACACCGCGGTAGCTCATCCCCAAGCTAATGGTCTAGTAGAAAGAGCAAATAAAAGGCGGATGCATGGTTTTAAGACAAGACTGGGAAGAAGCAAAGCTGGATGGGTGGACGAACTTCCTAATGTGCTATGGGCTCATCGGACATCCCTTAAAACAAGCAACGGAGAAACGCCATTCAGCCTGACATATGGGAGTGAAGCAGTAATCCCAGCGGAAATAGGAATGCCAACTTTCCGAACAATGATGATAAAAGAGGAAGGAAGTGAAGAGGAAATCCGCTTAAATTTAGACTTATTGCAGGAAAGAAGGGAATCGGCAGCAGTGGAAGAGGCCAGATACAAGAAAAAAGTTGAACAATACTACAACCGAAGGGTAAGGGCTGAAAGCTTCAGAGTGGGAGATTTCGTTTATCAAAAAACGAGGCAAGCAGACAGGAAAGCCTAGGAAAGTTAGGGCCAAACTGGGAAAGACCGTACCGCATCACCGAAGCATATGAGAATGGATCGTACAAGTTACAGACTGCCGAAGAAAAAGAGGTGCCCCGCACCTGGAACGCAGCTAATCTGAGGAGATGTTTCCTGTAGATTAAGAACATTGTAAACCAAAGCCTAAGGGCTCCTTGTTATCAAGTTATTATTATTAATGACAAGTACAGCTCCCCGGATGACGGGAGAGCAATTTTCTCTATTGTTTGCTGAACAAAACTATCAAGTGACCTCCCTTGACACGCTCGCAACCTTCAGGGAAAAATGGTCAATGTTCAAAGGCGGTTCATACCCAAAAAGGGTTGCCTTGAAGTAAATACTGAGTGGTTCATACCCAAAAAGGGTTGCCGAGACATTAAAACCAATCGGTTCATACCCAGAAAGGGTTGCCGAGGCATTAAAATCAATCGATTCATACCCAAAAAGGGTTGCCGTGTCATTGAAATCAATCGGTTCATACCCAAAAAGGGTTGCCGAGGCATTAAAACCAAACGATTCATACCCAAAAAGGGTTGCCGAGGTACTTAAACCGAACGGATCATACCCAAAAATAGGGTAACCAAGATACAAAAATTGAGTGGATCACACCCTACACGACAGTCCATACACCAAAGAAGGAAAAAAAAAGATAACAGCAAGCCAGTATTACATACATTTAGAAAAAGACAACATAAACAAAATAAGGCAAAAATATAGATTCAAATCTGAACATACCAAAGGAAATTCTATTAACCATCAAAATAAGGAAAGGCACAAGCACAAAATTGCCTCTTCACCAACATCACAAGTCTCCCAATATGTGTTCACAATTAGTACAAATTAGATAACACTAAATATATATATATATATATATATATATATATATATATATATATATATATATATATATATATATATATATATATATATATATATATATATATATATATATATATATATAACCAAGCTTCAGTTGGGAGGAACATTATTCCTCCCATCCTCCTTACTCCCCCCGACATCAGTATTCTCCTCAACATTTTTCTCAACAGCTCCACCAGGACGTGCTGGAGCAGGGTCCGGCATAAGGGCCATTATCTCGTCAATCGAGCGGTGGCAGGCATTTTGGACTTTATCAACATAAGGATACCTCTTCACGAAAAGCTCATCATACGCAGCCAAATACTTGACAGGAGCTTCCAGGTCCAAGTCTTCTGTACTATCCAAAATATTTTTCACACCTGCCTCCGAACGATCAATAGCCACTCCATCTAACCACCCGGCCATCCACGCAAGCTAAAAGGGACGGCCAATGAAGCTTTGTACTCATGACTGCCAAGAAGGTGAGTCACGCCGGTGGGGATGAACTCTCTGACAAGGTTAGACCGCACAATCTCCAGGTTCCTTGTGGCCACCGCCATCTCAGTACGCTTCTTACGAAGAACTGCATTATCCTCTTCCTCATTATTCAAGGCTCCCCTAGCCTCCATCAACTCCTTTTCCAAACAAGAAATCTTTTCACCCTGAGCCAAGGACAGTTTCAACCATTCGGCCTCTAATGTGCGCACCTGTTTTTTCAAACCTTTCTCCCAGGCAGAACACTTAGCAAATTCCCCTCTCGAAACCTTCAACTCCTCCAACGTCTTGCTCAAGTAGTCAAAATTCTTCTTGGCAGCCTTCTCGCACCCCTTATGCTCCTCAACCAATTCTTTATGCTCATTGCCCAGATTCTCAAAGCGAACAAGCATGTCCGTAAAGCAAGGCTCCCCTAGCCAGAATAGCCCATGACCTCTGCACCGCTTTGGTATCATTCAGGCTCTGCAGATAGGTCTCCTCGGCAGGTGCGGGCAGATGAACAGGCAAATCCCTATACTTGTCATACCCTTTGACCCTTTCATCCTTCTTAATGGACCACCCCGGCACATAAGTAGCACTGGACGAAGCCTTCCCTTCTTCGTCGTCACCCTTATTTTCATGTTGCAGAGGAGAAGAAACCCCTACACAAAAACAAATAAGACAAAAGCAATAAGTATATATATAAAAAAAATAAAGTAAAAGAGGGGGTCCGACTTACTGGCTTCCTGGGGAGCAAGCTGCTCTACAATACGCGAGACCTCATGATCCCCGTCATGGTCCGCCGGGCGATCCTCTGGATTCCCATCAACATTTGCAACATCCAGATTGTTGCTAGAATGACCCTCCGGATTTTCCTTTTCAACGGTATGGGGGTCATTCGGAATAGAACCCTCAGGAGGTATAACATTCAGCGGCGTGGGATTAGTGGTTGACTCCACGTTGACAACGAGAGGCGGACTCTTCTTTCTCCTCCTTTGAGGTTGCCCGGAACCACCCTCCCCGGCAGCACGCTTCCGGGGATTCAACCCTCTAGCCCGAGCCTCAGCAGCTTTCCTCTTTCTCTCCTTGGCCTCCAAAACTTTAGGGTCAGCCACCTCGACCCTTTTCATCGCGTCAGACTTGGGCGGAACCGGAGTGCCCACTTCACTGGGAATGGTGACATGCATAAGGTGAGCCTGCCCCCGCTCATAACGATCTCCTTGGGTCATAGCGGCCCCCTTACAATAGTTGGGTTTAATCAAATAGTAAGACATTGTTAGTGTAACACCCCCAATTCATGAATGCAGCAGAATTCAAACTGGGTATTACTTGATGGCACAACAGTCATAATAATAGAAAACGATCTCTAAAGGAGTCGTTTTAAAAAAAAAGGCTTTATCATTCAAATATATCAGAGTTTACAAAATAGGTCCTAGTTGGTTCCATTGTTTACAAAATACATCAATTTAAAGTTTTTGATGTTTTGTAAATGATAAATTATTTATAGCCTTTTTGATCTTGTCCTTGCCCTTCCGTGCCAGCTTCCGACATTATAGACCTGAAATATATGCTTAAAACAGTCAACACAAAGGTTGAGTGAAATTCATAGAGTCTGTTTGATGGTTGAACACAATATTCATAACGTGAGGTAATTAGTCTCACATTTATGGTTTAGAAAACAAAACAAATATTATTGTACTAAGCTCATGACACCGAAACGTTAACAGCTGTGATATAATAGTAACAATTGCCCTAATAGGTAATTGGTCATTAAACCTATGGATCTTCAAATAGAGTGCGTTTGTTTGCCTACCCGGTCAACACAAACGGGATTTGTCAATCCTGATAGATCTATCCACATTATTCGCGTTCACTCGCAAGTGATTAATAGTTCATGATAATAGGGACTTTGGGAATAGTGGTACTTAGTGCAAATAATACATTAAAGTATAATTTCAAAGCAATGTGTTCGATTTAAAATAAAACATGTATTTCCTCCAAGGGTTTGTAAAACACTTAAGTAAAAAAAAAGTGGGGCTATGAACTCACCGGGAGTTAATGATGTTAAGCACTCTAACAGATGTGATGGATAAACCGGGAAACTTCTACGTGCAACCTAAAAATGGAATGTTGACTTAGGTTTGGAATAATGTTTAGGAAAAACATAAACCATCCTATATATATATATATATATATATATATATATATATATATATATATATATATATATATATATATATATATATATATATATATATATATATATATATATATATATATATATATATATATATGTTGATCATGATGTACTCATTTATAGATTGATTTTTGTAGTAACAGTTTTAATATGTGAAAACGTATTTAGTTTATAGATATCCAGTTCGGGCCATCATAATTCAGAGGTCATGTAGTAAACGTTCGAGGAACCAGGACACTTTAAATCGTAAATCCAGCAAACTCGTCGATACGTTTTACCCAAATGAAACCCCTCACATGAAGCTCCCTACTATTGTAGTACTTTAGTAAAGAAAATATGTATATAATTTGAGTGGGTGATTATTATATTATAAAAGTTTTATTATGTTTTTAACAAACATTTAGTTTTTATAATTTCTCAAGTTTACAAGTGGTTATAACTTTATTAATATAGTCAATAATGAAATTTTAGTAACAATTCAATATATACATATTTATAAAAATAACATGGTTTTTATATTTTTAACTTGTAAAACTCCAATTTCTGTCGATAACAACTATTTTAAAAATATTAGGCAGTTAATGACATTATTTGGTCTTTTCAGGCCGAGTTTCCTCGCAATAGACGTAAAACATTGTTCCGGACAACTTTCGTGTTTTAAGTTTTTGATAATTCGGACCAGAAGTACCACCTTTTGTAAGACAGATTTAGCAGTAAACAAAAAATGGTCATTTCTAGGGTTTTCTAACTTCTTATTACCATAACTTTTGACTCGTTTGTCCGTTTCGGGTGATTCAAGTTGATATGTTTACCTTTTTATTTTGTATACAGTAGTATACAAGTTACCAAGTCCATACATAGCTATTTTAAATGACTTCAAATATGTAGAATATAACTAGTTTACTAGTTTGTTAATATTATGACAATATGTGAATTAAAACATATGTTTGAGTATGTGTACATCATGATCAATGCAGTAACCATATATATAGCATGCATTTAACAAGATTAGTAATAATAAACATGAGACAATGGAGTGGTGGTGGTGATGAATTGCTTACAACTTTTGGCTTTCAAAAAGAAATGAGTAACTAGTAAGGATAGGACTTTGATTGATCAAGCTTTTCACATCTTGGTACCCTTCTACACTTCTTGTAATAATGAAGGATTGGTAATGAAGTATTAAGTGACTTGAGTGGATTTAAACGCAAGAGGATCACTTAAACTTGCTAGAGATTTGATGTAGTAACTTGCTACTTGCAACCTTTTTAGCATCAACTTGAAGTCATGAATCAAAGTGTGAAGTGTGTGTTGGTTTTATGATGTAACGGCCAAAGGAGGGGGGATGAGGGTTTTTGGGTTGTCTTTCACTTGCTAACTATAGGCGGGTAAGTTTTGTTAACCATATATTAGGTTAGATAATAATTATGGTTAGGTTAAGGACACATGTATGACTTAACATGCAAGATAGATGAGATGATGCCACAACTTAAGGTGACTCACCCATAGGGGCGGTCACTATGAGTTAGTGGAACAAGATATTATGTGTTGATAATATCTTGGTTTTATGATGTGTTTTGGTTCCTTTAAATGCCAACCGTAGTTTGTTAAGCCATAAAACGTAAATCGGGTATCGTAACAATACGAAATTTACAGGAATGATGAGACTTGTCATTATACTCCATAAAAAAATATAAAATGAGTGATAAGTCTCATTGGGTGTTAAAACGCTGTCTAAAGCTAGAAACGTGGGTTAAAAATGCGTAAATTGCGTAAAACTCATAACTGGAAAACATAAAATTCTAATATTTGTGGAATTGACATAAAATGGTAGAATTACATATTTCTCATGTTTATAGTGTTTTATGGACATATCGGGATGTCCGAATAATGTTTAAAACCTAATGTAATTCTCAGTCACGGCTTTGTGAAACTGGTTCTGAATGGATTCAATGTACGTCGTCAGGACAAATTGCCGAGTTTTGTCTTGTCATGATAGTAAAATAAAAGAAAAAAAAATATTTACGGGATAAATAATGAAAGTGAATAGTCAATTCGGTAATGAAAAGTAACTTGAAAATGCGGGTGGTTACAGTTAGAGCTGCAACACAAACAAAACAAATTATAAGCCCATATGAAAAAGCAAATTCCTAACTAAGTAAACAAAACACATGCTAAATACCATTCCCCTTAGCCTCCTTCAGAGCCGCTCGGAAACCAGGATATTTCCAATTGGCTGACAAACCTACGGCATACAAAAAGCCGGGCGGAATCTTTATCAAGTCAATAACGTTGGCAGATAACTTGTCAGCATCTGGTACAGAAAACTCCCCGGTAGGAAAAGGGTCGGAAACATCTGAATCCGGATGCCTCCACGGCATAGCAAAAGGGATGGCTCGACGGTCGATCAAAAAGAACATACGCTTCCAACCCTTCAGCCCAGACAAAATCTCCCTAAAGCAAACCCGACGGTTTTTACCTTCCCGCTTGGCAAAAGTGAACCAATATCCTTGTTTATGTAACTTATAGAAAGCATGAAAAATAGAAGTGGTAGGAATGACATGAAGGCTACGGCTATACACTTCAAAAAGAGTAACCCTATGTAAACCTCTCGGTACTAACTGTGAAATATGAACCTTGTAGTAATGAAGAACATCTAAAAGGAAGGTAGAAATACCCCCTTCCATAAAATACTCAAAATATAAACCTATTGCGTCGTCCCCTAATTTCCCCCTGGTAAAGCCAGACGGCGGGAGCGTCGGATGGAGATCAAGGGGAATCCCAAAATTATCCACGGCCCATTGTAATCCCACGTCGGTCATGTTAGAGGTATATTTATCTAGATCAAACTTAGGCTTCGGGCACGACGGACCTTCAGAGGCAGGCCCGGAATCGTGATCGGAAGCTGAGTCGGACGGTTCTGACATGATAACCGGAAGGGAATGGAAATAACCTAAGTTTAAAATACAAGGAAAACTAGAATGTACCTGGACAGTTGACGAAGAACACAGAAACCGTTTGGCAGAAAAACGCAGAAAACGTGTAGGGGCAAAAAGTTTTACGAT
This sequence comes from Chrysanthemum seticuspe, assembly GCA_019973895.1. NCBI lineage: Eukaryota > Viridiplantae > Streptophyta > Magnoliopsida > Asterales > Asteraceae > Chrysanthemum > Chrysanthemum seticuspe. Next base: position 145,068,907 of record BPTQ01000001.1, on the reverse strand, counting down.
GGTAAAAATGAAAGTGACAGCGCTATTTATAGGCGAAAAGGTGGATAGGTGAAATGTCCCGTCGTGTCAGACGGTGATGTGTCAACACTATCACCACACATCACACATCAGCCGCCACGTGTTGAGATCCTACGGCACAGTAATAAAAAAGGGAGCAAAACTCACTAACAGAAACCGTTTAAGTACTCCCAATATCATGTAATGCATGCATTAACATGATACTGGGGGGGGGGACATGTTGGTGTATGTGTCCGGCGAACCAAGCCGAAGGGCCCAAACTGCTCGAATAAACATATAGCCAATTAAATAAGACCAAGCAAGCCGAGTCAATATAGTCAACACACGCCGAAGGGTTGGACACAACCCTTCGGCACAACGGCTACATGGCGTCACCATACAATAAGGGAAAGGAATCTCGATCAGAATCCCTGACCTTATTCAGACAGGGACCAAACAGAGAAAGTCAAGCTCCCGCCTGACCTAAGCAGAAACCAATCGGAGTAAGTCAACTCCCGCCCGAAAGAGTCACTGTCACCCCACGTGACCTCCGGGTAAGGACAAGACTCCTCACCTATAAAAGGAGAGAAGTTACTGCATCAAAGGTTAACTCGTTTTTCTTACCCTACTGTTACACATAGTAACTCTGACATATCATATTCTCATCCTCACACTGGAACTTAGTCTAGGGATAAAACCCTGGGCGAGGCTAACGCGTATTTTTCTTGTGTTAGCAGATCCGAAGGGTTTAGATCCGGAGAGCTGGTCGAAGAGCCAGTTGAAGAATTACTGCTTGTTTGGGTGAAGAAACGTTTTTACCTCAACATATAACATAGTATTTTGATTCTAAACATTATGTAAATCATGGTTGTCTATTGATTTGCAATTATACCTTTCTTATATTAACACTAATTTTGAACATTTAGAATCAAGTATAAAAACTAATGAACTCATATACAAGCACATAACACATGTTTCACTCCTATTCATTGATAATTTGAGTGCACTAAAAAACATAATGTTCTTCTTATGTGAAGGGACATTTAGGGCCTGTTTGGTTTGAGGAGGTAGAATAGAATTTGGGTATGGTAGCCAAAATTTGTTGTTTGGTACATTTATGTGGGTCCCAATAATTGGATTGGTTACCAAATTTTGGCTGTGTGCAAAACCCAACCGACCTCCTAACTTTCTGTGATCTTTTCATTTTATGTGGGTCAACTTTTCATAACAACCACCCATTTTTACTTTATTTTCATTTAATAATATTTTTAAATTTATACATTATATTCATTTATAATATATTAATTCATTATATTTTTCTCTCTCATCATTTAATTCAAAATCAATATTAAATTCAAATCCTAATCTTAATCTTAATCCTAATTCTAATCCTAATCTTAAGCCCACCTACAAACCAAACGGGCCCTTATATTTTGTAAAAGTTGTTTATAGAAACCTCCTTTGCTCAGTATGATAAGGTATGATGAATCTGCTATACTCTATAAAAATTATGATAAGTTTGATTTTAAGTTAGCGGAAAGAATATAAATATGCTTGTGTTATTGTTGTTTGACAGCCATGTACATATCATTATTTATTTATTTTTTCTTTTCGTATTAAGCTATTTAGTACTATAAGTTTAAGTTCCTACATCAGTTATTGGCAGCCAATGCGTACATACTATTTTGTTGTCACAATAGTTATGTTGCATTTTACAATACACCCTTTATTGATCACTAGAAGGGTACCCGCGTAATGCGGCGACGGGTACTCGGTGACCTTTTGTAGCGAGCAAATGTTTTTCATTTTATACATTTCTTATTTAGCATGTTTTAAATATTTTATAACATAGTAGATATATGTTTTTCTAAAGTAGTACGTCTAAATTATTAATAGTGTTTTCAAGTTTTTAACATTAAATTAATGGTTATAAGTTTAGTGGACTTTTATTATAAACAATTCTATTAAAATATATCATTATTGGAGGGATTACTACATGTTTTAAATAAGAATTAATTTTTTTAATTTTACACTTATTTTCTAATTTTCCTTTTAGAAAATATATCACGTTTGGTCCTTGTGGTTTGCTCAGATTTCATGTTTAGTCCCTAAGTCGTTTTAATTACACCAAAGATACATATTTTTGAAACATGACACTCATTTAGTCCCTGTTTTGGATGGACCGCTAGTTTATTCGTCAAGTGTTTAATTAATATGTGCCCGCTAGTCCCTCCGTTAAGATTTTTTGCACCGTTAGTCCTCATTTTTTAAAATGAATTAAAAACTCGTTTTTATCAGTTTTCGTCAATATTTTTTACGTTTTCATCTTTTTACGTTTTCGTCCGTTTTTTTCGTGTTCATACATTTTTTTACGTCATCGTCCTTTTTTTACGTTTTCGTCCTTTTTTATGTTTTTGTCCGTTTTTTTACGTTTTCGTTCGTTTTTAAACGCTTTCATCTGTTTTTTTTGTTTTTTAAAATTCTTTTTTATGTTTTCGTTTGTTTTTATCCGTTTTTAACGTTTTTGTCCATTTTTTTTTTACGTTTTCGTCCGTTTCTAAACGCTTTCATATGTTTTTTACGTTTTCATTTGTTTTCATACATTTTTGTCCACTTTTACGTTTATGTCGGTTTTTTACGTTTACGCATGTTTTTAAACGTTTTCATCCATTTTTTTACGTTTTCGTCTGTTTTTTAACGTTTTTGTGTGTTTTTAACGTTTTAAAATGTTTTTACGTTTTTGTTTGTTTTTTTACGTTTTCGTCTGTTTTTAAACTTGTTCATATGTTTTTTACGTTTCGTCCATTTTTATGTTTTTGTCTGTTTTTTTACGTTTTCGTCCTTTTCTATACGTTTTCGTCCGTGTGTTTTTTTTTAATGTTTTTGTCCGTTTTACTCTATTTTTAAACGTTTTCATCTGTTTTTTTTACGTTTCATTTGTTTTTATACATTTTAGTCCGTTTTTTACATGTTTGTCCATTTTTTTAGGTTTTCTTCCATTTTTACTTTTTCGTCCACTTTTTTTTACGTTTTTATCTCTTTTTTTATGTGTTCGTCCATTTTTAAATGGATGAAAACGTAACAAAATGGACGAACACATAAAAAACAGACTAAAACGTAAAAAAAAAAGTGACATAAACGTAAAAATAGGGACAAAAACGTATAAACCGGATGAGAACGTTTAAAAACGGACGAAAACGGACAAAAACGTAAAAAATGGACGAAAACGTAAAAACTGGACGAACACGTAAAAAACGGACTAAAACGTATAAAAAAATGAAAACGTAAAAAAACAGATGAAAATGTTTAAAAATAGACGAAAACGGACAAAAACGTAAAAAAACAGACGAAAACGTATAAAAAAGGACGAACACGTAAAAAAACAAAACGAAAACGGAAAAAAGGAGAAAAACCTTAAAAAAACAAATGAAAACGTTTAAAATGGACGAAAACGTAAAAAAAGAACAAAACCGTGAAAAAGGACAAAACTGTTAAAAGACGGACGAAAACGTAAACGGACGGAAACGTAAAAAAACAGAAGAAAACGTAAAAAAGATGGACGAAAACGAATAAAAACGAGTTTTTAATTCATTTTTAAAAATGAGGACTAACGGGTGCAGAAAATCTTAACGGATGAACTAAGGGGCAGATATTATTTTAACACTTAATGGATAAGCTAAAGGCTCATCCAAAATAGGGACTAAATGAGTGAAATGTTTCAAAAATAGGCATCTCTGGTGTAATTAAAACGACTTAGGGACTATACATGAAATTTAGGCAAACCAAAAGGACCAAACATCTAATATTTTCTTCCTTTTATGTAATATTTTCTTCCTTTAATAATAAGACCCAAATACTTTATGAGCAATGATACATCAACATAAAATTATCCACAAAAACAATCCACTCGCTGAGGTGTCAGGGGGTGATTGGTTTTTGTGAGATGTGGATCCCACAAAAAACCAATCACCCGCTGACACCTCAGCGAGTGGATTATTTTTGTGGATACTTTTATGTGGGTCTAGCAAATTTTATACTTTATACTGTGATAATGTTGTAGCTTTTTTTTTATTCTTTCATAAACCATGAGTTTTTCTTTATATTAAGATTTCATAATTGAATTTTACAGTATATTAGTAACTTTTTTCAGTTTTATATGTTACAAGTATTGGTATGGTGGTTACACATTTATTTCGCATTAAATCACTTATTTGATCATTAATACGACGGTCACAACTTTTGAGGTTACAAATATTGATCAAGTTTTGAAATCCTTCCATAACAAGAAATGTTTTTCTTCTATAATTAGAATGTCCTAAATGTATTATATATTATCATAGATATATGGGTTTTTCTAACATGTGCCCCGGGGGCACATGTTAAGCACACCAAAAGGACGGCGGGACCCACGAAAAAGGACTTCCGGACCCACATATTTTATTTGAAAAGTGTATTTTTTGTGGGTCTGGACGTCCTTTTTCGTGGGTCCCGCCATCCTTTTGGTGTGCTTAACATGTGCCCCGTGGCACATGTTAGAAAAACCCTAGATATATATATGGGCAAATTCTCAAAATGCCCCAGTTGCCCAACTTTATTACCCCAAATGCCTCACTTTTTTTTCATTTCTCAAAATGCCCCATGGGCAACTCTCCCATGGGCAACTCTATCAAATATTTGGGCCTACGTTGTACTTACAAAGTACAAATCTAACACTTTGTCTGTTGGGCAACTTTGACCTAATATATTGGGCAACTGACACTTTTTGTCTTTTAGTGAAAAAGCAAAATTTTTACTTTTAAATTTTTAAATACAAATAAGTTGGGCAACTTGGCCCCACACATATGTACTTTTGGGCAACTCTCTATAAATACCACTCTATACCATACAAATACACCTTTAATAAACCAAATTACACATCCCAAATAATTATTTATTCTCCTAATACACCTAAATACACCTAAATACAAAACACAAATTACCCAAATTATCCCACACACACACTACTGCTTTACCCCACACACACCTTCCTTCTCAAAGGCGAAAAATCATCTGTAACTTGAAACACATATCCTTTCCTCTCAAACTCAATAATCCAACGCCCTAATCCTACTCCCTCAATAGTTATTCTTCCATACGACGCATATTCGTACATTCAAATCAATCCGACGCATATTCGTACAATCAATCGCTGATCTTCAACATCTCAAGAATCCAACCACGAACATGTTTGATGCAAAGCTAACGGTCAGATCTAGATTAGAACATATTGCTACTATTAAAGGTGCATTGAATGTGAATAGAACCAAATTGTTTAGAGAAACTGTCTTTGGCCCTTGGTTAGATTTTCCTAAGTATTCCCCTGACAACCACTTATACCATTATTTATATCAAAATGCAGTTGAGGTGTCAAAAGTTAGTGATTGTTGTCCACCTTTAACTTTTGTACTAGGTGATAATGTTTTTGATTCTGGCCGTGAACAATTTAGTCTTCTAACTGGGTTTCGTTTAGGACCAGTAGATAAAAGTGAAAGTGACCACGGCCATGTTGTTAAGGGTTTAACATATAGTCCTTTTTTTGATCGGTTGTTTCCCAATAAAAAAAAACTAAGAACAAAAAAGTTAAGGGTGATGACCTTTTGGCGTTGGTAAAGTCGGCGGAAAGGTGGGAATTGTTATCCGATGAAGATGCTGTGAGGGTTGCTTTGTTGGTGATTGCAACATTTGTATTTATTGGTCGGGAAGGAAGGTTTAATGTTCCTGACCATTCGCTAAGGAATGTTGAGGATTTTTGTGTATGGAATGAGTATCCATGGGGCGAATACATGTGGGCTCATCTTTATAAAAGAACGGTGAATGTTGTTCCTAGGCATCTTGAGGCAGAATCAAAGAAGCCCGTTCCAAAAGATCCAAAAAAAGAACAAACATACACTCTGTATGGATTTACATGGGTGTTGAAGGTTAGATTTTACTTGGCATTGTTCATTAGGCATTGGCTTGGTTTCCTAGGCATTGTTCTGTAGTCAGTGTAAGTGTTTGTGTAGATTTAAGGATGTTATTGGTTGATGGTTTCGCACTAGATAAATACATAGAAACTATTTGTAAACGGTTGGTTGAAACCACTGACAATGTGTCTTCATCCACTGCTAGTTCAGAAGAACCCACTGCTGCAACAACACGTTATGTAATTGTATCCCCTGTTACTACATATACAGCCAATGCTATCCTAACCACTGCAACCATAATCACAATCACTAACTCTTAATACGATGTATTTGTTTTTTCAGATTTGGATTATGGAGACATTCCCAAACAGCTCCCAGTTCTGGACCAAAGACCCAGAGAAGATCCCACATTGTCTAGCTTGGTCAAAAGTAAAAAACTTTGAAAAAAAACATTACACAATTTTATTTGATCCTGTAAGTAAAAACCCAAAATTAGTTTACCGTTGTATGTTTTTATTGCATTTAGCATATCAGCTTATCTCCTTTGTTATTTAGGCTTTCAGACCACTACAGAAGATTGTACCAACAAATGCCGAGCTGAGTTGTCCGTGGTACATTCGCAGTATGGAGTACATCCGTCAACTAGATTCCCAACTTGTTGAAAGAAGAGAAGAGTTGGCTGACCAACTGATGGTGGAAGAAGAGGAAGCTATGGCTGGTGTGGATGTATGCGGTGGAATTCAAGCCGATTTAAATGTCCGTTTCTGTGACGCCGATGAAGTAGTTACAGAAGGTCAAACGTCTAGTGTCAATGACAAAGCTGTTGAAGAAGAGAATGTTGTTGGGTTTGGTGAAATGTTGAATAAGAATGAGCCTGAGAAGGTTGAAGATGTTGTAGCCGGTAATGTTGAGGTTGCAGATGGGATCAAATGTGACAAAGCGGAATCGTCACATACCTTAGATAAAGATCACTTTCGTGCCAAGCTTAAATCCCTTAAGTCCTGGGTTGGTAGTATAGAAGAACGTGTAGGAGTAGTTGGTGTATCACAGCTCTTATGTGAGTTACACAGCGTAGAAAAGAGAAATGTGGTAATTGAGGAAGCTTTAGGAATAAAGTCACAAGATGATGTTGGTGAGATTAAGGTAAAAAGCTGTTATTTGAATTTTTGTTACTTCATTCCACCAAAATGGTCTCTTTGAGTGCCTAAGTAAGTTCACTTTCTTACAGGTGGATAGTGTTGATGCCAACAAACCGTTGGCTACTTCCGATGAACACACCCCAATCAGGACCAACGTAGGTTCCGATGACAAGCAGAAGCTGTTGTATACCGATTCTGATGAGTATACCGGGCCTATGACCCAAGTTATGAAAGCTGCTTTATCGGGAGGTCCTGACGATGCTCATGATTCCAACAATATAATGCAGGTGGATAACAAATTTGATTGTGAGGCCTTACCAAATTTGAATGATGAGTTCTCAGACATTGCTTACGATGGGTTTGATCCAACTCCTGTTGACGTACGCATATATATATATATATATTGTTTTTTTCCCCCTTCTTTTACTTTTTTCTATTTCAATATTAAACCCACATACCCTTTATCTAGGAATCGATGGATGTGAATGGTGCGGAAAAACAAAATGACAGTGCGAAGGGTAAAGAAATTGTTGTGTGGCGGCCACCTCTTTGGTGGGAATGGTTTGTGCATTTTACTCTTACATTGTTAGAATGGTGGCTGCAGCAGGGGGCTTTACCGGTAGACAACGTTTATGATACCGCTGCGCAAGGTGCTGCACAAGTAGACACATTGGATATGGAGGTTCAGGAAACGGCTATGGAAGGGGCAGATACACAACTTGTTGAAGTGATATGCCTTGATTATGAGGATGGGCAGGATGTTGTCAAGGTACATTTAATTATCTTATCATTTGGCAAAAATAATAGTAGTACAATCCCAGAGCCGACATGGCAAAAATAACTTGAGCAAAGACATTATTAGCAACAAACAAGTCCCTGCTTTTCATTTGATTACTATATACATTAATACATTTGCATAGATAGCACATAAACACACATTAAAATAGTTTTCGACACCTAAAAAACAAATATGATACTAAAAACATAAATGACCATCATGATAATCTACATTTTAGTTCCAGAGCTCTATCCCTTGCGTTTCTTATTTTCCTTGAGTCGTTGAAACAGTATTTCAAGACTACTAATCCTATTTTCCAAATTATACATATTCTCAAATAATGTAGGATTATTCACATGTTGCTCCAATTCGTTTTTGTCATCTTCCTCAGTTTGTTGCACCACCTCCCTTTGCTGCATCACCTCACTCTGAAACTCTTGCTCTACCTCATTTTGCTGCACTATCTGACCTTGCTGCACCACCTGAGTTTCAGCCTCCTCCTCATTCTCTAGATCTTCCTCATCTTCATCTTCTTCCTCCTCTTCTATATAAAGTCCATAAATCTCATCCCAGTAGAAGTCTTGGCGACGCAGCCAAGTAAGGATATTTGTCCTCATCCACACACTCACTTGCCTATATGAACCATATTCTAACATTGGTTCTTGATAAGGTTTTAAAAGGTACCATTTTGAGGGGTCGTTTAAGTCCTTATTTGATCACTTTTGTATCCGTTATTGCTTAATATCGTTCCTTTTCACTTTTTAGGTCTCTTGAAGGCAAAATGCTGGAATGGCATTTATTTGGACGAAAAGGCGCGAATATATGAAGAAAATGGCCAAAGTCAAAATCGAGACACTCACAGTTGCTGAAAATAGAAGGCGACGGCGTCAGGTGCTAAATGGCGACGCCGTCCCAAAATTATTGTGACGGTCCAGAACCCAAAACTCGTATTTTCAAGTGACGACGTCCAGTTGTAAAAGAGTAGGCCGTCGCTACTCAGACGGCCTAGATGCAATCCAGACGACGTCAGAAGCTGAAGAGGACGGCGTCACGGACATAAGGTGACGCCGTCGCAAGATTAACGTGGCCTAGACGAAACCCTAATGGCGGCGACACGACGGCGTCACAAAACATAAGGTGACGCCGTCGCATATGTAATCTTATATATATAATCCGAATTTTTCAGTATTTTGTGGAGAGTCTTTGGAGTAAAAACCTAAAACCGAACCTAAGGTGTTTTGTACAGTATTTTAGGGTTTTAAACCCTATCTTACATCAAGATAAGTCTTTACTTCATTAATTCAATTATGTCTTTGATTATTTGTGTGTATGCTTGCATGTTCTCCATGTCCGGCTAATTTATTTGTGTGTTTGCATAGGAAGTATGAAACTTAATTATTGAATATTGATTGGTTGTTTCTTATCTTAGTTGATTAATGATCTAGTAATGCGATAGGTCATTCTTTGTGTACTTAATGCTTGATTCATCTTTGTGAACCTTAGAATATAATTACCTGAGTAGTTGTAGGCTAAACCATCCAAAGAGCGCCTTAGAGTAAGAGTTTATCATCCCTAGTGGGTTTGTAGACGAGACCCTTTGGTAAGTTCAAAGAGTTAGGGAGAAACGCATACCCTACAACTTTAGACACACAACGCAACTAAGAATAAGGACGTGACAATTCAACCACCAATAGGAGATAATTAAGGAGTAATACAAACTAAGTAAACACATCTTTAAACTATCATACGAGCACACATTAATTAGACATAGACTCCCACAACCTTAGTTTAGATAATTAGATAATAGTAGAGTAATCGGTAGAAATACCAACCCCCCAAATCCAATACCCGAGATTCGTACCTTTCCATTTCATAAAACATAAAAAGATAAAAAATAATCTTCCTCAACCTTAACCTTAGCGTAGTAACTCCTTACTAGCATTCCTATTCCCCTAGAGAACGATATCAATACCCGTGGCTTACCCTAATTACTACACTACAACGATTAGGTTCACTGCCTAGGGTGTTATAAAACTTGCTCGAAGAAAAGGAAGTTTCCTTGACCCCGAACGACGCGTGTAGCGTTATCAAGTTTTTGGCGCCGCTGCCGGGGAATAGTTATTGTTTAGGCTTGATTTATATCTCGTTTAGGTCTACTCACAAGATTCCTATCAAGTGAGATTTTTTTTCTTTTTATTAGCTTCCTTGTAGTCTATCCCCCTTCTTTGTGTTTGTGTTCGTAAAACCCTTTTCATTTGTCGCTATGGCAAGTGAAGTTGCATTGGAATCATTAACAAATGAGGAACAATTGAATTTTGCAAGGCGGGTTCGTTTTCATTGTTCTGATAAATTTGTGAATCATCTTAAAGATATCCAAAAGAAGAAGGGTGTAAGATTGGATGGATTTGATATATTTTGTGTTTGTGTGGCTTCTATTCAACGATCGTTGCCAAGATCAACTCCTTTTAGTGACACCATCTTTAGAATTTTTTAGAAAAGCCTCCTATGCATAGACCTTCAGTTGTTACAACTTGAGGAAATGGATAAGAAGGATTTATCTAACCTTAGGAATCATGATAAAAAAGACCTAGTTTTTAAGAACATGGAACCTAAACCCAAACAAGATTGTGAGATGGTTGAAGCTAAAATACCTAGTTGCATGTGTGGGATAGATTTCAAACATTTAGGAGATCTAGATATAATGGATAAAAAGGTGGAAACTCCAAGCCCACAATCCCTACCATCACTTGAGGAACACACATCACTTATAACTTACCCGGAAGAAGTAGAAGAGACTATAGGAGCCCCAATTGATAGAGAACCTTTGGACCAAACGCCACTAGAGAATGTAGGTTTAGATGCTTGTTGTCGTGACCTCTCTCTTAGTCCTAGGGAAGTTCCTAATTTTGATGAACCGGAGCCTCAACCAAAAACCTTACCCAATGTTCCGTCTTTAGATGTGAATCTTGGAATTGAATTAGGCCCCAATCCACCCATCAAAATAAATAGTCCGGGTAGTTGCTTGATAAAGGTGGTAGATTCTAGGCCATGTAGAGTGGAAGCTAATATAGGAGTAACCCATGACCTTACACACTTATATCACCCAGTCATGGTTGATAACAAGAAACTCTATGGGTTTAAACCGGGTTTATTAGGTCAAGATGGATCCTTAACTAAGAATCTTTTGAAGTTGATAGAAGATGATCCATTTTTAGGAAGGAGATTTGATTCACCCGCTACACCAATAGACTTAGGTAAGGTTATAATGAATGGAGCACATTCCTTTGAGCATATAAATCACCCATCACCCTCTCCTCACGTAGCAAATTTCCACCCTAAGGGTGTGTATTGCTACTATCACCCGCACTTAAACTTAAGTGTAGGAAAAACTTCTCCTTTATCTGTTAAATAAGGGTAGAGTCAGGCTCGTGACTCGAACAAAAACAAGCGCTTCTTTGGAGGCAACCCATGTGTATTTGTTTTTCATTTTCATTTGTGTGTCGTATATCTTTTATTAATTGTTTATTCTCATGTTTGAATTTGTAAAAATGCTTTATTTTGTCTTTAACCTCGTCTTAATTACATATAAAGGTATTTTACATAAGGGATAAGTGTAGGGAGGATTACACACGTTTTCAAAAGAAACGTAAACATGAGAATAACAATTAACTAAAAGATATATATGTTTGTTTGTTCGAGTCAAATGCTTGTATCGAGTCATAATGGATGTTTTGCAGAATTTTTTCCAGATTCTAAAGATGTAAAATTTTCCAGAATTTTTTCCAGAAAATCGCAGACCAGTTTTTGTCAGGATAACCTGACGGCGTCAGGATTGCAACCTGACGGCGTCAGGAAGGAGTAAAAACATCAGATTACTTTTTTCTCGTTTTCTGAGCTATTTATAAACTTTTTGGAATTTTCCAGGTCTTAATTTTCTTAGAAATTCTGTAAACATCCATTCCACAAGCATTATATCTTAGTTTAAATCGAGTCTTATATATATTATTACCACCGATTTTACGCGAAGGTTTCGTTTGTTTTCTTCAAGTGTGCAGGTTTAGTTTGTCAAGAAGAAGTTACATAAGATTGGAAGGAGCTTTTCACGCAATAATTCTTCTTGAAAAGGATTTAACCACCACTTTACACGGATCCTACCGAGCTAATCAGGGGAGTATTAGTTTTCACCACCAATTTAGGAAAAGTTCTTCTTAATAACGCACTTTTCGAGGAAGGTTAGAATACATTGAAGAAGAACTGTTTGATTTGGACGTGTGAACTTCTTTTGTTTGCTTTGGAAGCGCATTTTAGCCACCATTATTATATATATTCTGAGCTAAATTTGATTCTATATTACGAACACCTTACCTACAAATGTCTTAAAGATTCTTTTAATTCTGGACCTTTTAAGGTTTTTCAAATATTTATCGAGTCTTTTGCTCTTTTTTCATTAGACTACAAAAATGAGGAAGGACTGCGGCAGTCCAACGTTAGGACTGCGGCAGTCCAATAGGACTGTTTTTGACCAGACGCTAAAAGACCTTTTTTAAGACCTTTTAAAATGTAGAAATCTTAGACCTTTTTTAAGACGTTTTGTAGGTAATACTGAGCTATGTTCGTAAACTGAGCTTGTTTGTTTGTATATATAGAAAATCAATTAACAATAAGAGTACAAATGCAAAGAAAACTTTTGCACACATTAGGAGGGATGTGA
>BPTQ01000001.1:144897391-145055856 GCA_019973895.1 Chrysanthemum seticuspe | reverse complement strand
GAAAAAAAAATAGAAAAAGAGAAAAAGAAAAAAAATAGAGTGAAAAAAAAATACGGGCTACCATCCTACATCTATCTTTTAAATTTATGTTTGTTTATTTCAGTTATCTAGAGTTTAGAGTGTCGAGTCTTGGCTTAGCAACGCCATTCTTCGTATGCATTTAACATAGAGATTTTTGACTTGCCACCACTAAATAGCCTATCCCACCAAACCCTTGTTTCCCTACCGTAAGCCTAACATTACAACCCTTTAAAAGACCTCTTTGATAGTCTTTCCTAGGTGCTTACGCCAAAGCGATGGAGGTTTGATCGATTCTCAAGCCTATGGTAATCTATGTACTAGGACCGGTTAATGAGTGTTTATCTTCCATTTCCTATTTGTTATATTTCATATATACACCCGAGAGAGATGTGAGTATCCAAACACCCCATGTGAGGTGCTAGTATGTAATTTCCGTGCTTGTTATGACTTTTGCGGGGCTTATATGTGTTGTGGACCATTTTGAATTAATGCTTCATGAACCCTAACTTATAAATTAATTGGCTAAAAGCACATTTGCTTGAGGACAAGCAAATAACAAGTGTAGGGATATTTGATAAGGTTTTAAAAGGTACCATTTTGAGGGGTCGTTTAAGTCCTTATTTGATCACTTTTGTATCCGTTATTGCTTAATATCGTTCCTTTTCACTTTTTAGGTCTCTTGAAGGCAAAATGCTGGAATGGCATTTATTTGGACGAAAAGGCGCGAATATATGAAGAAAATGGCCAAAGTCAAAATCGAGACACTCACAGTTGCTGAAAATAGAAGGCGACGGCGTCAGGTGCTAAATGGCGACGCCGTCCCAAAATTATTGTGACGGTCCAGAACCCAAAACTCGTATTTTCAAGTGACGACGTCCAGTTGTAAAAGAGTAGGCCGTCGCTACTCAGACGGCCTAGATGCAATCCAGACGACGTTAGAAGCTGAAGAGGACGGCGTCACGGACATAAGGTGACGCCGTCGCAAGATTAACGTGGCCAAGACGAAACCCTAATGGCGGCGACACGACGGCGTCACAAAACATAAGGTGACGCCGTCGCATATGTAATCTTATATATAGAATCCGAATTTTTCAGTATTTTGTGGAGAGTCTTTGGAGTAAAAACCTAAAACCGAACATAAGGTGTCTTGTACAGTATTTTAGGGTTTTAAACCCTATCTTACATCAAGATAAGTCTTTACTTCATTAATTCAATTATGTCTTTGATTATTTGTGTGTATGCTTGCATGTTCTCCATGTCCGGCTAATTTATTTGTGTGTTTGCTTAGGAAGTATGAAACTTAATTATTGAGTATTGATTGGTTGTTTCTTATCTTAGTTGATTAATGATCTAGTAATGCGATAGGTCATTCTTTGTGTACTTAATGCTTGATTCATCTTTGTGAACCTTAGAATATAATTACCTGAGTAGTTGTAGGCTAAACCATCCAAAGAGCGCCTTAGAGTAGGAGTTTATCATCCCTAGTGGGTTTGTAGATGAGACCCTTTGGTAAGTTCAAAGAGTTAGGGAGAAACGCATACCCTACAACTTTAGACACACAACGCAACTAAGAATAAGGACGTGACAATTCAACCACCAATAGGAGATAATTAAGGAGTAATACAAACTAAGTAAACACATCTTTAAACTATCATACGAGCACACATTAATTAGACATAGACTCCCACAACCTTAGTTTAGATAATTAGATAATAGTAGAGTAATCGGTAGAAATACCAACCCCCCAAATCCAATACCCGAGATTCGTACCTTTCCATTTCATAAAACATAAAAAGATAAAAAATAATCTTCCTCAAACTTAACCTTAGCGTAGTAACTCCTTACTAGCATTCCTATTCCCCTAGAGAACGACATCAATACCCGTGGCTTACCCTAATTACTACACTACAACGATTATGTTCACTGCCTAGGGTGTTATAAAACTTGCTCGAAGAAAAGGAAGTTTCCTTGACCCCGAACGACGCGTGTAGCGTTATCAGCTCTTCCCCAAAAGCATCTAACACTGCGTCAAAAAGCAAAGTGTTGTTTAAGACAAACTCATACTCTTCTTCATCATTTTGAAAGTTTCCATTTGGTGCTGCCATTGTTCTTGATCGAGAATAAGAGAGAATAAAGTGAGAGAATAAGAGAGCAGAAACTAGGAAAATTTTATTTAGTAGGATATGTAGCAGTAACAAGAATCTTAACTTTTACATTGTGCTGTACTTGACTTAGAATAAAATACTATCTTTTACACTGTGTAAAGAATCTTATCTTATCTTTACAATGTGCTACAGCTGATATAATTATTAAAATATAAATTTTTATTTTTCACTTATTTGTATTTAATACATTAATACATCACTTTTACAAACTAGGAAACATGCAAACTATTTTCTTTTTCACTTATGGTGGACTTGACTGTTTGAGTGTCTTACGACAATTCATTTGCTTCCGAACATTAGTTTTACGGCTACTAGGACCAACATCTTGCGCATTGGGTCCCAACCTTTGTGATTGCTTAGAGTTACCACCGCCAGTTGGTTCTATAACTTGTTTTTTTTCAATACCGTATATCTCTCTTCTTATGTGTTCTAGCACTTCAGCTGGTAATCGGTAAGAAGGTTCAGCATCTGGTCCATATAATTCATATATTTCAGGAAACATTACCTCTCTTGCTACTTTTATCGACCACTCCCTTTCATCGTGGTTTTCCTCAAACCTAACTCCTTTAGAACTCGACATAAATCAATTAATGTGATGGAAATATGGTTATGAAACTAAAAATGAATAGGAGCAAATATTTGATGGAAATATGGTGAACAATAAGATCATGGTTTCGCTATTAAATAGACACCACGTGCTAAGTCACATGTAAACAGTTACACATACATAGTCAACTTTGCAGAGGATTTACTTTTGAAAATAATAAAAGGCCCTGAACAAACAGTCATGATTTGTTGTGCATGTCCTTAAAACAATTAACACAACATTGGTAAGTCATGACTAAAAAAATTTATGCCGTAGAATATCAGTTGACTATTGAAGTTATTTAATTGTTGGATAGTCGAGATGTTTGTTAAAAGATGCATCTTTTTTTTTTTTTTTTTTTTTTTTTTTTTTTTTTTAAGGCTGCAAATATCAGATTAGTTTTCAACTCCCTTAAACGTAAGAGGAAGCCAGGGAGATATTGCACCTCACCCTATACTACTCCATAATGTGTTGGCATTGTTCATTAGGCATTGGCTTGGTTTCCTAGGCATTTTTCTGTAGTCAGTGCAAGTGTTTGTGTAGATTTAAGGATGTTATTGGTTGATGGTTTCGCACTAGATAAATACATAGAAACTGTTTGTAAATGGTTGGTTGAAACCACTGACAATGTGTCTTCATCCACTGCTAGTTCAGAAGAACCCACTGCTGCAACAACACGTTATGTAATTGTATCCCCTGTTACTACATATACAGCCAATGCTATCCTAACCACTGCAACCATAATCACAACCACTATAATCACAATCACTAACTCTTAATTCGATGTATTTGTTTTTTTAGATTTGGATTATGGAGACATTCCCAAACAGCTCCCAGTTCTGGACCAAAGACCCAGAGAAGATCCCACGTTTTCTAGCTTGGTCAAAAGTAAAAAACTTTGAAAAAAAACATTACACAATTTTATTTGATCCGGTAAGTAAAAACCCAAAATTAGTTTACCGTTGTATGTTTTTATTGCATTTAGCATATCAGCTTATCTCCTTTGTTATTTAGGCTTTCAGACCACTACAGAAGATTGTACCAACAAATGTCGAGCTGAGTTGTCCGTGGTACATTCGCAGTATGGAGTACATCCGTCAACTAGATTCCCAACTTGTTGAAAGAAGAGAAGAGTTGGCTGACCAACTGATGGTGGAAGAAGAGGAAGCTATGGCTGGTGTGGATGTATGCGGTGGAATTCAAGCCGATTTAAATGTCCCTTTCTGTGACGCCGATGAAGTAGTTACAGAAGGTCAAACGTCTAGTGTCGATGACAAAGCTGTTGAAGAAGAGAATGTTGTTGGGTTTGGTGAAATGCTGAATAAGAATGAGCCTGAGAAGGTTGAAGATGTTGTAGCCGGTAATGTTGAGGTTGCAGATGGGATCAAATGTGACAAAGCGGAATCGTCACATACCTTAGATTAAGATCACTTTCGTGCCGAGCTTAAATCCCTTAAGTCTTGGGTTGGTAGTATAGAAGAACGTGTAGGAGTAGTTGGTGTATCACAGCTCTTATGTGAGTTACAGAAGATCAAATGTGAAATGCATGTTGTCTATGCAAGACTTCCAAGCCTTGCAGATACTGCGGCATTGAGCCACACACCTCACTGAGAGCCTATTAACTATGTCCATTTGAACTTCAAGTGGAATGTTGTCAGACATCGTGAAATTTTATTGGGCAACTGTGAAATCAGTTAAGATGGGCAAGTTTCACAAGAATTTTGTGGGCAACTATTAAACTGTAAGTATGTGTCTAGTGTTGTATGGACAGTAAGAGTATTATAAATAGAACAATTAGAGCATTCATATCTAGGGACCAACCCATAAGATATGCATTTAAGAAATAGTACATGTATTAAATGGTTAAACAGTTAAGTTCCAGTTTAAAGAGTTCACTTGTGCTTAATACTACCATCAAATTAATGATCAAGTACAAGGGACTGGTTCATAAACACTTGAAAGTGTATGTTACATAATTAATTATAGTTGGGCAACTATGACGCATGGGCAACTTAGTCAATAACTAGTTTGTTTGTAACTACTAGTTACAAAAATGTTGTTCCTTTTTAAAGTCTGATAGGCAGCTTAGTCAATAACTAGTTTGTTAGTCAATAACTAGTTTGTTAACTTTGTTGTATTGACAAACATTTATCAATTAAGAACTTATAAGCAAGGGTACCTGTAAACATGCACGCATCTTCTTGTACCAAGGACGCCACTCAGCTTCAGGCTTATAGCCACTGTCGTAAAATGTTACAACCCCCGTCCTAATATGAAATCGAGCCAGAAACCAATGTTTTTCCTTTTCATTGATAGGCATATATACCTGCCGTATAACACAAAAGGCCAGTTTTACAAAACACATAACAATATATGTATAAAGGAATGAACACAACTATTACCTGTTCAACATCAGCCCATTGGTGTTTGTACTTTTCCCCGTTAACATACCAAATGGGGATGGAGTCTTGTAATAGCAGCTGAACAAAGTATGCAGTTACCATAGCCCAATCAGCGCCATCGGGTCTGAAATGCAACATGTATTCCACCCACAACTCTATGTGCTATAAAGCAACAATAAAAATTGATTAGGGTATAAAAGCAACAATATAAAATGAATATACCATCGGGGTGAAAGATATGCGTGACTGTTACCTCATCCATAAGCCAACCTTTCTTAGGAGGGTCTAAACACACTAAGGATTCCCAAAATCTCCGATCCACACGAACTTCTTTGGACCAAGGAAACATACATCGAAGGGGCCCCTGCTTTCCAAGAAATTCGTCGTACTCATCAGTAAGATGTACTTTGTCGATAGCCTTGTTCCTTCGGGAAAGAACCTACACACACGTTGTTACTAACACGTAAATTAAAAACAGTTTAAAAAAAAATATAATAAAAGTTGTTGTTCATACCTCAACCCAAGGTTTAACATTTTGTAACTGTGCAGTCATATCTGGATCCCGGCACCCATGTGTTCGATTATTTTCAGATTCCACAAATCTTTTTGACCAATAATACGACGACTCAGCGCCATATTTTTTACTCCTCATGTCAGGTGTTATGTCTGCCTTGGCTCTTTTCCAATGGTCTGAATTATAGAAAGCTATAGACCTCTTTTTCTTTTCCTTCTCAATCTTCAACAACTTTGCCTTTTGCAACCTGCGATTCTTCTCCTCTATCATCACCATTATAAAATCCTTTTCCATCATCTTTTGTTCTTCCATCCTCCACCGTTCTTCCTCTTCTTTCCTCAACCTTAGTTCATCTTCCAACAGATACTCCTGAGTAACAGGTGATGCATTTAAAACACATTTAATACAGTATGGCAAAAGTGTACATTTGGATATCACATTACCAGAACTACATCATCCTCATCATCACAATCTGCCGGCTCTGAACGAATGCTAGAAATAAAAGAGTCAACCAATTCGTGGAATTCACGATTTACTTGGTCTTGAAACTCATAGCTGAGGTGGGAAAAGGATGCAGTAAAGTCCAATTTATCCTGTAAGCGAAATAAAGTTCATTGTAAAAAAAACGGATAGTTCTTTCACATGCAAGGACCTACAAAACGGATAGTTCTTTCAAAGAAATAAAGATAATATATCGATGAACTGGCCTACCCGAAATCCGCAAGTTCTTTCACTTGCAAAGACCTACAAAGTAATAAAGGGTATTATCCTTAACAATAATTCTAATATAAACGTATGGTTATTATTTAACGTTGACTAGCAAATAACCTGAATAATAGCCTCGAGTTTGAAAACACGAGAATTCAACTCTTTAATGACACAATCCTTGAGGCTGATTTCTGTTAGAAGACAACTGGTCTGTACCCTAGACACAATCGGTAAATACTTTTTTTCTGTCCTACCACGTTTCCGTGCAGCAGCCAACTTCTGTAGATACACATCGTAATCATGCGGTAATTTTGTTGGAAGAGTCCTTGGTATGTAGTGCAGGTAAAATTCCCTAAATTGACTATACCACTCTGACTGGTGCTCGTCTAATGTTGGTTTCAGATCATAAATTATCTTCGAGTCCTAAATAACATCATCAACAACAAGGAAATTAAATCGCATATACCAGTCCGACTGGTGCTCGTCTAATGCATTGAAACATTTGAATGTGTTTTACCTTGCCAAATAGCAATCCATAATCCGATCTTGTAAACATTACTTTCCTTGACCACGCTACTGCCCTTGGTATGACATCTGGGACTTTATTCCACCAACGACTGCTTCTTTCAAACGACTCAAGAATCCATATCTACAATAATAAAGATGCATTACTCTCATACATTGGGTTCAATAATAATACTAAGAAAAGATAATATAAATAGGAATAACCTTAAATGCCTAAACAAATCCAGCAACCGTGTATGTGGGAACATACTTCCGATCTCTTTCCAGACCCTTTAGGTGTTCCCACTTGTGGTTTGATACAACGTCTAGTATCTGGTCGTACAGGTGCCTCCAAATGTGCTCCCCCCATGGAAAGGAATTCCATGCTTCTAGGTCTTCGACCAAACGAAGGAGTGAATCATCCACCTCTTCAACCAATAAGCTACCCATAAAAATAACCTCTAACGATAACAATAGACACACACGGACTGCGTCTTCATCAGTTAATTTACCGAACAACTCTTCATCCTCAATAACACCAAGAAGATCTAAGTTGGAAAGTTTTACCCCTAATGTTTTGGAAATACCCTCAACTTAAATGTTAAATCCCCTGAACTATACAAATCAAAACGTGTTGTCCCAAAACGAAAGCTTGTTATAAGAGAAAACTCGGGTCGACCAAAATGTAGACTACGACCATCAAGAGTATATATAAGGGGCATGTCATAGCTTGTTTTATCCACGAAACCCTGTTTTTGTAAAACATAATTTAACATATGTGGTTCATAGTCAAAGAAGAACATATCCAGCCACCCTCCAAAACAGGTTATCCTAAACAATTTCCTTCTAGTATGATTCAGCTTTTCTTTAATTATTGGAAAGTATTTCAATTTGCTCCTAACAATGACATTGGCTTCGTATTCCTAAGAAAAAAATAAAAAAACCCCAGTTAACAACAATTAACAAGTATCTTACGAAAACTACAATCAATAAAAAAACGTATACTGACTTCCTAATACTGCAATCATAATTAACAAATGAAACATTTGTATCATACTCACACCAAATAAACAATGGCCCAATAATAGACAACTATTTAAACATTTGAATGAGGCTCAGATCTGTATAAATCAATAGTTTACAAAACATCAGGATATAACCGCCATGGCTGCAATAGTATAAACTATACAATTGCCACGCCAAGACACGGAATATCGCATCACTTGCATGATTTAACAAGATAGATGTCGTCACAGCCTCATACACACACACACACACACACCTTATGTATACACACACCAGGGGATTTGCTACATTCTTGAACAAACATAATTATAGTTTCGCTAGATTCTTGAAAAAAGTTAAGGAACAATATGATATAGTTGCGGATTCAAAAGAAAGTTGAACATACCAATGTGGCCTCGTTAGTTTGTAGGTGTGTATGGAATTTCAACTTAGTGAACCCTTCTGACTCCCCCTACAGTACCTTTTGTCGTTTCAACTCCCTTTGGGCAAAGGCCTGCACCAGGCGGATTGCTAGATCGTTGAAAAAACAAAAGGCACTGTTTGGGAATTCAGAATGGATAACTATGCTGAAATTCCGTACACATATACAAAGTAACGTGGCCACCTAGAAATGTTCTACTTCCCTTTTAATCCACAAGTATATCATATTGATCCTTAACTTTTTTTTAACAAACTATCAAAAGTGTATAACAAGTATATCAGACTCATATAAACTTCAAAACTGATTGTGCATTCTGATATGCATTAGCAAGGCTCAGATCTGTAAAAAACCTGGATAAGCACCGGAACATCAGGATATAACCGCCATGGCTGCAAAATTATGTAATACAATTGCCATGCCAACGTACGGCAAATCACATCATTTGCATATCAAAATATTTTTTTCTTCATCACAGCCTCTTGCATATCACAAATACACAGTTGTGGACAATAGGAACTGAAAACGGTTAATTATGGTTTTTAAAATCATACTTATAGTTTTGCTAGATTCTTAAAAAAAGTTAAAGAACAATTTGATATACTTGCGCATTCAAAAAGAAGTTGAACATACCAATGTGGCTGCGTTATTTTGTAGGTGTGTATGGAATTTCAACTTAGTGAACCCTTCTGAATCCCCCTACAGTACCATTTGTCGTTTCAACTCCCTTTGAGCAAAGGCCTGCACCAGGCGGATTGCTAGATTGTTGAAAAAACAAAAGGCACTGTTTGGAAATTAAGAATGGATAACTATGCGGAAATTCCGTACGCATATACAAAGTAACGTGGCCACCTAGAAATGTTCTACTTCCCTTTGAATCCACAAGTATATCAAATTGATCCTTAACTTTTTTTAAAAACCTAGCAATAGTATATAAGAAGTATATCAGACTCATATAAACTTCGAAAGCGAGTGTGCAATGTAATATGCATTAACAAGGCTCAAATCTGTATAAAAGTTGGATAAACACCAGAACATCAGGATATAACCGCCATGGCTTCAAAATAATGAAATTAAATTGCCATGCCAACATACGGTAAATCACATCATTTGCGTATCATATAAGATAATCTGTCATCACAGCCTCTTGCATATCACAAATACACACATGTGTCCCAAAATAAACCAACTACTTCAAACAATTACCTATGTAAAGGAGTTGGTTAAAAAAGTTGATTGTCAATATGTTATAAACAAGTGGATAAACGTTAGTACTTTGACCCTCCACTCGAAATCCCATTGCCATGTCAAAACCCATTGCTATGACAGTGACATAGGAATGGGTTTTCGAGGGGAAGCTCAAAGTACCAACGTCCTTTCTACAATTCATGGATTCTACAAAAGCATTTCTGTTGGATAATCATAAAGTGTGGCGTGTCATGAACATTACACACTATCATGATCATTGAGATATTCAAAGACAATTTGAATGTATGAAGTTGCGTATGGCGACATTCTTACTTTCAACTTGAATTTCAATCCACAAGTATATCATATTGTTCCTTCTTTGTTAAGTAACTCCTTTACATATATAAACTAAATTTTTATAATAATCTATCAACAGTCTATAACAATTATATGACAGTTACGGCAAATTACTGGCTATATTATGATATGTAAAGCCCATTTATTGTTACGGTTACCTGATGATGAGGCCTGAATATTTAAGGGCAGAAAGGTGGTGCAAAAGGGTTTAGCTTGCTCTCAGAGTTCATGACTGTGTATGTAATTTTAGTGTGTAATTTTTGGTGTGAAACTATATATGTGTGAGAGAGAGAGAGAGAGCAGAGATGATACGAAGAGAGATGAACGGGTTTGTAATGATAGTGCTAGAATAGTGCAGAGTGAAGTGGGGTGAATGAGGCACCCTCACAAACCCTTTCATATCTCTCGCCACCATTCCACCACTATCCTTACCAACCTTTTCATCTCTTTTCTTATCATCTCTGACCTCTCTTTCTCAAACACACACACAGAGTTTCACATGTTTGAAAGTTACACACTAAAAACACCCACAAAGTTATGAACTCTAAGAGTAAGCTAAACCCTTTTGAACCACCTTTCTACCCTCATCATCAGTAACAAAATATGAAGATAATATAAAGTGATCATATCAAGATATGAAAAAATTAACTTCCCTAAATGGCCCATGGGCAACAGTCGGCTTTGACATTGGTCTAAAACTCCTCCATATACTTGTTTGTTCACGTGCAATCCAGGTTTGCTGATCGAATAGCATGTCAGATCTAGGTTGATTTATGATTCACACAAATGATCCCAGGTCTGACATGCCATTCAATCAACAAAGCTGAATTATAAGTAAACAAACTATCTGCATTTGATTAACATGCCTTCATCTAAGATATAACCGCCATGGCTGCAAACAGTAGTTAATAATCAAACATGGATGAACGACACCATATTATGTTAGTTTCGTAACATAATACGGTGGTGCCGTACATCCATCTTTGAACATTGATATGTTAGTTTCGTAACATAATACGGAGGCTCAGATCTGTATAAATCAATAGTTTACAGAACATCAGGATACAACCGTCATGGCTGCAATAGTATACAATTGCCGCGCCATGAAACGGAATATCGCATCATTTGCATGATTTAATAAGATACTTGTCATCATAGCCTCTTACCAATTAACAGCATATATACATAATGTGTTGCCATAGGATGCCAGCCACAATGAAACATGATTGACCAGAAGATGTTAATCATCTATGTGAGTATACCAATCAGGAGTTTCTATTTATATGCATTAGCAAGGCTCAGATCTGTAAAAGGTTTGATAAACACAAAAACATCAGGATATAACCGCCGTGCTGCAAAATAATGTATTAAAATTGCCATGCCAACATACGGTAAATCACATCATTTGCATATCAAATAAGATAATCATCATCACAGCCTCTTGCATGTACTAAATACAAAATACATTTCAAACCTTCCTTCTCAAACACATATTGGCAATAAATAAGCAAACGTTGCCCAATAAATCAGCTACGTAAGTACAATGTGGGCCCATGTCAACTATATGGGAGAGGTTCCACCTGCACCACATTTATTGACATATTGAGGGTAATAAATTTTCAAACTTACCCACCTTATATGTGTGAATTTAAATTCAAGTGTTGTTGCTAAATAGGTTACAAAATTCTATCAAAAATGGCTACAAAAGACTTCAGCCAACAATTTCCGGAACTGTTTCCGCAACAAAAAGACTTCGGCCAACAGTTTCCGGAACAAACAGACTTTGGCCAACAAATTGATGAAGAACAACTTTTAATAGAAATGGAGGAGGCTGCTATTAAGGAGGAAGAAGAATGGGAGATAGCAGAAAGAGAAGCTGCTCTTAAGAAGGAAGCCGAAAGGGAGCGACTTATGCTCCAAGATGAAGAAGTGCTGTTAGAGATGGAGGAAGCTGCTCGGAACAGAGAATTCAATGCATTGTATGCAGAGTGGGATGAGCGCAGATTTGAAGGTTGCTCTGAGTATCTTTACGACGATGGTTACGACTCTAACAACTCTCAAACTTGGGATCACCCGGATTATATTTAGTTGTGTCGCAATTTAATTTTCAGTGTATTTTGTTTCGTTAACCCAACCAGTTTGCACCATCATTAGAGTGCTTTATTCACTTACTACCACTTATCTTACAGTGGTTTGTCAAACTTAATAAGTAGCAACAAATCACTAAAACCACAAGAACAATTAATCAACCAATAGGTTACCAGTTATCTTACAGAAACAATTAATCACCCAATACGTTAACCCTAAAATATCGAAACCCAAAATCAAACAAGAACAATTACGTAAAAGTTAACCCTAAATTAGCGAAACCATAAATTATCGAAACCCTAAACTAGCGAAAACATAAATTAACAAAACCATAAATCAATAGATGAAAATACGTAAAATTACTTACCCTAGCACAAAACGTTTTTCTGATAGACATTAGATCGGACAGTGTCGTGGCGATGTACTGCCGATGTGATCGGACAGTGTGTTAGCTCTTGCTGAGAAGTGTGTTGAGGAAGATTGTGTTGAGGAAGTGTGTCGTGGCGATGTGGTGGTTTCAAATAACAAGTGTGTTGAGGAAGTTTATCTCTGTATAAATGTATAAATGTATAAAGGTTAAACTACTTATACATTTTTAAAATTTTTTTATACATTCAATGCATTCTACACTTTATACATCAAAAGTTGCCCAAAGTACACCCTTGTGGGACCCAGTTGCCCAATATTTATGTACTTTTTAATAAAAAAAAAGACCATACTTTTTGGCTAAAAGACAAAAATTGTCAGTTGACCAACATTAAAAGTCAAAGTTGTCCAACTGAAACTCTAGTACACTTGTACTAGATAAGTACAAGATTGGCCCACAAAATGGGACACATGTCGTTTATTTAAGATAGTTGCCCTAATATTCAGTTGGGAGAGTTGCCCATGAGGCATTTTGAGAAGTGAAAAAAAAGTGAGGCATTTGGGGTAATAAAGTTGGGCAACTGGGGCATTTTGAGAATTTGCCCTATATATATAATCTAACTACTTGTTGGGGGACTTGGTAGTCCTTACAACTTATGATGTATGACAGACTGCAAAAAAATAATTTATGGTTTGAAATGGGTGGGGTTATTGGGACGGTGGCTATATTTTTAGATTGACCCCCCTTATTTTGTTTGCTTTTTTTTATTTTTTTTTATATTTTTTTATTTTTATAATTTTGTTTATATCAAAAAGCTATAAACCTGAAAATGCGGAACAGTAAATATAAAGTTTAATAAGCCAAACGCTTAAAACTGTCAGAAATACGGAACAGAAACTGACAAAAAATTGTGTTGTACTGAAAAAAGTGGGAGACAAAGAGAATATTCCCCTATGATGCGACATCATAGGGGGGTTCTAATAGTACAACCCTTTGAAATTGAATGTATATGACACAATACTAATTGAACGTACTAAAATATGTGAAAAATTTGATGAGTTAACTATGTCTCACATTGATTGAGTGATTGGTATTCCGGTATCTGAAAGGTTTTTGATATTTTTAATAATACGTATGATCGGATTCGAACTCTAGATTTCGGGATTGCACACATTACGTACAAGAATCAATGTTCTAATAATTAATATATAAATGTTATATTTAATTATTATTCACAAATAAATAAATACTTAACGGGAGTTATTATTTAACGGTGTTTGGTTAACGGTCGTTAAATGATAAGTTAAAGGACTAAATATGAAGTTAGTGATCAAGAAGGATCTAGAACCCCTCTAGGGTCCTAGAACTAGTCGAACAAGGGGAATGAGAACCAAAACCCTAACTTGGAGACCAAATGATTGAATTAGTATAAATACAAGGCCTCTTGCATTCATTCTAATTAATCTTGATCACCAAAGAACCCTAACTTCTTCTCCTCTCCTCTCCTCTCCTTGAGCCTTGGCCGATCGTACAAACACCCTAACTCATAGGGCTCGATTTTCCATGCTCAATAAAAGTGTTTGGTTGTTTGTGATTCAAGAACCTAGCTTTTCATGTTGATTCGATCGTAGTATGTGTGTACAAGAACGAAGGGCAAATACAAGTGTGTTTGGGTAATTCTTGGTAATCGACAAGGGGTTTAGTCGATTGGTATAAACCCTAATTTTTAGGGTTTAGGGTTTCCTTAGTTCTTGATCTCTTGTGTTCTTAATTCGTAAAAGGTACACATGTACTTTTAATTCGGTTAATTAATTTACAAATATTATTTCTATTACTTCTGTTGCATGATTTGATGATGTTTATGTGTTTTCTATAAGGGAATATATTAGCTACAATTGCATTGTAGCCAACTCCTTACAATTTATGATATAATTTGTGGGTCTTTGTGGGGTCCCTGAATCTTTTTAGTGGGTCACTGAGCCTTTTCTATGTAGTTTATGTGGAAGATTGTAGCCAATTGGCTACAACAATTGTAGCCAAGTTATCCCCTTTCTATAATTGTTATAATTAGTAAAACCTAACAGTATCTGCAAAGATAACATCAACATAGTTTTCGGTGACACTTATCATTATGTGTTTTTATATTTTTAGTGATATGAAAACATAGACTAAACCATATATCGAGGTGCTATCTAAAACCAAGTTGTACAACTCGCTCTTTTAGACCCCAAAAGACCCGTAGAAGTTGTATCTTTACATTTTTATAATATGCAAGGTGTTGTAAGACTATTTAATTATGATATCATTGTGTGTTTCTGTTTTAGGTAAAGGTGTCAAAGATCATACATATAAATGAAGATCCGGACATCTACCATGAAGAAACATAAAGGACGGTGGCTCAAGCTTGAACTTTGAAATTTTATGAACCTGACCACGTTGACTAGTCATGAAAAAAATGGCAATTTTATCATTGGAGTTTGTTAATTACTCTATTGCAGTTGTTGCTTATGGCGATGGCATCAAAAGTATATGTTACAATAATTTTTTGAACAATGTTGAATAACTTGATGTAACATCAAAAGTATATGTTACAATAATTTTTTGACATTGAGCAAGTAGATTAAATGTTTTAACTTTAGGAACTTACTATATGCTTGCTAATGTACATGTTATTTTTCTCGACCCAATTACCTTGAAATAGAGTTAGAAATCTCATTTAGCATCTCACTGATCGAGTTAAGGAGTATAGGTAAATAATACCTTGATTGTTCGTGCAACGATAACTATTTTTACTTTTATATTTTGTTATTGTTGATGTGTCATTTAAGAAAGCTATAAGAATGAACGGTATCATGGCTAAGCCATGGTTCTTTATTTGGGCCTCACATGTGTCACATTACTTTAACACACCCACTTAAAAATACCTTTCATTCACAACTAACCCAAACCTCTCCATTTGGGCCTCACCCACACTCATTTTATTTCTTTTCTATATTTTTCAAACATAATAAAATTCATTTCATTTAAATAAAAATACAAAATATAATAGTAAAAATAAAAAAACATACGAAATTTAATATACATTGCAAAATAAAAAAACATACGAAATTTAAACTAATGTTGTTGTTGCTGATGTAGTTGCCAAACATGCTCAATAATATTTCGTTGAACTCTTGCGTGTGTTGGTTTTGTCACGGAGTTCTCTGGTATTCTTCCGTTGTAAATCGTATCGCTTAACCCATGTCCGTAATATATTTGCTCACGGACAAACATAAATATCGTTCATTTCGGATATCGCAAACTTTTGATATTTCAAAATCATGTTATGCAATATGATGCACGTGTACATGACTCTGCGTAGCTTGTTGATAGTCCAAGCACGCGCCTGTTGGCTTATAATATACCAACGTCCTTGGAGGACCCATAAAGCTCTTTCAATGTCTTTGCGAGCACTTTTTTGTTTTTGTTTAAATAAGGCATTTTTCTCCGAATATGCAGTCGAGAATGATTTGACAAAAGCTGACCAAGTTGGGTAAATCCCGTCAGCTAGGTAATACCCGTTTTAAAATGTAACTTCGTTTACTTGAAACGGAACCTTGGGGGCGATGTCATCAAGAAGGTCGTCGAATAACGGTGAATTATTCAAAACAGTTAGATCATTATTCGCACCCGCTACCTCAAAAAATGCATGCCAAATCCATAAATCGTTTGACGCAACGGCTTCAAGCATAATAGTTGGATATTTTTTTTTATCACCTATATGAAATTGCTCATGCCACTCAACGGGACAGTTTCTCCATTCCCAGTGCATACAATTAATGCTTCCAAGCATTCTCGGAAACCCGTGGGTCGTGTTATGTGCGTTGTATAAATTTTGAATGTCATTCAAATTAGGCTTTCTTAAAAACTCTGGCATAAACAATTCAATTACACACATAGTAAAAAATCTAGACAATCGCGTGCCGTGTGTGACCCCATTTGCAAATATTCATCATATGCATCAGGTGTAGTGTCGTATGCTAATTGCGTATGACGGATGTGCATTTTATAATAACACTCATACTCATTACACCCGTAGCATCGGGTCAGACTCTGCGGTGGAAGAGGATCAACAGTTTGAATATGATTTTCAATACCTTGTACTATTTCTAAAAATAGTTTACGGCTCATACGAAATCGACGTCTAAAATAGTAATCCGGATATTTTGGATAATCACCAAAATAGTCGGACATCAGTCGTTCTTCAGCAATGTCACGCTCACGATGGATGTAATTACGGGTGCGTGAACTTTCAGCTTCTTGTTCTCGCAACGATTGCCCATAATCTGCAACTTTCACAATCATCTCGATATCTTCTATATCATCAAGATCGGAATCCGTATTTGAATCACTCATGTTTTTATTGCTTAAGATGTAGAGGTTTGAAAGAGAAGTGTGTGAATGATTTTATAAAAATGGGGTATTATTTATATAGGGCTAAAGTTTTAATTTGAAATTTTTCTTTTTCTTTTTATTTTATTTATTTATTTATTTATTTATTTAAATGTAACCGTTTGATTGTGTAGTTTTGTTTGTCGTATTCATATCGTGGGGGTGGCGAAATGCAAACTGGCGGGCCACCTTGGTGTGGTGGCGAAGTCCGACGAATGCTGGCGAGCCATCCACCTAGGATTGGCGAGTCAAATTCGTTACGATACCCATCTCTCTAAGCATCTAACTGTTAGTCTATCTTTGAGTGTTGACTCCTATAGTCCTATCCTATTATCATGAACATATATGGACTCGAAGAAGCATTGTGAAATGCTACAAAAAGCTAAGTTTGATAAACTTTGAAACTCTACTGAGGTTGCCTCTTCCAATAAGTATGTTAATCTTTTGTTACATGATGATTACAATGATGAATATACCGAGCAAGGTAAATATAATGTTAACAATGTATCTTTTGTTTCATGATGATTAATTGATTATGGTGATGAATATACCAATTAACATATATGACTTATAAGAAATATACTTATTCAAATGTAACTATTTATTTGTAAAATACTCATTTCATTTAGGTACACACTGTTTCGTGATCATCAACAACTTTCTTTTTCATTCTTTAAGATTTGAAGTTTAGTTTCTACAAAAAGTGGAGATGCAAGTGTAATAGGTCACAAACAATTTCTTGCTGGAAATTCAAAGTACAGAAGCACTATTCAAAATTTTCTGAATTAAGAGTGTGTTTGGTATGCTGCTATGAATGATAATGAGTATGAGTTTGATAGTAGTGGTGGTCCCTCACCTATGAAAGATTCATACCTAGCTCACTTGATGTATATGGAGTATGGATTATATCTATCATTCATTAACATAGTGGTGGGCTCCCTCATCTTAAACAAACACCTTTAATCACTTTTATAGTTATAGTCTCATTCCAATAGTGAGATACCAAACGCACCCTTAATAATTTAGATATGTACCTGATATTTTTTTTAGTAAAAGGTTTAACCCGTTGAATATATTGCTCCAAAAACCATCTAAATACATAGAATGTACCATCTAAATACATAGAATGTGAGTGACATTTACATCTCAGCCTAGGGCTGAGCAAACGACCCGAACGGACCGGACCGACCGACGGACCGACCGAAACCGAACCGGACCGGACCGGACCGCCACATTCGGTCCGGTCCTTGGTCTCGGTTTTTAGGCTAATTCGGTCTCGGTCTTGATCGGTCCGGTCCGGTCCGGTTCGGTCCAGACCACAAACCGGCTATTTTGCCTTGTTGGACCGGACCGACCGAGACCGGACCGGACCGCCACATTCGGTCCGGTCCTCGGTCTCGGCTTTTGGGCAAGTTCGGTCTTGGTCGGTCCGGTCCGGGACCGATGCTCAGCCCTATCTCAGCCTATTAAATAGGCGCGCTGAGATGTGAAATTTACTCATTAGCTATGTACTTAGGATATGTACCTTAGATGTGTACTAATATGTACACATTTGTATTATTATTTTATATCGATAAAACAAGCTAAGTTAGAATACTAAGTCGTGATTAAATAGATAAGCTCGAAGGTGACATACACACTAAGTTTAGGAATGGGCTGAATGATAAGGACGAGATATCTTTTTCTTATAATGTTTACTCTATTTTTTTCTAATCTTTTTCTAAATATGTCAACAGATGTAAACCCTCGGGTTTAAACAAAGAAATTCTTGGAGTTGTGGTTTAGCATTCGGTGGTAGTAAAATGATAACATCTTTAAATTACAAAAAAAAAAGAAAATAAATAATAAATAAAAAATAAAATAAAAAAATAAAAAATTGTAGCCCATATATGCTACGAACGAGATATCTTTCCCGCATGTTGCTGCAACTTTCATATTTGTACTATGTATTGTACTCCCTCCGTCCCATAAAAACTGTCCAGTTTGACTATTTTGAGTCTTTCTTTTCCAACTTTAACCTTAAATATTTTTGTTTGCGTTATATAATATTTTATGAAAATCATACCAATGAACATACATTTAAATCTCAATCCACTCATATATTTTTTATCAAGTGTTGTACAACGTAAACGATAATATTTAAGGTCAAAGTTGTAAAAGAATGACCTAAAAAAGTCAAAGTGGACAATTTTTGTGGGACGGAGGTAGTAATAATTATACTGTTACATAAAGATCCACATTGTTGAATAAGATTTATATGAGGTAGTACATTTTTGGTGCAAAGGTGAAAAATATATTAACTTCCAAACAATAGTACATCATAAGGAAAAGGACTAAGATTTGAAACATTCCCAATTCTGATACAAAACTAAAAACAAACTACCTGATATCAGATAAAGATACAAGGAAAACTGACAAAGCTAAACTAGCAGACCAGAGCATCCAAAACTGAGCAGATACCAAACACCGCTATAGAAATAGCATGGCAGAAGGACAACATTCCACATAGGAAGATGCCAAACCATTCAACTAGCCATTTATCTTATCATACCTCAACTCAGAACCACCACAATCAGTACTTAATTACACCATATTGTAATTTCACATTCCACATATGTGCAACTCTAACTGTATTAGTAGTTTTCTTCACAATTAAGCTCATAAGTTGCATTCTACTATTATCAATGATAGACTATAACACATTGTCCACAGCCTGATGAGCATTATTAAAAATCCTCTCATTTCTTTCCTTCCAAACATAATAAACTGCAGCAGCCAGCACAATCCTCCTGAGAATACTACATATTGAAATTGAACATGGTAAAGTAGCTATGACTTGAGTAATCAGATCCCACTCATTAGGCAGATTAAGGCCATTCATTCTTCTTTTGAGTTCTTCCCAAATCTTAATGGAAAAATCACATGAGAAGAATAAGTGATTGAATCATTAGTCTTCTTGCATAGTGGACATAGAAGAATATCATTACTCCATTTTAGTATTCTATTCTGAGTGAGCAATCTCCTTTTAAAAGACATCCACAAGATCATAACACTTCTTGGGTTACATTGGGAGAACCAGACAGTTTTCCACCAATTTACAGTATGGGCATTAGCTTTCATATCCTTCCATGCATCTTTTGTAGAAAACTCTATAAGCATTCCATTTGTTGATCTCCACTTCACATAATCACTTCTAATTTCATACAAATGAGGAACATGAACCTGATTTAAAACTGGATAAGTGGTGTACCATTCCTGAGGCCACTTCCACATGTTATTAATGATCATGTCAGCAATGGTACACTCATTACTCAGTCTATCATCATATAAGCTTCTATTGTCAATGAATTTAGCCAGAGGACCAATTACATGCCACCAATCATGCCATATAGATATAGAATTACCATTACCAATGACATGGACAATGAAAGGTCTGATTTTATCTCTTAATTCCAGCAATGATTTCCATGTACCACTATCATTGTATTCAACATTAATCTCCCAAAAGCTTCTACCTTTTAACTTTACTCTATTCACCCATTGGACCCATAGACTTTCATTGTTAGAAAATAGCTTCCAAATGTGTTTCATAAGTAGAATCTCATTCCATTGATCCAACATCTTTAGACCCAATCCCCCTTCACTCTTCAGACTACACACCACTGACCAGGCTACTTTAGCTTTGCCCTTAATACTCCTTCCTTGATTCCATAAAAAACTCTTAAGGAGACTATTAATTTCCTTTACTGTGAATTTTGGAAGCATAACCACATAGGCCCAATAAGTTTGCATGGCAGCCCATACAGAGGAAATAAGCTGCAATCTCCCAGCATAAGACAAAGATTTATTTTTCCAGGTAGTAACTTTAGTTCTCACCCTGTCCACCAGCTCTTTGCAATCATTAATACCAATTTTCCTTGCAAGTAGAGGAAGGCCAAGATATTTAACAGGTAACCTACTAACTTTAAAAGGGAGAATATCCAAAATTCTTACAACATTAACACTACCAAAGAAAATGGTACTCTTACCCATGTTTAGCTGTAACCCAGAAGCATTGCTAAATTCAACCAAGGCATCTTTAAAAACTCTTACAGAGTTTTGATCCTCATGACTAACCACAAGTAAATCATCTGCAAATGAAAGGTGAGTTAGCTGCATTTCCTTGCATCCCTTATGGTAGTTGAAACTAGGGTTCTCCTGAACTCTTCTCTTTAACATTAATAAGAAAACCTCCATTACAAGAGTGAATAAGTAGGGAGAGATAGGGTCAGCCTGCCTTAATCCCTTACCACTTCTGAAATAACCATGTCTCTCTCCATTAATGCAAATAGTAAAAGCTGCAGTAGATACACGAGTCATTATCCAGTTCACCATTTTCTCATGAAAACCAAATAGTCTCGAAATAGTTTCTAAGAATCTCCAATTAACTGTATCATACGCTTTTGCAATATCCACTTTTAAAGCCCATCTTTTAGCCCCATTTTTACAGTTTTAGACTTTGAGCAGCTCTTGAGATAGAAGTAAATTATCCTGAATCAACCTCCGAGGGACAAATGCACTCTGATTTTTATTGACAAGTTTATGAAGAGCAGACTTGATTCTATTTGTTAATATTTTATTGATGCATTTGTATATCACATTACAACATGCAATGGGCCTAAATTCAGTGATTTTGGAAGGTTGTTGGATCTTAGGAACAAGGGAAATAAGTGTAGCATTTACCTCACTGAGAAGCTTCCCATTGATGAAAAAATCTTTAACTGCTTTGCACACATCCTGCCCCACAATAATCTAAGATTTCTTAAAAAAATCTGATGAGTAGCCATCAGGCCCAGGTGCCCTTGAGTCACCAATATAAAAAATAGCCTCTTTAATCTCTGCATTAGTAGCCACACCAATCATAGCCATTTCTTCATCTTCATTTAATTCTGCACTCCATATCAGCTATAGGACTAACTGGATCAATAAAGCCAAGAAACTTCTTAAAATGTTCCATAAATTTAACAGTAACAATACTTCCTTCAAATCTTGTTCCATCATCATTGCAGATACTATTGATTCTGTTACTTTGCCTTCTGCTTATTTACTGTTCTTATCCCCATACTTTAACCAATCAATCCTAGCTCTTTGGAATAACAACTTCTCTTCATCTGCAACAAGAACATTGTACTTCTGCAAACATTCAGCTTCTTTGAGTTTTAGATTTGAGTCATGAGGATGCTTTTCCATTTTAACTTGAGCCTGATTTAACTCTTCTCTTAATCTGACAACATTATCACATAAATTCTCATTCTTCCAGTTCAATTTATTTAAAGGGCTTTTTAAAGATTTTAGTTTTTTCACCACTTGAAACATATGACAACCTATACCTTTCTTATCCCATTCAGTTTTCACTATAGGAAAAAACTCAGGTTTGTCCACAACATAATTAGCAAACCTGAATGACAAAAGCTTTCTCAACATCCTGTTTGGGATAGTTACAATGGCAGCACTATGATCTGATGCGATAAAACGCATAAATTGACCTGAAGAAGCTCCAAATTATCCATGAATCCCTCATTAATCATCATCCTGTCTAACATCTTCATAATACTTGAATTTGCTTTCAAGGGGAATTTGATCCATGTATAAAACAAACCTGAACTACAAATATCCTCCACCTCTATATTATTAACACAATCCCTAAAGTCTTGCATGTTTATATAAAAGTCTTATTTTTTATATAATAAGAGAACCTCACTTTAGGCTAAATCGAGGGATTCAATTAACTAATGAGAGCTTTCTCATTGGCTAATTAAAATGTTGACCAAGAAAAAATAGTGTCAATATTGAGTGAATTTTCGTTTTTTAGTATGATGATGAAAAAACACATGTGACAAAAACGTAAAAAAATTGTGAATTGCATATATATCCTTCCAAAAGACTAAAATTGCATATATATCCAACCTGAACTCAAAATTGCATATATATCATTTCTAAACCTTAAAGTTTTCATATATATATCCAAATAACTATTTTTCTATATATTTTAAATCACCTAATACATATTAATTATAATATAATTATAAAAAATCGATTATACCCTTGGGTTTATCATACATGACCGATCATTATCCCACATAAACATATATCTACTTTTTCTTTCTCAACGTATCTTCTTACTCTATTTCTTAACATTCATCATCATTTGCTACTGCTATAAACCGAAGACCAGGTAAGTCATAATCGATTTTAATAGTATTCTTGTTCATCTGATTGTATTTGTTTGTCTAAATAATGTTTTCATTCATTTTTCTTGTTTTCATTTGATTAACCGATTGCCATATGTTTATTATTAATAGTTTCCAACCTACTAAATCTTAAGCAACACACTTACATTGATATTAATTTATCACTAACATATTGATGTTTTGCTATTTTACACTGATAAACATGAGCACCATATGTCACAGTGGGTTCTTGATGTGATTCAAAAAGAAAACATTTGATTTTTATTAGAAATTATGGATACTCGTGTGTTCTTTTTTGTTGTAGAAAGTGGGGAGTGGTATATAACATAAAGATGGATGATATTGTTGACGTTTTTATTCCGGACCCATCGAGAACAACATGGGAGAATATGGTTAACTCGCCAACAGTCGAGTATGTTTACGTCATTTCATAGAGCAAAAGTTTATAAACTCTAGTATGTTTTTAACATTTTTCCTACTCTAGTTGGCTCGTAATATGTTTTGTACTTAATTTTTTTGCTGTTAGGAAAGTATCATCGAAGTACAAGTTGAAACTGAGATACAAAGGATTCTTTAAGATTGTCAAGAACTCAAATCGAATAAAATATTGTTTTGGCTCACAAAAATGTATCTATATTGACACAAGGTCATTCAACTTAAGCCAACTAAATGAAGAGGTCTTGAGGCATTATTCATCACGTAGCAATTTAGTTCTTTCAACTTTCTTTGTTGACAAGTATGGCATGGAACAATCGTTTATTGAGCTAAATTCTAATTAGAATTTCATGCTTATGCTTAGTATGTACGAGAAAGAAAAAGAAATAACCATTTATATAACGACAAACAAGAAAAAGACACAACTTCAGGAAATGTAATGGATATGGACATCGTCAAAAGTCATGCAAAAATCCACCAGCTCAAAGTGTTAATCTTGGTGAAACATCCAATTACTGAAAGGAGACGACGAAAAAAATACAAAAGTTCGCGAAGGCTTTGCTGAAATAGGGTCGAATCAGAAGTCCTACTGAAGACGGGTTCTTCTTAATATATTATGTTAGTTCAGTTGCTAAAACACTTAATATTTTGTTAGTTTAAGTGTTGAACAATTGATTCAAATGCCAAACTATTGGTTCATTTTGTTGTTGTATTGCTGTACTTTCAAACAGATCATTGCTTTCCTTTTTTGTTGTTGTTATGCTGTAGAACATTACTTTCAAAGAGCGTGATATACACTTGGTGTCGCATTTAAGTGTTGTACCAGTCTATACAAACTTGCATTATATATAAGAGGATAGTTATTTTACATACCAAACTTTTCTTACATACTAAGGGACTCATCTCCACCATCCATCTAAAAAGAAATAAAAAGAAATGAAAAACTAGTTTTAAGCCTATTTTGAGATAAGGATGACTAAAATCAATTTGCTAAAATTGAGAGAAATATCAAGCTAAGTTTTTTGAGATGTGAGGAACAATGTGTGTGCATTGGAGCAGAAATATGGTGAGTTTAGGTGAATTGATAAATCAAAAACACTTTGAATTTGATCCTAAGTTAGCTATGGGTGAGTGTGAGACCTACTGAGTTTGAGGAAGACTTAAGTGGTCTTAAAGAATCATGTTTAGCTAGTATGATATGGTCTAGGGGAATGGTTTGATGTATAAAGGACTGCAACTTCATGTCTGTTTGCCCGGATCCCACAGTTCCCTCATCTGAGGGATCCGACTAGTTATAGCCCAGGGATCCGGCAACTGCTGACCAGTAGCTTCTTAGCAAATGTGCAGTTTTTGCACTATTTAGCAAATACTCATCCTAATCATTTCTACACTCAATAAACATATGCAAACAAAAAATATAACACATAGTAAGTGGGGATGACTAAAATGTAAGCAAAATGAGTGACATCGACTACTTGAATGATATCAAGTTGTCGTAAAATTCCCATTTTCCCGGTTCCTAAGTTAGAATGTCTTGATCTAAGTTATGCAATCTTCTACAAGCTACGTCCTAAACTACATAAACATTGTTTAGATTGTTTACAGACCATTGTTTCATAAATTGTTCACAAATTAAGGTCTTAAGACCTTACCTTCCTTCCACTCATCCTCCTACTTTACCTCCATCTTCATCTCCATCTCTATCCCCTTCACTCTTCACCCCCTCCATCTCTACTTCTTCTTTTTCTTCATGAGGAAGTTAGCAAAGCATTTGAATATGCCCCTAGTTTTTTGTAACACTTTGAAGGGCTTGGGACATCCGACAGTTGGTTGATGTATGCTAAAGGGTCGAATTGGACGTTGCCAAGGGGGTTGCTGCTTCCTTCTCCTTCTCTTTGTCTTTCTCTTTCATCTGATGAGTCCGTTGGTGGGTGAGGTCTTTTGCCATCCACCATTATCCTTGTAGTCTTTCCATCGGATAGAGGCACCATGACCTTGTTGCAAAAACTGTGGTTATAGGAATAAGAAGAAGGATCTAGAGCAAAGACGAAGGTTGCTAGACGAGTCAAGAGCATGGCATAAGGGAGTACCATCTTTTTACCATGTAATAGGCGAGGTTGAAATGAGTGCCGGTTACAAGGCAATAAATCATGAAGCTTAGGCAAGCATTGGGATGATCCTTATTTCCTCCCAAGCAAAGTACGTTCTCCCTTAGCACGAGTTCCCATTTCTTGTATAATGGGAACATTTCTAAAAGCTGCATTTGAAACGGATCCCTATAGATCACCTTGGAGTTTCTCGTGACTCTTGATGGAGATGCTCTTTCCATGAAGACAGTATCCCTTACCGTAGTTGCTTCTGGGATGACTGTGAAGTATACTTCATGATGATCCACCATGTCATGTAGCTCTGCCAACGACCATTCGTTAGAGTAAAAAATGGAACCTCGTCAAATAGGACTAGTATAACACGTCAAAACCCCAAACCATAAGTTATAGAGCATAAACATCAACCCTAGCAAAGAATTAGAACTCCCAAACCAAAATTATCAAGGATCACTTAAGTTATCAAAGAACTAAGTCAGTTTTATGAAAGCATTGGAATCAGCCATCAAAGAAGTGTTCCACGTAATCCTCAACAGAACGGTGTAGTTGAAAGACGAAATCGGACCCTTGTGGAAGCTGCAAGAACAATGCTAATTTACTCAAAGGTTCCAATGTTTCTCTGGGCTGAAGCCATTGCCACTGCTTGTTATACCCAAAATTGTTCCCTTATACACACCTCTCATGGAAAAACTCCATACGAACTTGTCCACAATCAAAAACCTGACCTCTCCTTCCGTCGTGTGTTCGGTGCTTTGTGCTATCCAACGAATGATGGTCAAGATTTAGGTAAATTAAGAGCTAAGGCGGACATTGGAGTTTTTGTGGGTTATGCACCAAACAAGAAGGGTTACCGAATCTACAACAAAAGAACTCGAGATATCATGGAAACTATTCACATCACGTTCGATGAGCTGTCTGGGCAAATGGCTCCAGGACAATCAAGTTCTGGACCCGCATCTCAACATTCATCAAGTAGTCCCATTAGTTCTTCTCTTGTACAAAACCCCTCACCAGCAGTTCCGTATGTACCTCCTTTTAAAGATGATTTAAAGAAATTTTTTGATCCGATGTTTGATGAATACTATGAATCTATTGCTAAGGATCAGTCTAATCCATCAACAGTGGCAGCCCCTCACCCAGTCAACGTAGATAACCCTTCAGTTTCTGTGTCACTGAGTCAAAAAGCGCCTACTGCAGATCACTCATCATCATCATCAAATCCTCAATCATCGAGTGTACATCATGGAAATATTTCTAGAAACTATGAGGAGATAACCCCTTTGCTACTCCCGAAGATGCTCCATTTGAGAACATATTTGCTCCTGAACCAACTTCAGAACCATCTTCATCGGGGAGATCCAAACTCTGCTACTTCAGTCCCTCAACAACAACCACACGAACACCTTAGAAAATGGACACATGACCATCCATTAGACAACATCATTGGAAACCCTTCTCGTCCTGTATCCACTTGTAAACAACTTACAACTGATGCCTTGTGGTGCTTCTTCAACTCCGTACTATCTAAGGTCAAACCAAATGACGTTAAAACAGCCATGACTGAAGACAGCTGGTTCAATGCCATGCAAGAAGAAATTCATGAGTTCGATCGACTGACGTTGCCAAGGGGTTTGCTGCTTCCTTCTCCTTCTCTTTGTCTTTCTCTTTCATCCGATGAGTCCGTTGGTGGGTGAGGTCTTTTGCCATCCACCATTATCCTTGTAGTCTTTCCATCGGATAGAGGCACCATGACCTTGTTGCAAAAACTGTGGTTATAGGAATAAGGAGAAGGATCTAGAGCAAAGACGAAGGTTGCTAGACGAGTCAAGAGCATGGCATAAGGGAGTACCATATTTTTACCATGTAATAGGCGAGGTTGAAATGAGTGCCAGTTACAAGGCAATAAATCATGAAGCTTAGGCAAGCATTGGGATGATCCTTATTTTCTCCCAAGCAAAGTACGTTCTCCCTTAGCATGAGTTCCCATTTCTTGTATAATGGGAACATTTCTAAAAGCTGCATTTGAAACGGATCCCTATAGATCACCTTGGAGTTTCTCGTGACTCTTGATGGAGATGCTCTTTCCATGAAGACAGTATCCCTTACCGTAGTTGCTTCTGGGATGACTGTGAAGTATACTTCATGATGATCCACCATGTCATGTAGGTCTACCAACGACCATTCGTTAGAGTAAAAAATGGAACCTC
Organism: Chrysanthemum seticuspe; assembly: GCA_019973895.1. Taxonomy (NCBI): domain Eukaryota; kingdom Viridiplantae; phylum Streptophyta; class Magnoliopsida; order Asterales; family Asteraceae; genus Chrysanthemum; species Chrysanthemum seticuspe. Next base: position 145,028,104 of record BPTQ01000001.1, on the reverse strand, counting down.
GTCAAATAGGACTAGTATAACACGTCAAAACCCCAAACCATAAGTTATAGAGCATAAACATCAACCCTAGCAAAGAATTAGAACTCCCAAACCAAAATTATCAAGGATCACTTAAGCTATCAAAGAACTAAGTCAGTTTTATGAAAGCATTGGAATCAGCCATCAAAGAAGTGTTTCACGTAATCCTCAACATAACGGTGTAGTTGAAAGACGAAATCGGACCCTTGTGGAAGCTGCAAGAACAATGCTAATTTACTTAAAGGTTCCAATGTTTCTCTGGGCTGAAGCCATTGCCACTGCTTGTTATACCTAAAATTGTTCCCTTATACACACCTCTCATGGAAAAACTCCATACGAACTTGTCCACAATCAAAAACCTGACCTCTCCTTCCTTCGTGTGTTCGGTGCTTTGTGCTATCCAACGAATGATGGTCAAGATTTAGGTAAATTAAGAGCTAAGGCGGACATTGGAGTTTTTGTGGGTTATGCACCAAACAAGAAGGGTTACCGAAGCTACAACAAAAGAACTCGAGATATCATGGAAACTATTCACATCACGTTCGATGAGCTGTCTGGGCAAATGGCTCCAGGACAATCAAGTTCTGGACCCGCATCTCAATATTCATTAAGTAGTCCCATTAGTTCTTCTCTTGTACAAAACCCCTCACCAGCAGTTCCGTATGTACCTCCTTTTAAAGATGATTTAAAGAAATTTTTTGATCCGATGTTTGATGAATACTATGAATCTATTGCTAATGATCAGTCTAATCCATCAACAGTGGCAGCCCCTCACCCAGTCAACGTAGATAACCCTTCAGTTTCTGTGTCACTGAGTCAAAAAGCTCCTACTGCAGATCACTCATCATCATCATCAAATCCTCAATCATCGAGTGTACATCATGGAAATATTTCTAGCAACTATGAGGAGATATACTCCCGAAGATGCTCCATTTGAGAACATATTTGCTCCTGAACCAACTTCAGAACCATCTTCATCAGGAGATCCAAACTCTGCTACTTCAGTCCCTCAACAACAACCACACGAACACCTTAGAAAATGGACACATGACCATCCATTAGACAACATCATTGGAAACCCTTCCCATCCAGTATCCACTCATAAACAACTTACAACTGATGCCTTGTGGTGCTTCTTCAACTCCGTACTATCTAAGGTCAAACCAAATGACGTTAAAACAGCCATGACTGAAGACAGCTGGTTCAATGCCATGTAAGAAGAAATTCATGAGTTCGATCGACTAGATGTATGGGAATTAGTACCTGCTCCTGACTGTGTTATGATCATTGCTCTAAAATGGATCTTCAAAGTAAATCTTGATGAGCATGGTGATGTGCTAAAGAACAAGGCTCGACTGGTTGCGAAAGGATACTGTCAAGAGGAAGGTATTGACTTTGAAGAATCATTTGCTCCAGTTGCACGTATCGAGGCAATCAGAATCTTCTTGGCTAACACTGCTAGTAAGAACATGCTAGTCTATCAAATGGATGTAAAGACTGCTTTTCTTAACGGAGATCTGAAAGAGGTTGTATACGTTAGCCAGCCTGAAGGTTTTGTGAATCCAGAGCATGCTACTCATGTTTATCGCTTGAAGAAGGCCCTTTACGGTTTGAAGCAAGCTCCAAGGGCATGGTACGACACGCTATCGAAGTTTATTGAATCTAATGGATTCAGCAAAGGAGCAGTTGATCCGACATTATTCACCAGAAAGTCAGGAAAACACTTAATTCATGTTCAAATCAATGTTGATGATATTATTTTTGCCTCGACTGACCCCAATGAATGTGGCCGTTTTTCTAAGGAGGTGGGCTCCAAATTTCAAATGTCAATGATGGGACAAATGTCATTTTTTTTGGGATTACAAATTTCACAAAGTCCCGGAGGCATTTTTATCAATCAATCTAAATATGCTAATGAGATCTTAAAGAAATTTGGATTTGATTCTTGTGACCCTGTTGACACTCCCATGGTGGAGCGTACTAAACTGGATGAGGACCACTCAGGGATCATGGTTGACCAAACTAAATATCGTAGTATGATTGGATCCCAATGTACCTTACCGCCAGTAGACCAGACATTCTGTTCGCTGTATGCATGTGTGCTAGATACCAGGCTAAGCCTACCAAAAAGCACCTTGAAGCGGTTAAACGGGTCTTTCGGTATCTCCAGGGAACCATCAACATGGGACTTTGGTACCCAAAGGACACCGGTATGTCACTAACATCCTATGCAGATGCTGACCATGCAGGGTGTCAAGATACACGTCGAAGCACGTCAGGAGGTGCTCAGTTTTTGGGTGATAAACTTGTGAGCTAGTATTCAAAGAAACAAATTATTACCTCAATATCCTCTACAGAGGCAGAATACATAGCCATGTCATCTTGTTGTGCTCAAATCCTAAAGTTGAGATGCTAATTATCTGACTATGGCTTTGAATTCAACAAAATCCCTCTGTATTGTGATAACAAGAGTGTCATTGCTCTCTCATGCAACAACGTTCAACATTCAAGAGCAAAGCATATCGACATTCGACATCACTTCATCAGGGAGCAAGTGGAGAATGGTGTGGTGGAACTATATTTTGTGAAGACTGAATATCAGTTAGTAGACATCTTCCCCAAAGCTCTTCCTAGAGAAGGTTTTGAGTTTATCCTCCCACGACTTGGTCTAAAGAGTCTGTAACCGGAAACACTCAAACGTCTTCAAGAGAAAGACGAGGTGTAAAGGCTTTTCTTCATCCATCTCTTGTACATATTTATTCAAAAATAAAAATACAAAATTATAAAACCCACAAAAAGAAAATAGAAAATTTTAAAATTTCAAAAATCCATAAAATTCAGAAAATCTTTGAAAAAGCCCAAAAATATTATTTTTCCATCTATTTATATTATTCGATAACATCTACGGACTTTGTTTTGTCACTCAAATAATGACACGGGTCTTTAGATAAAGTTCGAATGTACATAAACCTAAAAAAAAAAAAAAAAAAAAAGGTTGGAGAAAAATGGTGGCTTATTGTCATTTCAGGCAGTAACCCGTTTTAAAAAGAAAGAGCAGTGCCATACTTAATCTAAATATTTGAAACCTCTTGCTCAGACTCTAAAAGACAATTGTGTCTTAACAAATATTTTTCCTTCTAAAACATTCTTCTGAAAAATATTTGTCATCTTTTAAAAACAAAATTGCTTTGAAAATAACTCGGAATATCTGTAAATCATTTGGACTTATCATTTGACAAAATCTCTTACGCTCAATCAACAACATATGTCATTAATTGAGGGGGAGAATGATTTCTATCAAATCAAAAAGTTATTTCTCAAACAATTGGCACGTAATCGAGCAAGGTCTAACTTTGGATAATCAAAATGAACAATATTTTTTATCAATGGGATCCAGACCTTGTCTAAGATTGTGTTTTCAAAAGATACTTAAGCATGTTTAATCATTGGAGTTTAAAGTCTCAGAATTTGATCCTTATCAGTTAAAAGTGTTAAAAGCAAGTCACAATTCTCCTCAAAATCTTTCAAAACCAATTTAAATCAATAGAGATCACAAATCTCAATGGATTTGAAAATTGTGGTCGGGGGAGAATTTGTGATTTAAATTGGATTTAAACTGATAATTCGATAATTGGTTTTGAAATTGATTAGCAAGATCTCCTCCCTACATATGCCAAATGATTTCAAATTTTCCAAGCATATGTTAAGGGGGAGCATTTATCTTAAACCATAGGGATTAAAACGTGATTGATTTGTCTCAAAGTGCATGTTCCCACTAATATGTGCAAAACTCTTTCGAATCTCGATGCACATATTGAGGGGGAGCAACTTTTTGAAAACTACATCCTTTCCCAAAATATCTTTAACTAAGTACTTAAAATACTAATTTTGATCGGGAAAGTGATGTCGATATCTTTAGAAAATGTTGATCAAAGAAGTGAATTCTTTATTTCTAATATGAGATTCTCAAGTCCTCTTGCCACCATGTGCTAAAGCAATTTCAAATCTATGATGCACATGTTGAGGGGGAACTTTTTTGAAATATTAAAAACAATTCAGGTACAAAATACTTTGATCATGTATCACAAATACCTGGATTGATTTTCAAATGGTTTTCAATTGGTTTCATTGGCAGAAGAACAATACCAAATGGACCGACCGAGTTTACTTTATGCATGGTGATATAAGGAAGGTTAGGTTAGGTATTCGTTCCCACGATCCCGCCAGAGCCGGAGGGATCTACCCAGGGAAAATCCACTAGATAGTATAGAAGTCCTTAGGTTTGATGGAAAAAGGAGAAAAGTGAGAAATGAGAAGAGTGCGGACTGAGATAGAGCTAGAACTGGAACTAACCCAATAAGGTTCTAGTTATGATATCTCGGTAAGCACTGAAGGGGTTGAAGAATGAAAAAGAAATGAATGAGAAAAGGGTGAAAAGAAATAGCCCTCTAGTATTTCAACCTTAGGGAAGAAACCAGGTTCAATTCATATGCTACTGGTGGTTGCCAAGGTAACACTGGTATTGAAGATAAGACGTCATGGACCTAGTGACGCACTGCACTAAAACTTCCCAAGCTACTCAAGTTCCTCTTAAAATGACTTGTTTCATTCTCATGGGGAACCTACATAATCTATCGACTTTCTCTTAGAGATTGTAGATATTGAAGAAGGAGACCCTCTCCTTAGTCTCCGGCATAGGAACCAAATGTGCACTATTGAGTCTAGAGCCAAGAGATCATCCACAAAATCTCATTAGGATACAAAAATAATGAAGACTTGCTGTTTCACACAATGTGAAAAGTAAGTATATATTGAGAGTCCTACGCATTATCCTTGTGGTATTGCCAGAACATCTGAGTGATATGTAAAAGTATTCACGATGAAGATGGAAATCCTTCTAGAGACAACATCAAACAAGCTCTTGGTGGGTAACATGTGAGATCTTTTCTAAAGATCAAGCTTGTGACAACTGGATAGAAACAATGGGGCGATTCATTCTTGAATCAACCTTGGTCCAGGAAATGAATTGACGAATACTTTTGGAAAAACTGTTCGATGTGCAAATCTTCTTTTCTATAGCACATCGAATGTGTACTCTTTTCAAATACAAAAAGTATTTCTGATTGAAAATTGATCTTTCTCATAAAACCTTCGTCGTATTGCAAAACTCTTTCTTCAAGCAATACGCGATTGTTTTCAAATCAATTTCTCATCAATCAGTGAATCTCAATTCGCTAGTTCACTCACTCCGTGTTGTCTTCTTTGAGACGTTCCAGTTTGAGAACAGCTAGAACAGCTGCGAAACCCTGTCAAGGAGATTCTTCGGAATTATACCTGATCACATGCAGTACTTGTAATGATCAATGAGGAACCGTGGGCCGTGTACCTCAATTCAACGAAAGTGATCAAAGACACTTTCGTGCGCTTTATTGCTAACTGTTGTATGCAGGTACACCCAACGTTTGCAGCTGATCAAAATTGAGGAGTCAATCCTTAGCCGCAGGCTCACACATCACATTCATGTCTAAAGATTTCATGATAAGTGCATATCTTCATCCACGACTCTGATATTTTCACTCCATACTTCTGCTACGCTGCTGCAAATATCATGAATCAACAAAAGCTTCCGCAACTCTGATGAGAAGATATCATGATCCATGTAGGACCACTACGATATCAACCTTATCACTTTACCAAGCAAACCCAACACACGTAACCCAAGTTACGCGTATAAAACGTGAAACACAAACACAAACAAAGCTTAGAAATAAGATGAGAAAGATGGTGACTTGATGTTATATTCGTGTATGTGAGAGGATAAGATAAACACAATAAAGTTGTATATTCCTTGAGAGAGAAAATACACACACACACACTTTCAAGCACACCCCTCAAATGACCATTTGAGGGGTTTATATAGTCCAAGGGACTTGATGCCCTAAAAGGCTTTCCATGGGCTTTTCGTGGACTTGGGCTTGGGTTGGATAGGATACATAAGCTTGTTACACGACTTACTTACCTTTTAACCACTTAGCATATCCCAATCCACGAGCCCGTCGACTATTCTATCACGATATCTAACACACATTACAAAGTTCCTAAATGTGAATGACCATCACTTCTAATAAAACTATTAAGGCTAACAATCCAGAATGTGAGCATGTCGGTCCAAATGTCAACATCACATGATGTCAACACCACAAAGGAAGAGTCAGAGATTTATGGTAGCTGATGATCTCAAAGCTGGCTCAAAACTCATCATCACATGGATCAGTTAAAGACCTCCACTTGGATTAACAAAACATGCAAAACATGAAGAATCAAAGACTACAGGCTACAGAGAAAATAACTTAATCAAGAATACAAGAACAATCAAAATGTAATGTCTGTTTGTATTCAATGTAAATTGAGGTGACCTCCCTTAGGGGGAGATTGTTAGGATTTAGAAAATCCGTTAGTTAAAGAGTCGGTCACCTCAAGTATATGTATTCGTTAGAAAGCTCATAGTCGTAGTCAAGTTATGTTAATAAGTAGTTAGTTAAGTAACACCGTGGATGACGGACGGGTCTTTACCCACTGTATGCCTGATCCACAGCCTGTAGGAGGCGTGTCTTGTAAGAAACTATAAATACCCTGTACCTCCCAAGGTAGAGGGTTGGAGCTTCATAATATCATTTTTTCTTTGTCTCATCAAGTTCCCAACTCTCTTTACTTTCTCTCTCTAAAACTCAATTCATACGCCCCTTATTAATATGATTTGATGTGTTATGAAATCCAATATGTTACGCACACACATAACTGAATTTTGTCAACTAGGTTGCCACCACTCTGCGTGGCTACTCGGCTAGTGTCAAATAAATAATACATGTGTGTTAATGATCATTTTAATATAAGCAAGATGTGGTTATTTACTCACAACAAAACGATTGTTAAGTAGTTCTAAGCACCCTTTAAGACAAGCTTTTTCTTCCATGATCGATTAGGAGGGAGTAGCACAACATTTTGTAATCCAATTGATTACATGATTCTTGTTCGCAAAACTCAAGTAATTGGTTTCAAAACCATGGTCGAGACTTAGGTTGAAATATGGTTTTGGAAACGTGGTCGAGATTTATGTTGATTACTTTTAGTATGTCAAACACAAATAATTGATTCTTTTCCTCTTATGTTTGGCAAACATTTTCAAAAAGGGCATTTGCATATATATATATATATATATATATATATATATATATATATATATATATATATATATATATATATATATATATATATATATAGAATCTAGATCAAATAAGATCAAACTTAAAGTTGTTAAAATGAGATCCAACTAAAATTTGACAAGCGACACTCTCCTTACAACAAAAATAAATTTTGTATTAACTACAACTAAAATTGTTAAAGTTTCGATAGATTTCTTTTTAAAATTTACAAAACCTAGGTGATACACTTTGATTAGAAGTGTAATATATATCAGATTTTTGTACGTGTATCAGATTTTTGAATATTTATTAGTGTAATGTGTATCAGGTGTATCACTAATCCAAACTCATTTATCATTTGATTATTAGTTGCTAAAATGTTAATTTGTATTAAAATATTATTTTTATGTGTATTATTGCTAAAATTGTTATTTATAAATGTTTTAGTGGTTTTTTAGACTTGATCTTATTTTTACAACTTTAAGTTTGATCTCACGTTAACTCTCCCCTATATATATATATATATATATATATATATATATATATATATATATATATATATATATATATATATATATATATAAATATATTAGACGAGTATCTTGCACCTAGCGGCAGCAGTTCTTAGCGGCAGATAATTAACGATATGCGATATTGTGGTAAGTGTTTCGTAACATGCGATAGTTCAACCTAAGCTAAACATTAAAGATATATATTACATATGGTAACTATATTAAATATGGTAATTATTTCCTCAACACTCAACAATACATTAAAGATAATTGGTTTCAACATTTAATTATGACTTTCAACTTTCAATTTCTACTTTCACCTTTAATCATTTTTCTATTTTATGTAATGTGTATGTGTATATATATATATATATATATATATATATATGGTAGGGTTAAAATGAAAAGTTTCTTATAATGAAAAGAATGAGAAGGCATGTGGAGGTGACATGTGTCACCTTTGCCACATCACCATGCCATGTGTCACCCCCACCCACCCCCCCCCCCCCCCCCCGCAAAAAAAATTTTTTTTCCCGCCAAAAAAAAAAATTTTTTTGGGCAAAAAATTTTTTTTCCCGCCAAAAAAATTCCCGCCAAAATTTATTACTGCATCACAGTTATAAAAATACTGCATCACAATCATAATTGTGATGCAGTAATTTATAACCTTAATGCACTAAAATCATGATTATAATGCAGTAAAATTATAACCGTGATGCAGTAATTTATAACCTTAATGCACTAATAAGTTTTGGTGCATCTTTATTATAAGTTACTGCATCATTCCACAAAAGGTGTAGATTGGCGGGAACACCCTGACCTCGGGTGCCTTTTGGCACCAGCCATTGTCCACCCCACAAGGAATAGCTCCGGCAACTCTCCTGGCCTAGTGGGGCACCAACTGGACTCGGACCCCTAAGCTCTTATTCCACAAAGTCTCTCCAGTGTGTCCACAGGTTTTGCGGAGATGGGTACCTATATGAAACAAATGCCAAGGATGGGACTTGATCTTGGGTCAATTGACTCAAGCACAAGTGCTCCAACCATTGGACTAATGCTCCATTGGTAAGTTACTGCATCATAGTTAATAGTTCAGTGCATCAACTATGATTCACTAAAATCAAGGTTATAACCTTAAATGCACTAAAATCATGATTGTGATGCAGTAACTTTATAACTGTAATGCAGTAAGTTATAACCTTAATGCACTAAAATTATAATTGTGACGCAGTAACTTATAACCTTAATGCACTAATAAGTTTTGGTGCATCTTTATTATAAGTTACTGCATCATAGTTAATAGTTAAGTGCATCAACTATGATGCACTAAAATGAAGGTTATAACATTAATGCACTAAATCATGATTGTGATGCAGTAACTTTATAACTGTGATGCAGTAATTTATAACCTTGATGCACTAAATTCATAATTGTGATGCAGTAAAAAAATTTGGCCGGAAATTTTTGGCTGGAAAAAAAAAATGTTGCCCAAAAAAAAATTTTTTTTGGCGGGAAATTTTTTTTTCCGGGGGGTGGGGGTGGGGGCGGGGGGAGGGGGTGGGGTATGGTGATGTGGCATGATGATGTGGCAGAGGTGACACATGTCACCTCCACATGCCTTCTCATTCTTTTCATTATAAGAAACTTTTCACAATAACCCAAACCTATATATATATATATATATATATATATATATATATATATATATATATATATATATATATATATATATTTATATATATATATATATATATATATATATATATATATATATATATATATAGAATCTAGATCAAATAAGATCATACTTAAAGTTGTTAAAATGAGATCGAACTAAAATTTGACAAGAGATACTCTCCTTACAATAAAAATAATTTTTTTATTTACTACCACTAAAATTGTTAAAGTTTCGATAGATTTCTTTTTAAAATTTACGAAACCTAGGTGATACACTTTGATTAGAAGTTTAATGTGTATCAGGTTTTTGTATGTGTATCAGGTTTTGGAATATTTATTAGTGTAATATGTATCAGGTGTATCACTAATCCAAACTCATGTATCATTTGGTTATTAGTTGCTAAAATGTTAATTTCTATTCAAATATAATTTTTTTTGTGTATGATTGCTAAAATTGTTATTTATACATGTTTTAGTGGTTTTTTAGATTTGATCTTATTTTTACAACTTTAAGCTTGATCTCACATTAACCCTCCCCTATATATATATATATATATATATATATATATATATATATATATATATATATATATATATATATGTATTTATATATATATATTTATATATATATATAGCGAAACTTTATTTTCAAAACCCAATTTAAATGCGAGAACTGCGAGAACCCATATTGTCCAATCATAATTTAGTAAATTAATTTCAGTTTATTTTATTTATTTAAATTCACAAGGTCATTAAAGTAATTTTCCATGTTTATTTAAATTTCTATAAAGAAAAAAAGAAAAGAAAAGAAAAAGATACGTGAATTTAGGGTCAGTTTCAACTACTTTCAAATCAAAATACTCTTTCATTAATTGTCTCTCTTTCACACAAAAAGAAAACCCTAGCCTCCATTATCCTCTCACCACTATCAACCATTATCCACGTCGACCTTCCGCCTCCATCATCCCTTACCTCCCATAAACCACGATGTCCTCACTGTCGTAGCCTCTTCGAATCTTCCTCGCAACCTGTTGGTGGTTATTCGTCCCAAAGCAGGGTGAAGATAATCAATTCAGCAGAAATGTGCAACTCTTCAGCAGAAACAAACAAACTGTTAGTAGTAACAAATACCACTAGGTGGTTACTGGATATCACTTGGAATCGTGTAATCACTTTCCAAAGTAAACTATTCGACCCTAATGTCTGGGTATCACGAATATCTACTTGGGATAAGACCAAATGCAGTTAGAGAATTAGGCACAATTCTTTAACCCTTGCGCTTATAAGTGTTTAGTGTTTTCTGTGTGTCTTTCATGCATGTTCAGATCTCCTATTTATAGGAGGTTACTCTTGACCGTTCCAATGGAATTATGAGTATTAATCGGCCCATTAATAGCCTCATAATTATGCCCATTATAGCCGTTAGTGGTTACATGACCAATTAAACGTGGTCATAATGATGCAGTTGTAACTGTCATTTATCAGTACTTATATCAGTACTTTCATAGTGCTTTCAGTGGTTACACTGCTTCAGTGGAAACGCCACTGCTTCAGTGTAAACACAACTTCAGTGGAAACACCACTTCAGTGGAAACACTGATCCTGCTAAAGTACTGCTTCAGTGGAAACACTGATAATCAGTGTTAACCACAACAGTACTTTCACCAAGCACTACCAATATATACCACTATTAGAGTCAGGGTGTTCATGGACCTTATGGGTGTACACTCCGTACCTCCTAACCCATTACAAGGTGTGAACCATCCCACAAGTGCACTAAATTTTCCAACAATCCTCCCCAAATTTAGTTCACTCCCTTTGCATGTAAAATAAACATCAAGCAAAACATGTGCATAAACGAAAATGTCCTGAGGATTGAATTTCCATCTTAGTAATTACACGTTCAAATATTCGAGAATCAGGGTGTTCTAAGAATTGAACCCTTCAACCCATTTGAATACCTGAAGATAACTACACACAAGTTTTCAAACACTTAAAAGCTCCTGACACTATACAAGCCATGTGTCCATATCCAAATTCATAAATGTTGTAAAAGCTAAAAGTCCAAAAGCTTCCTGAAGCGGCAAAACTTCAACATTTACATAGGTGGTTCCTCTTTAGTCATGCTCCTGCCAAGCACTTTTTCAAAGAAAATTAACCATTAAGAAGTAAAGACTTCATCCTCCTTTCAGCAGGTTCTGAGCACAACCTTGGGATGTAAATAAAACATGTGCTCCAGTCCACTGAATGTTCAGCTTTCCACATTGAACTCAGCTCCCAAGTTTCCTTAGGAGGGAGTTGGGTGTCCTAGCATTCAGTGACAAAGTTGGACTTAAACCCATCCCTTTAGCAGACTTTATAACCAAGTCTCTAGCCAGACCCTTCGTCAAGTGATCAGCTAAATTCTGTTGAGATCTCACAAACTCTATAGATACCACCCCATTCATGATAAGCTCACGAATCATGCTATGCCTGACACCTAAGTGTCTAGACTTACCACTGTACATCTGGCTATAAGCCTTAGCCAATGTAGCTGCACTATCACACCGGATAGAAATAGGTGCTATAGGTTTAGGCCACAATGGAATCTCAAGAAGCAAGTTTTTCAACCATTCAGCTTCTTTACCAGCAGCTGCTAGAGCCACAAATTCAGATTCCATTGTTGAACTGGTGATGCAAGTTTGCTTCTTGGATGCCCAAGAAATTGCACCTCCACCAAGTAGGAATACCCAGCCACTGGTAGACGAGTTGTCTTCAGTGTTACTGATCCAACTTGCATCAGTGTAACCTTCCAACACTGATGGGTAACCAGTATATGAGAGACTATAATCCATAGTTCTCTTCAAATACTTCAGTACCCTTTGAACTGCTTGCCAGTGATGAGCACTAGGATTACTAGTATACCTGCTCAATTTTCCCACTGCAAAACCAATATCAGGTCTTGTACAAGTCATGGCATACATCAGGCAGCCAATTACCCTAGAATACTCAAGTTGAGATACAGCCTTGCCATTATTAGTTTGTGTATAACATTTATGTTCATGTTTGTTATAAATTTCATTATATTAAAAAACTCATATGCACCAAACTATTTTCTGGAAGCATATATTTTACAAAATCTAGAAATATGCTATCTTAAAAAAACATATATGCACTAAAAATGCTAGCTTAAAAATATATATACACTAAATCTGCTAGCTTAAAAACATATATGCACTAAACCTGGAAACATGCTATCTTCAAAACATATATGCACTAAATCTAAAAATAATCTAGTTAAAAAAAAAAAAAAAAACGAGATTTAAAAAAAAATAAAAATAAAATTTGTTTTTACTATTATACCCTTTTAGATTAAATAAAAAAAGTTTAATGTTTTAAAAAATATATATATTTTCAAAAATGCCATTTTGCATTAATATATTGCACACTATGCATTATTAGAAGTACATAAATGGTTCTCGCAGATAAGGTGGGTTATGAAAATAAAAGGACTATATATATATATATATATATATATATATATATATATATATATATATATATATATATATATATATATATATATATAGGGGAGAGTTAACGTGAGATCAAACTTAAAGTTGTAAAAATAAGATCAAGTCAAAAAAATCAATAAAACATTTATAAATAACAATTTTAGCAATAATACACATAAAAATAACATTTTAATACAAATTAACATTTTAGCAACTAATAACCAAATGATACATGAGTTTGGATTAGTGATACACCTGATACACATTACACTAATAAATATTCCAAAACCTGATACACATACAAAAATCTGATACACATTACACTTTTAATCAAAGTGTATCACCTAGGTTTCGTAAATTTTAAAAAGAAATCTATCGAAAATTTAATAATTTTAGTTGTAGTTAATAAAAATATTATTTTTGTTGTAAGGAGAGTATCGCTTGTCAAATTTTAGTTGGATCTCATTTTAACAACTTTAAGATTGATCTTATTTGATCTAGATTCTATATATATATATATATGTATATATATATATGTATATATATATATATATGTATATATATATATATATATATATATATGTATATATATATATATATATATATATGTATATATATATATATATATATATATATATATATGTATGTATATATATATATATATATATATATATATATATATATATATATATATATATATATATATATATATATATATATATATATGCTTTGGTTTCATTGAGAAAAGTTTTAGATTGAGAAGTTTGAGAAATAATCTTGACCATACATTTTTAAAATTTTAATGATCTATGAAAGTTATTTATTTAAATGAAAAGGGTATAAAAGTAATTGAATCAATCAGAAATTAATTAAAAATTAAAGATTCTTACTTCATAACTTTTGTAATTAAACACTGGAAGTTACGAAATTTTTTGATTTATTCCAAATTTCACGTATTTCTTTTTTTGTGAATCAATTACTTTTCTTGTTAATTACCAATTTAAATAAAACTCTTCAGCAAGGTGAAAAGTCATATGGACCTTTGAAATTAATTTTGAAAGAAAATTTAAATTACAACCACCTGATTCAATTTTATTTTTACAACCACCTAATTCAATTTTATTTCTTGTCTTTAGAGTAATTTAAAATGACTTGTGCATGTGTTTGGGTTTTGAATCATCATATATGGTAGTTTTATATATGATGAATCATTAAAGCAATTTTTTTTAATCCTTTGTTTTGTATATTATTTTCGGATCAGTATAGATAATTTTTTTTTGAATCATAATCGAGTTATTTAAAAGAAATTCGATTAATGAATCATTCACATTAGTGAATCATATGAAACGAAATATTTGGTGTTTTATTTTTTAATCATATAATAATTATTGAATTGATGATATCATTCGTTGGTTTTTTTCTGCATCATTGCATATTGAAAGGAACTGATTGATCACCAATTGAATCATTATTTATGAACCTTAAATAATTGAAACAATTATGATTCACTAATGATTGTGATTCATATGTATTAACCCATGATTCATATTAAAGTCAATCACTATTGAGCTTTGCTCCTTTATGATATGAGTAATAATAATTCAGTGTTAATAACCACTTACCTCTTTGAATCCTTACGATCGAGCAGGAATTTTTTTCGATGGAGATGATAAAGACTACATAGTAACATATACGGATAAGCAGTAAGAAAAACGCATGCACTAAGTGGGTGCATTAAATAGTAGGTCATAGAAATGAAATGTGAAATTAGAAATACATATCATGCCCTTTTACTAATTTAGTGAAATGAATGCTCAAGATTTCTTCTCACTCTTCTTAATCTAAAAATCTTCTCAATAGATCCGGATTATATATATATATATATATATATATATATATATATATATATATATATATATATATATGGGAAAATAATGCAAATATATATATATATATATATATATATATATATATATATATATATATATATATATATATATATATATATATATATATATATATATATATATATATATATATATATATATATAGCAGTCACTACACAAGACACAAATAAAAAAACAAAATAAGTAAATAAAATGAGATTATAATAGTTTGTTGATTCGATTTGTTTTTTCAAAACGTTATAAAATTTAGTTGTTTCAGTATGCAATTCCAAAAACCTTTTGAAAACTAACTATTGACTCTTAAATAATCACATGGGTAAGCTCAGATAAACAATCCCATATACCTTGAATTCCTAAAAACTGATTATCAGCTAAACTAAATGACAATAAGCAAAGTGTAAGCTAGTACTACTATTCCTATACACACATAAATACTTTTAGTTCAAACTTTCACTTGAGCATTTTATCAAACAATTGGTGCACTTATGAAACTCACGTCAAAAACCAATTCTTAACATATATTTGTAGGTTTTCATTCCACATAAGAATGTCATCGAACAATTGTTTGAGATAAAATAAAAACAATACGCAATAAAAAAAGTAAAATCATTCAAGATCTTTTATAAATTTCTTAAAAACAATTATAATTTTAGGATACGAAAGAAAACGAAACATACCTGGTTATAAAGAAGAGAACAGAGAATGTTTGAAGAGGTTATGAAAGTGTTTTTCGTTTTAGTCATTATTTGTGTAGCTTTTTGGGAGATTTGAAATTCAAAATTTTAATCAAAGAGTCTGTATTGAAATTCTACAAAAAGCTGGGAGATAAAGATGATTTTGAAAGCTTCCAATGCACCTCCTAAGCAAACCAATAAAAAAATACGGCTAAAACACAAAACACATATTTTTTTGTTTAATAAAACTAAAGAAAAATATTTTCTCTGTTATGACATCATCAAAAATATTTTTTAATTCAATCAACCAATAAATTTTTTACACTTAGTCAAAGATGACTCAAGCAAAAACCCTCTTTTAATAGTATTAATAGATAGATTTTAATAGTATTAATAGATATGGAATCCGAATTTTTCAGTTTTCAGTGTGTAGTCTTTTGGAGTAAAAACCTAAACCGAACCAAGGCTGTCTTGTACAGTATTTTAGGGTTCTATACCCTATCTTACATCAAGATAAGTATTTTACTTCATTAATTCAATTATTTCTTCAATTATTTGTGTGTATGCTTGCATGTTTCCCATGTCCGGCTAATTTACTTGTGTGTTTGCTTAGGGAATATGAAACTTAATTATTGAATATTGATTGGTTGTCTTTTATCTTAATTGTTAATGATCTAGTATTGCGATAGGTCATCCGTTGTCTAGTTAATTCTTGATTAATCTTTGTTGAACCTTAGCTTATAGTACCTAGAGTCATTGTAGGCTAAACCATCCGAAGAGTACCTTAGAGTTAAGTTTATAAATCCTAGAGATTTTGTAGGCATTAACCTTTGGTAGTTTCAAAGAGTTAAGAATAAGGACGTGACAATTCAACCATCAATAGGAGATAATTAAGGAGTAATAAAACCTAAGTAAACACGTCTTTAAATCATCATACGAGCACACAATAATTAGACATAGACTACATACACCTTAGTTTAGATAATTAGACGAGTAGAGTAATTGGTAGAAATACCAATCCCCAAATCCAAACCCCGAGATTCGTATCTTTCCATTTCCTAAAAAAAACATAAAAAGATAAAAAAAATAATCTTCCTCAACCCCAACCTTAGCGTAGTAACTTCTCACTAGCATTCTTATTCCCTTGAGAACGATATAAATTCCCGTGGCTTACCCTAATACTACACTACAACGATTAGGTTCACTGCCTAGGGTGTTGAAAAACTTGTTCGACGAAAAGGAAGTTCCTTTAACCCCGAACGACGCGTGTAGCATTATCAGTCTACAAATCAAACAAGTAGAAGATGGTATCTTCTTTAATCAATCTAAATACATAAAAGAGATGTTAAAGAAATCCGGTCTAGCAGAGTCGAAACCAATTAGGACACCAATGTCATCCGACACCAAACTCACAAAAGATGAAGACGGTGAATCCGTCAATAATACTAAGTATCGTGGCATGATTGGTAGTCTTCTCTACCTCACGGCGAGTAGGCCGGATATCATGTTTAGTGTTTGTCTATGTGCTAGGTTTCAAGAAGACCCTAAAACATCACACCTAGAAGCCGTAAAAAGAATATTTAGATACACTAAGGGTACAACATAATTAGGATTATGGTATCCTAAGGGCACAGAAGTAGAAACAATTGTATATGCAGATTCTGACCATGCTGGTGATTATGTTGACCGAAAAGTACAAGTGGGGTATGTACTTTTATGGGATGTTGTTTAACATCTTGGTTTTCAAAAAAACAAACGGTATTAGCAATATCAACAACCGAATCCGAATATGTCTCCGTCGGCAAAGCATGCCAACAAGTACTATGGATGAAACAAGCGTTAGTTGACTACGACATTCATCTAAGTGACATAGCCATTCTATGTGACAACAAGGGTCCCATCGATCTAAGCAAGAATCCGGTATTACATTCTTGCACAAAGCATATAGAGATTCGTCATCACTTCTTAAGAGACAATGTTCAAAAGAGGAACATCTCTATTGAGAAGGTAGCGTCCGAAGAAAACATAGTCGACGTCCTCACCAAACCGTTGAAACGGGAACAATTCAACCTACTTCTTCTTGGTCTTGGTCTCATGGAACAAATGTCGTAATCTATTTCTTTTTACTCTACAAGGTATGTAAACACTAGCCTTCTTCTTTCTGAGTCTAGGATCTCTATTTCACGCACAACTCATAAACAATACGGGAATTTTCAAAACCCAAGATAAGTTTTTCACTTATAACTCATAGTTTTTCTTATTTTCTTTCAAAAATAAGTACAAGTTGCAAACACATAATTACATACACATCTTCTTTTCAAAGAATAAAATGATTTTTATTCGCACATAGAAACCTCTTTTTGAAACATTTTCTAAAAATGATACCTCTTCCCGTATCAATTTCACAAAAGCAATTTCTCACGTCTAGGACAAATCGTTTTCGGGTACGTTCATTGCATCTCATGTCTTTTGAATGCTAAAGAGAACACATAACTAATATGTGTTTTCGGGTACGTTCATTTAAGCAACAATAAATTAGGAGCACTCGGGTTATCTCACATAATAGTATGCCTTTTCACTTCTAGTTTATTTTTCTCTTCTTTTTTAGGAGTCGAGATAACCGCAACTCCAAATAGTTTGCATATAGGCACACACTAGGCAAAAATGTTTCCAAAAGGAAAATTTTGTGCTGCCTGAATCACCAGTCCCACGGATCCCAACCTTAATGCTGGATGGATCCCTCAAGGGAAGGATCCGTGGGACAGAAGCTAGTTTTATCTTCTATTTTTCTCACTTTGGATGAAAACTCCAATATCTTTTCATTTTTTTGGAGTATGTTCTTTAATGCTTGTCTTCTCATGATCACATGCCTTAAATTCATATCTAATCATTAGATTTTAATCCACATTTTGGGTCAAGCAATCATTACAATGCATTGTTTTTCTATATATAGGACTCCCAAAATGCTTGCATATTCATCTCATCTTCACAAACAAACAACACCATGTCATCCAAAAGATCTTACAACTTAGATGAATCACCTAGTACAAACAATTCTCTCCATGAAATCCAAACCTTTGTACTTCCACCTTCCAAAATACCATAATCAAACTCTAGAATATCCCAACGGATTAGCATTCGGCCTTGTTGCTTAGCAAAACCAAATTCAAATGGCTCATCACCATCAAATAACTCACCACAAGATGCTTCTATTATAGCACCTCCTTCATCACCAACAAGTACACCAACTTCATCACCTAAAGTCACTCTTTTGGAACTCCTTACGACTTCAACAAGATCTCAACAACCAAAACAAAAAGAAATAGCCTTTTTGACACCTCCCACTTCCCCAAACACGATATTCAATGACCTTGAAACATCACCACCCTTAGCTCCTATTAAGCTACAAGAACATCTAGGTTCTTTTCCACCACTTCCAAACATTTCGGATTTTGATCCATATTTTTCTATTTTTCCACCACATCTTCCGCAACTCACAAATAAAAAAAACCCGGAAAACTTCCGCACTCATTACCCACATCACTTACATTGTGAACATTGCCAATCCACTAGGGAAATTGCAATAGAAGTTAGGGAAGAAATGCGATTCATACTCAACCTCATCCTTGATCGCATCAATACCATTACTCATCAAAACCTCCATCCATAATCTTATGCAAGCATTGATAACGCTACACGCGTCGTTCGGGGTCAAGGAAACTT
Source organism: Chrysanthemum seticuspe (assembly GCA_019973895.1). Taxonomy (NCBI): domain Eukaryota; kingdom Viridiplantae; phylum Streptophyta; class Magnoliopsida; order Asterales; family Asteraceae; genus Chrysanthemum; species Chrysanthemum seticuspe. The sequence goes on along the minus strand of BPTQ01000001.1, from coordinate 145,008,897 downwards.
CCTTTTCTTCGAGCAAGTTTTATAACACCCTAGGCAGTGAACCTAATCGTTGTAGTGTAGTAATTAGGGTAAGCCACGGGTATTGATATCGTTCTCTAGGGGAATAGGAATGCTAGTGAGAAGTTACTACGCTAAGGTTGAGGTTGAGGGAGATTATTTTTTATCTTTTTATGTTTTTTTAGAAATGGAAAAGGTACGAATCTCGGGTATTGGATTTGGGGGGTTGGTATTGCTACCGATTACTCTACTATTATCTAATTATCTAAGCTAAGGTTGTGATAGTCTATGTCTAATTTGATGTGTACTCGTATGATAGTTTAAAGATGTGTTTACTTAGGTTTTACTACTCCTTAATTATCTCCTATTGATGGTTGATTTGTCACGTCCTTATTCCTAGTTGCGTTGTGATTCTAAGGCTATAGGGCGTGCTTATTTCCCTAACTCTTTGAAACTACCAAAGGGTCTTGTTTACAAATCCTCTAGTGATTTATAGACGCCTACTCTACGGTTGTCCTTGAATACTTTATCCTACAATTACCTAGATAATTATATTCTAAAGTTCACAAAGAAATTTCAAGCATTAAGTACACAACGAATAATCTAGCGCACTCTAGATCATTAGTCAACTAAGATAAGTATCAACCAATCAATATTCAATAATTAAGTTTCATATTCCCTAAGCAAACACACAAATAAATTAGCCGGACATGGAGAACATGCAAGCATACACACAAATAATCAAAGACATAATTAAATTAATGAAGTAAATACTTAGCTTGATGTATAATAGGGTTTAGAACCCTAAAATACTGCACAAGAAAGCCTTGGTTCGGTTTTAGGTTTTTACTCCAAAAGACTACACACCAAAAACTGAAAAATTCGGATTCTATATATAAGATTACATCTGCGACGGCGTCACCTTATGTTTCGTGACGCCGTCGTGTCGCCGTCATTATGGTTTCGTCTTGGCCACGTAAACCTTTCGACGGCGTCACCTTATGACTGTGACGCCGTCCCCTTCAGCTCTGACGCCGTCTTGGCTGCATCTAGGCCGTCTGAGTAACGACGGCCTACTCCTTTAGAACCTGACGTCGTCCCTTGAAAACATGTAATTTTTCCTCTGAGCCGTCGCAAAATGCCTTCCCGACGGCGTCGCAGATATGCAGTGACGCCGTCGCCTTATGTTTCAGCAGCTTCGAGTGTCTCGATTCTGACTTTGGCCATTTTCTTCGTATATTCGCGCCTTTTCGTCCAAATAAGCATCATTCCAGCATTTTGCCTTCAAGAGACCTAAAAAGTGAAAAGGAACGATATTAAGCAATAACGGATACAAAAGTGATCGAATAAGGGCTTAAATGACCCCTCAAAAAGGTACCTTTTAAAACCTTATCAAATATCCCTACACTTGGTATTTGCTTGTCCTCAAGCAAATGTGCTTTTGGCCAATTAATTTATAAGTTAGGGGTCATGAAGCATCCATTCAAAACGGTCCACAACACATATAAGCCCCGCAAAAGTCATAACAAGCACGAAAATTACATACTAGCACCTCACATGGGGTGTTTGGAAACTCACATCTCTCTCGGGTGTATATATGAAATATAACAAATCGGAAATGGAAGATAAACACTCATTAACCGGTCCTAGTACATAGATTACCATAGGCTTGAGAATAGATCAAACCTCCGTCGCTTTGGCGTAAGCACCTAGGAAAGACTATCAAAGAGGTCTTTAAAGGGTTGTAACGTTAGGCTTACGGTAGGGAAATAAGGGTTTGGTGGGATAGGCTATATAGTGGTGGATAGTCAAAAATCTCTATGTTGCAAGTATACGAAGAATGGCGTTGCTAAGCCAAGACTCGACACTCTAAAACTCTAGGCAACGAAAATAAACAAACATAATTTAAAAGATAGATGTAGGATGGTAGCCCGTATGTTTTTTTTTTTTTTTTTTTTTTTTTTAATCACTCTTTTTTTCTTTTTCTTTTTTTTTTTTTTTTTTTTTTTTTTTTTTTTTTTTTCATACACTTTTACTCTACCATCCTCTACGGTACATCAAAATGATAGGGATTTATAGACACATCCCTACACTTGAGTTTTTATTACTCTAACACTAATTTGACCCGAATTGAAAAAGATCAAAACACTTGGAGTACATTATTATGCAAACAAAGGGAATTTGAGTTTAACGTTCTCTTCCCTATATTTCATAAACTTTAACTTTTCCCATGAATCCCAATCATCCCAAAACTGTATACAAAGGATATGACTCGACTTAGCAACTCATGCAAGCAACCAGATAATTGAACTAAGGGTTTTTGGTGATAACATAAATTTGCACTAAAAGTGAGTGCAATAAAGGTAGGCTAAGGCGATTTGGGTGTATATTTGGGGGTGGGGTGTAAACAATGCTCTTCATTGATATTCCGGAAAAACCGAAACATCACGAGAACCGCGAAAAGGATAGGCTCTGAGGGGTTAACTAGGGGTATCGTGTACTAAAGATGAGTACAGCGCAAAGGGTGTGGGGGAATTACTCAACCGATATGGAAGAAGTAATTATATTACAGGTATCAAACAAGGGTTTATCCTAATGCCTCTTATCATTTAGTTATTCCTAACTACACAAGTGTAGTCTCACTAGCGATCTCGGAATGCATCACAAAACAAGTTCTAGAATCTAATATACTACCGGTTCACACTCTAAGCATTAAAGATGAATGCTTTAATTCCTACTAATCTAAGGGCGATCCTCACATTTTGGGTGGAATTTAGGTGGTAAGGGTTTTTGTGCTAGTCATGCAACTTCCTATCCATGAGACGCTTTTGTTAAGACTAATGGCCCACTCTTATACGTCATGAAAAAATTTTAAATTTGGCTAAAATTACCCTAACCTACATTTTCTCATGGTTTATTACACAAATACATTTGGACAAAGCAAATAGTCAAGGATAAGCATAGTTTCAAAGTTCCCGTTTTATTTTCCCTCCCTACACTTAAACTGAACATTGTCCCCAATGTTCCCCGAAAGTATCAAAGTTATGATAATAGAAGGTAATTAAAAACGAAAGAAACTAATACTCCCCTGATTAGCTCGGTAGGATCCGTAAAAAGTGGTGGTTAAATCTTTTCCAAGAAGAGTTTTTTTGCGTGAAAGGCTCCTTCCAAACTTGTGTAACTTCTTCTTGACAAACTAAACCTGCACACTAGAAGAAAACAAACGAAACCTTCGCGTAAAATCGGCGGTAATAATATACATAAGACTCGATTTAAACTAGGATATAATGCTTGTGGAATGGATGTTTACAGAATTTGTTTTGAAAGTTAAGATCTGGAAAATTCCAAAATTTTACAAGTAGCTCAGAAAACGAGAAAAAGTAAGCTGAAGTTTTTATTCCTTCCTGACGCCGTCAGGTTGCAATCCTGACGCCGTCAGGTTATCCTGACAAAAACTGGTCTGCGATTTTCTGGAAAAAATTCTGGAAAATTTGCATCTTTAGAATCTGGAAAAACTTCTGCAAAAACATCCATTATGACTCGATACAAGCATTTGACTCGAACAAACAAACATATATATCTTTTAATTAATTGTTATTCTCATGTTCACGTTTCTTATGAAAACGTGTGTAATCCTCCCTACACTTATCCTTTATGTAAAATACCTTTATATGTAATTAAGACGAGGTTAAAAACAAAATAAAGCATTTTTACAAATTCAAACATGAGGACAAACAATTAATAAAAGATATATGACACTAACAAGCAAACAATTAAGCATGGGTTGCCTCCCACGAAGCGCTTTTCTTTATTTAAGAGTCTTGTAGCTAGACTCGTAGTCCTACCCCTACGTTTTTGCATCACCGCCCTCTTCTTCTAAAACAATGTCCTCATCGTTCATCATTTCAATATTATCCAATTGATAATGCTTCACCCCTTGTCCATTAACAGTGAATTCTCTTCCCTCATTGTCTAGTAACACCACCGCCCCATTGCTCATCTGCTTTCTTACTGAAAAGGGGCCATACCATCTGGATTTGAGTTTTCCCGGAAATAATCTTAGTCTTGAGTTATACAAGAGCACCTTATCTCCTTCCAAAAACTCTTTAGGATTCTTTATTCGTTGATCATGCCATCTTTTTGCCCTTTCTTTGTAGGTGATTGATGATTCGTATGCTTCCAGCCTCAGTTCATCCAATTCTTGGAGTTGTAAGAACCGATTTGACCCTGCTTCAGAATAATCCATATTGCAGGCCTTAATTGCCCAATATGCTTTTTGCTCTAGTTCGATGGGGAGGTGGCATGCCTTTCCGTAAACCAAGCGAAAAGGGGTTGTTCCAATAGGTGTTTTGTAAGCAGTTCTGAATGCCCAGAGTGCCTCATCTAGCTTGAATGCCCAGTCTTTCCTATTCTGGTGGACCGTCTTTTCAAGTATTCGTTTTAATGCCCTATTTGTGTTTTCTACTTGCCCATTTGTCTGAGGGTGATATGCAGTAGAAAACCTATGTGGGACGCCATACTTCTTCATCACCTTTTCCATTTGAGCATTGCAAAAGTGAGTCCCTCTATCACTGATCAATGCTTTGGGAATCCCGAATCGTGCAAAGAGTTTTTTTAGAAAGTGGATAACTACCCTCGCATCATTAGTTCTAAGGGCTTGAGCCTCTACCCATTTGGATACATAGTCGATAGCCACGAGAATGTATTCATTTCCTCCAGAAGATGGAAAAGGTCCCATGAAGTCTATTCCCCAAACATCAAATATTTCGCAGACTTGGATATAGTTCTGAGGTGACTCATCCCGTCGCGAGATATTTCCTGATCGTTGGCATGCATCACACATTTGAACTAATTTCTTAACATCTCGAAAAATAGTAGGCCAATAAAATCCGGCATCAAAAACCTTTCGTGCCGTGACATTCACACCATGATGTCCTCCAGATGGTCCTGCATGACATTCTTTCAGAACTCGATCAATCTCTTTACCGGCCACGCAACGTCGAATGATTTGGTCGGGACATATGCGGAAGAGGAAGGGTTCATCCCAGAAGTAATGTTTTAACGTAGTGAAGAACTTTTTTTTATCTTGCTTGGTCATGTAATTCGGAAAAACCCTACTGGAAAGGTAGTTGGCATAATCCGCATACCATGGCTCAATCTCCTTAATGGCCATCAGCCGTTCCTCGGGAAAAAAATCGCGAATCTCGGTGCGGTCTAATTCATCTCTATCAGGGTTTTCCAAGCGTGATAGATGATCAGCAGCGAGATTTTCAGCTCCCTTTTTATCCCGAATTTCAATGTCGAATTCTTGAAGTAATAAGATCCACCTAATGAGCCGGGGTTTAACATCTTGTTTTGAGAACAAGTAGCGTAAGGCGGAGTGATCGGTGAAAACGACAGTCTTAGAAAGGACGAGATATTGCCTGAACTTGTCGAAAGCAAAAACAACGGCAAGAAGTTCTTTCTCAGTGGTCGTATAATTCTCTTGTGCTACATTCATGGTTTTGCTAGCATAGTAGATTGGTTGAAAATGCTTCTCCTTCCTTTGGCCGAGCACAGCTCCGACAGCATAATCACTAGCGTCACACATGATTTCGAATGGCTGAGACCAGTCAGGAGTGACCATTATAGGGGCTTGAGTGAGATCTTTCTTTAGTCGGTTAAATGCTTCTTTGCATTCTCCAGAAAAATCAAAAGGGGCATCCTTAACAAGAAGCTGTGTCATTGGTCGGGCAATTTTTGAGAAGTCTTTAATAAACCTTCGATAAAAACCTGCGTGACCAAGAAAGCTGCGAATGGCTTTTACGGTAGTAGGATAGGGGAGTTTGGAAATTGCTTCAATTTTTGCCCTATCGACCTCAATTCCACTCTCAGAGACTTTATGCCCTAAAACAATTCCTTCTTTTACCATGAAATGACATTTCTCCCAATTCAAGACCAAATTGGTTTCCTCGCACCGTTTCAACATCTTTTTAAGGTTGGAAAGACAGATGTCGAATGAATTCCCAAATACCGAGAAATCGTCCATGAAGACTTCCATGCTGTCCTCAATCAGTTCGTGGAAAATGGCCATCATACATCGTTGAAAGGTAGCGGGTGCGTTACATAACCCGAAGGGCATTCGCTTGTAGGCAAACGTCCCGTAAGGACATGTAAATGTAGTTTTTTCCTGATCTTCAGGGGCAATGGGAATTTGGAAGTATCCTGAAAAGCCATCAAGGAAACAATAGTATTCATGCCCGGCTAATCTTTCGAGCATTTGGTCGATGAATGGTAGGGGAAAATGATCTTTTCGAGTAGCATCATTCAACTTTCTGTAGTCAATACAGACACGCCATCCAGTAACTGTTCTTTGCGGCACCAACTCGCCCTTCTCATTTTTTACAACCGTCATTCCTCCCTTTTTTGGAACCACTTGGACCGGGCTGACCTATGGGCTATCTGATATGGGGTAGATGAGACCTGCGTCTAGAAGCTTAATGACCTCTTTTTTCACTACTTCCTTGATGTTAGGGTTTACCCGTCTTTGTGGTTGAACGGTTGGTTTGTAATTTTCCTCCATGAGGATTTTGTGAGTACAGAATGTAGAATCAATTCCCTTGATGTCGGCAACACTCCATGCAATCACCCCCTTATATTCTTTTAAGACTTCTAAGAGCTTCTATTTCTGACTAGTGGTTAGCGAAGAGCTTATGATGACAGGAAGTTGGTCTTCTCCTTGAAGGAAGGCGTATTCCAGGTGACTCGGGAGATCTTTTAGTTCCAGGGTAGGGGGCTCTTTGATTGATGGTTTTAGCTTGTTTTCCTGTTTCTGAAGCTCAATAGGTTCAATTTCATCCTGACGCGGATAAAAAGAAACAGCTCCGACCATTTCCATTTCTTGGTTGTTGTATATTTCGTTGTTATCATTATTCATGAATTCGTTTAATAGATGCTCATCAATGCAGCCATCTATGTCATCAACAAATTCATCAACTTCCTCAACTAAATATACCGGATGACCGCAGAAGGAGGAATGCCTCATAGAATCCTTAATGTCAAAGGTTAAGCTTTCTGACCCCACTCGTAAAGTGAGTTTACCATCATGAACATCAATGATGGCACGAGCTGTAGCTAAGAAAGGTCTGTCAAGGATTATTGGGACAGAGTTATCTTCCTCCATTTCTAAAATTACGAAATCGACTGGGAACTTGAATTCTCCTACCCTTACGAGAACATTCTCACAAACTCCAATGGGATATTTGATTGATCGATCAGCCAATTGGATACTCATCCTAGTGGGTTTCAGTCCTGGATATCCGAGTTTAAGAAACATGGAGTGAGGCATTAGGTTAATGCTTGCCCCAAGATCAGCCAAGGCGTTTTTCATCGAAAGTGCCCCTATAGAGCAAGGAATGGTAAAGCTGCCCGGATCTTCCTTCTTCTTGGGCAGGCTTTTCTGGATGATAGCCGAACATTCTTCTCCTAATGATATCAACCCTTCAAGCTTCTTCCGATTAGATATCAATTTCTTGAAGTATTTACTATGTTTAGGGATGTGATAAAATACATCGAGGAGTGGTATGTTGACGGATGTTTGTTTCAAATAAGACAATATTCTTTCATTGTCTTCTTCAGCCTTTTGGTTTTTTAGACGAGAGGGATAGGGAATTCGAGCGAGAGTTGGTCGTTGGGCTGGTGCTGGTGTTTGCGGCGGAGGATCATGAGGAGTTGAAAGTGGTTCAGGAATTGTCTCATTTCCTAACACGGGTCCTTGTGTGGTGGGGGTCTGGTTAGGATGTGGAGGGTCCTTGGTAGTGGTTCCTGACCGAGTGGTGATTGCGCAAGTGGGATCGTGAGGGGCTGGGCCAGATCCACCTATTCTTTCGTGAAGGTTGGTGAATTGACTTTCTAATTCAGCTTGCTGCTCTCGGATAAACTCCCCAAGACCTTTTAAGAGTGTGTTCCCTTCCATGGTAAACTGCCCGAGTTCTTCTTCAAAGAGGTCACGGGTGGAGTATTCAGATCCTTCCCTTCCTTCAGTTTTCCATTCTAGATTGTCCCAAGGATCACATTCATCGTTTTGATAGAACGCGAGGAGTGAGGGGTCATCATAGATGTCATGACTAGAAAGAAGTACGCTCTCTTGGAGGACGTCATCGCATTCATCGCTCTCGTGTGGCGCCCCACAAACGTCACATATGAGGTATGGGTTAATTAGCCTTTTTGGTTCAGGCGATCTATTGAGATAAGCTAACTTCTTTTGTGCTTTCTCGATCCGATCATCGAAGGATAGCTCTTTACTTGAGAAAGTAGAGATGCTTAACGCATTCGTTGGTTTGTCCCAATGGCTGTCCTGGTATTGAATGTATTCCTCAATTTGGTTCCACCCTTCTTCCGCAGTGAGGTTCACTATTCTTCGGCCAGTTGAGAAATCAATCCCTTTTTGATCCTTCCGGGAGACATTGTCGTAAAAGATTTGAACAAGCAACCAGAGGTCGATACCGTGGTGTGGGGCTTGCTGAATAAGATCTTTATAACGACTCCAGGAGTCGGTGATAGATTCTTCATCTATTTGATGGAAGTGCAGAATTTTGCTCCTAACTGCTGCAATTCTTCCAGGGGGAAAGAACTTTTTTGTGAACTTGGTTGAGAGTTGTTCCCATGTGAAAATAGACCTTGGAGGGAGCTTATCGAACCATTCCTTGGCTTGCCCTTGAAGAGAAAATGGGAAGAACCGGAGTCTAGATGTCTCCTTAGATGCTCCGTCGGTATAGATAGCATCAACGATTTTTAAAAACTGTTTGACATGGTGGATTGGGTTTTCGTTGTGGGATCCGTGGAATTGACATGCCTTTTGGATTAACCAAATGTCAGACGCATGCAATATCTCATTGACCTGTTCCGAAGGATAGACAATGGCACTGGTGAAACCAGATGCAGAGGGGGAAGAGTATTCCCCGAGGGTTTTTGCTTTAGGAGGATTTGTGGATCCGTTGGCTGGAGTGGCAGGAACTTCCTCGCCATTTTGACTCCGATCGTCAACGACGGTGGTTTCAGGGGATTGTGGGGAATGAGGTGACTCTTCATCAGACGTGACTTCATCAAAATTGATGGAAGTACCTTGATGTTCTGAATTGCGGAGGGCATTTCTTCGCTTGTTAAGTTCTCTTTCTGGTTCTGCAAATGGTTCAAAAAGAGTTTTGGTGGAACTGCGGGTTCTAAGTTGCTTAAGGGGGTTGGTATGAAGACGTGGTTGTTGGTTGTCACCTTCCATGGTGAAAAGTGATGGGTGTTACGAACAAAGGTCACGAAGAAGGGGGATAGACTATGAGAAAGCTAAAAAATGAGAAAAAAGTTTACTTGATAGGAATCAAGCAAAGAAACCTAAACGAGGTGGACTACTAACTAGCTATTCTATTCCCCGGCAGCGGCGCCAAAAACTTGATAACGCTACACGCGTCGTTCGGGGTCAAGGAAACTTCCTTTTCTTCGAGCAAGTTTTATAACACCCTAGGCAGTGAACCTAATCGTTGTAGTGTAGTAATTAGGGTAAGCCACGGGTATTGATATCGTTCTCTAGGGGAATAGGAATGCTAGTGAGAAGTTACTACGCTAAGGTTGAGGTTGAGGGAGATTATTTTTTATCTTTTTATGTTTTTTTAGAAATGGAAAAGGTACGAATCTCGGGTATTGGATTTGGGGGGTTGGTATTGCTACCGATTACTCTACTATTATCTAATTATCTAAGCTAAGGTTGTGATAGTCTATGTCTAATTTGATGTGTACTCGTATGATAGTTTAAAGATGTGTTTACTTAGGTTTTACTACTCCTTAATTATCTCCTATTGATGGTTGATTTGTCACGTCCTTATTCCTAGTTGCGTTGTGATTCTAAGGCTATAGGGCGTGCTTATTTCCCTAACTCTTTGAAACTACCAAAGGGTCTTGTTTACAAATCCTCTAGTGATTTATAGACGCCTACTCTACGGTTGTCCTTGAATACTTTATCCTACAATTACCTAGATAATTATATTCTAAATTTCACAAAGAAATTTCAAGCATTAAGTACACAACGAATAATCTAGCGCACTCTAGATCATTAGTCAACTAAGATAAGTATCAACCAATCAATATTCAATAATTAAGTTTCATATTCCCTAAGCAAACACACAAATAAATTAGCCGGACATGGAGAACATGCAAGCATACACACAAATAATCAAAGACATAATTAAATTAATGAAGTAAATACTTAGCTTGATGTATAATAGGGTTTAGAACCCTAAAATACTGCACAAGAAAGCCTTGGTTCGGTTTTAGGTTTTTACTCCAAAAGACTACACACCAAAAACTGAAAAATTCGGATTCTATATATAAGATTACATCTGCGACGGCGTCACCTTATGTTTCGTGACGCCGTCGTGTCGCCGTCATTAGGGTTTCGTCTTGGCCACGTAAACCTTTCGACGGCGTCACCTTATGACTGTGACGCCGTCCCCTTCAGCTCTGACGTCGTCTTGGCTGCATCTAGGCCGTCTGAGTAACGACGGCCTACTCCTTTAGAACCTGACGTCGTCCCTTGAAAACATGTAATTTTTCCTCTGAGCCGTCGCAAAATGCCTTCCCGACGGCGTCGCAGATATGCAGTGACGCCGTCGCCTTATGTTTCAGCAGCTTCGAGTGTCTCGATTCTGACTTTGGCCATTTTCTTCGTATATTCGCGCCTTTTCGTCCAAATAAGCATCATTCCAGCATTTTGCCTTCAAGAGACCTAAAAAGTGAAAAGGAACGATATTAAGCAATAACGGATACAAAAGTGATCGAATAAGGGCTTAAATGACCCCTCAAAAAGGTACCTTTTAAAACCTTATCAAGCATGGACGGAATCATTATTGCTATTTTCTATTTTTAGTACTTTTCTTTTGAGTCATTTTCAAGAATAAGTCTTGTTCTTATTTTTACATGCTTGTAGGTGGCATAAATACCACTACAGTTTGTTGTTTTATTACAAGGCCTTGTTTACATACCTTGGCTCCCAATCTTGATTATCGTCAATCACAAGATTATTTAAGCATGTTACTAACCTTTCTCTTTGTATATTTTTTTTATTTTTCTTCACTTGACGCCCCAAACTAGGGGGAGCTACCGTAAAGGGGGAGTAAGCGATACGTGGACTCTTTTTCCATTTTTATTTCTTCGATGAGTTAACTTTTTGTTTTGAAAAAAAGGGGGAGAAGAAGTAAAACTTAGGGGATTTCAAAACATACATCTATTCTTAAGTTTTACTCATCATAACATTATGTTTTGTCATCAACAAAAAGGGGGAGATTATTAATACAAATAAACCGTAAAAACGTTTATTAATATTTTGCGATCTCTTTGTGTTTTGTTGATAACAAATATAATGTTATCTTAAGTACAATTATAAGGATACATGTTATTTTTGTAAAGCATTTACATATAGCCATTTAATACAAATTGTTGAAATAAATCATTTGTTGTAATAGTTTATTAGGATGGGTAAAAATCACAACCCATGGATCATATCCATAACCCATGGTATTGACCCATACCCACTTGACTAGATACATTGTACTCATTAGATACATTTTATCTAAAAGAATACCCATGGACCAACCAATAACCCATGACCTATGACCCATAACTAAAAAACCCATGAGCAAAGAGGAGCGTCCCACGGATCCCTAGGATTACACTAGACGGATCCCTTGTAGGAGGGATCCGTGGGATCCAGGGAACAGTGGCAAGTTTTCCTATAAATAGAAAGCCATTTCTTCATTCTAACTCACCTCTCTTCTTACTAATTCTCTCATATACTCTCATTCTCTTCTAACAAAAGATCACTTGATCTAGCGAGTACTAGAAAAAGGTGTAAGCAACATTGTGAAGGCTTCTCCGCCAAGTTGAAGGAGTTTGTTGACATAGTGCTTGAACTATCGAGTAGGTGACTCGAGGAGTGGAGTAGGGCAAGGAAGATGTCCTTGTAGCCGAACCACTATAAATCGGTTGTGTCATTTCTATCCCTTGCTTTACTTTATTTACTTGCTTTATCATAAGATCTATACTTTCTCTACATTCATACAATTTCACATAATATCGAATCTAAAGTTTTTGAAACTAACTTAAAATCGACAAAACTATTCAACCCCCTTTCTAGTTTTCCACAGTATCCATTGTCCAACTTAACATTTTTACTGATTTTTATATTTAAAAGTTAATGTTTTTTTTCTTTTTGTTAGGATTTAGTAAATCTAGTTATTAAAGAGTCGGTCACCTCAAGTATATGTAATCGTTAGAAAGCTCGTAGTCGTAGATTAGTTAATGTTTAGTAGTATTTAGTTAAGTAACACCGTGGAGGATGGACGGGTCTTTACCCACTGTATGCCTGATCCACAGCCCGTAGGTGGCGATTTTTGTAAGACTATAAATACTCTCTACCTCCCAAGGTAGAGAGTTGGAGCTCATAATAAGATTTTTCTTTCTCTCACTAAAGTTCCCAATATCTAACTTTCTCTCTCTAAAACCATTGTATACGCCTCTTTGATCATTGCTTTAGTGTGTTTGTGAAATAAAATATGTTACAAATGGTATCAAGAGCCATGGTTTGATCATCTCTCTTACATATACTTGGATTTCTAGTGGTTTTAGATGGTTTTTGAGGTTGAAAAAGTTTAGTGGTTTTTGCATTATTTGGATCATTTCTTGTGTTAAAGTTTGAATTTTGGGTGTACTTTTGTGTTAAGAATCATTGCAAGTGCTTGGGTTTTGATTTGGTAAGCTTGAATCACTGTGGTTGAGCTTGTTTTGGATTGAAAAGTGTGTTTTTGAAGTTTTTCTTGCTAGCGACTTGGTTCTCGTAGTATTTTTCATCATAGCGACTTGCTTCAGTAAAAGTTAGCGAGTTACAGTGTTTGTTGTTAGCAACTTGAGTCTAGCGACTTGTCTATTGAGACAAGCTGACAAATAGTACAAGTTAGTGGATTCTCCACTACGGCTAGCGACTTGGTGAGGTTAGTGACTTGCTTCAAAAATTGTTAGCGAGTTGTAGTGTAACTTGTTAGCGACTTGATAATAGCGACTTGGATCTTAGCGAGTTGTTCTTTAGCAACTTAACTGTGTCTAGCGACTTGGACCTTAGCGAGTTGCTCTTTAGCGACTTGACTGTGTAGCGACTTGGTGATTAGCGACTTGGTTCAAGAATTCGTAGCGACTTCGTTGATTTTTGTTTGTAATACGGTTTTCTCTTGATTTAGTAAAATCCCGTGAAAGAATCTATTTCCCGGTTTAATCATAGAGTTATAAAATCCCGTGTAATCTGTTAACATGTCTACCAACGTACCTACAATTATCTCCACTGTTGCTGAGGATGTTCAAGCAGCTGGTTCAGATACTCGCCCACCTATGCTTGATAGAACTGACTATGACTCTTGGGCTCAACGAATCAGATTGTACTGTCTTAGAAAGGAAAATGGGGTCAGCATTCTCAAATCCATTGATGAAGGACCTTATCAGATTGAGACTACAAGAGATTTAATTGATACAGCTGCAGATGGAATAATGATCTATGGATTAGACAGACCAAAGACATATGATGAGCTCAATGATAAGGAGAAAAAGAGATTCGATGCTGACATCAAGGCTTCTAACATTATACTTCAGGGTCTTCCAAAAGACATCTACAAGCTTATCAATCACAACACTGAAGCCAAGGCAGTTTGGGATAATGTCAAGATGCTTCTCTCAGGTTCTGAATTAACCAAGGAGGACAGAGAATCACAGCTGTATGATGAATTTGAGCACTTTAAGATGAAGCCAGAATAAAGTGTCTATGAGTATTACGTGAGATTCCACAAGCTTGTGAATGATATGAGGAACATCAAAATGACCATGCCAAACATTCAGCTGAACTCAAAGTTTGTGAACAACATGAATCCCAAATGGCATAAGTTTGTCACCTCTGTGAAGCTAACCAAAGGATTGAAGAACACCAACTATGAGCAACTTTATGCATTCCTTCTTCAGAATGAGAGACATGGTATGTTTGAAAAAAGGATTCTTGAACAGTTCAAAACCAACCAGGAAGAAACAAGTTCGTCAAATGACTCTACAGCTTTTTACACCAATGTTGGAATTACCACCAAAGCTTCTCAAGTCATACCCATGGGTAATGGTAATTACAAGCTCATCCCTGATCCAGCATATAAGCCTCCTGACCCAAACACATTCATGGAAAACTTCATCAATCAACTATCTCTCATGGTAAGTAAAAACATGAACTCTCTCCCACACACCAACAATAACCTCAGAACTGCATCCAATCTACACAATCAAGCTACTGTCAGAGATGGGAAGGTTATGGTGCAACCAGTTCAAGAAAGGCAGTATGAACAGGGAAGAGGTGGAGTTGGTAGAGGATATGTGGCTAATCAGAATCGTGGAAGGAATCCAAATCAGGGTCAAGCTTAGCCAATTAAGTGCTACAACTGTGGTGGTGATGGACACATAGCTAGGAACTGCACTTCTCCAAAACGCCCTCAAAATGCAAAGTACTTCAAAGACAAGATGTTACTTGTGCAAGCTCAAGATAATGGAGCTGTGTTGGATGAAGAGGAGCTGTTGTTTCTTGCTGAGGGCAATGCCAAGACATATGATGCAAATCTGGATGAGCAACCAATTCAGGAGATAGGTCATAATCATCAGAATGCCTTTCAAGTCGCTGACTGTGATGCATACGACTCTGACGTTGATGATGAACCTACTGCACAAACAATTTTCATGGCTAGCATTTCTCCAATGGTCTCTCCAAAGGTTCCCTCACCACAGCAAGCTGGTCCACCCAAAGAATCAATCATCTCAGAGGTATTAAAACTATACGATGATGTTGATGAGCAAAAGATACATGACAAAGTACAATAAACTGAAACTTTTGAGTCATATATTGAAAATATGGGTAATATCAATGTTGTCCCATATAATCAATATGTGAAACAAAGTGAAAGTGAGACTGTACCAAGTAATGCATCTTCTGCAGTCAATGATGACTATATTTTTGATGAATACACTGCATGTGCCCCAGATGATTCTGTTATTTATGAACTAAATGCCTATAAAGAACAAGTTGCTATTTATGAACAGCGTGCTAAGTTTGAGTTAACCACCCGTGAGCAGAAAATGGATGACCAAATGCGTACAACTATTAGAAAAAGTAATTTTAGAGAAGAAGTATTAAAACAAGAGTTAAACTCCTTACAAGAAAAGCTTTCTAAAACTACTAACCAAAAACAAGAACTTCAAGAAAATGTTAAAATGCTTGAGCAAGAATTCAGTGCTTAGGAATCAAAACTTTTGAATGATTTTTCTAATCTAAAAACCTTGAAAAACAAGCTTGAAAATAAGCTGTACGTACAAGGGAATACCATTCAGACTGCTCACATGATCACTAAGCATAGAGTTCTCAGCGATAAGCATAGCATTCCCATTATAGAGAAACCTAATCCTGAGTATGGTAAGATTGCAAAAGCTGCTCAAAATGTGATCTATGATGGTAATGAAATCCTTAAGCCTAGGCAGAAACCTAGTTGTGCTGAGTGCAAGGAAGAGGATAGAAAACTAGATGATGCATCTAGGGAGAAAATGGATAAGAAGCTTAACGATCCTGCTTGTAAAATGAATAACATAACTATCAAACCCCACAATTACACTAAGGAAAATTGGATCTCCCTGAACATGTTTAAGCCTCAAACTCAATTAACCCCAGAACAGATCTTTTGGAAGAAAGATATGGATAAGCTAAAAGCTAATGTACTTGTTGAAACAAAC
Source organism: Chrysanthemum seticuspe (assembly GCA_019973895.1). Taxonomy (NCBI): domain Eukaryota; kingdom Viridiplantae; phylum Streptophyta; class Magnoliopsida; order Asterales; family Asteraceae; genus Chrysanthemum; species Chrysanthemum seticuspe. The sequence continues at coordinate 144,993,078 of BPTQ01000001.1, read as the reverse complement.
ACTCCCCTTAGGAAAATGCCTGCAGCTACTGTGTATCCTCCAAATACACCAATGCATCTAGTTCCTAGATAGATTGCCACTAATAGCAAGACCTTAATCAGCCTGTATGTTGTTTATCAACTGTTTGTTGATTTTGAGAAAACGTGTAAGAAGAGAATCACACCTACAGGGATAAATGAGGGGGGAGGGGTTTTGAGCAAACTAAAGAATGTTATTTAACTGAGGTCATGCCTTTCTTTAAACAATTAAAAGTTCAATTTGAGAGTCTTCAAAAAGGAATTAATTCTGATATTAAAGAAATGGAAAAGGAATTTGATGCAATGATAGTTGAGGTCAATGACTATGAACAGGAACTCAAATACAATGAAGTTGAAAGAAAGAACTTGCATATTTTAAATGAGAATTTGATTTCGAGTTGTGTTGCTCAAGATGTGTTTTATACTGTTACTAAGCACTCTATTACTGCTTCTCGATTTCATGAATTATCTATTGCATTGAAAGTTTCCCATGATCGTGTCATTGAGCTTGAAAACAAAAACTCAGAACTAAATGACAAAATTGATCAGGATGATCATGATAATTTGGTAAAACATATTTCTAAACTAGAAGTTGAACATTTTGATTTGCAACTAAAATATCAACATATTAAAGAAAATGTCAAAACCTCAAATATCAAGACATCCTCAGATGTTCCAGAGTTTGATGCAGTTTTTCAGATTAACAAACGTGACGAACATATTCAAGCTCATTGTAACATGATCAGAAAGTTGAAAGCCCAAATTTCACAATTAAAGGGTGAAAAGAACAATGTGACTGGCTCCCAAATGCCTCCTCCTTTAGATTCTCAGTATTCTCAAACTTTTCATCTTCAAAACTTGGTTAATGGTTTACAAAAGGAAAACAAGAGTTTTCTAGAAGAAAATGAAAAAGTCAAACGACACTTTAAAGAGTTATATGATTCAATGAAAGTCACTCGTGACAAAAACAACGAAAAAATAACGTCTTTACAAAAAGAAATTGAGAATCTAAGGAGTCAGGAAAAAGGGAAACTGCCACTTGTCTTTAATGAGAATGTTGCATCAAAGTCATCCTCAAACTGCAAATATACTGTGACTGTTAAATACATTCCTCCTCATCTTAGGAATAATGAACCTGTGTTTCACAAATATTGTGCTCACCTTAAAGATAGTCTAGAATGTCTCCGTGAGATTATGGAAGAGGATTTTATAAATAAGCCTCTTGACAGTGAAATTAGGTTTGCGTGCATTCAAGCCAAACGATCTCAAGAGCTGCTAGAATGTTTAATAGCAACATGTCCTAAATCCTTAGGTGCAAAAGGAAAAGCTGTGATGCCTTGTTCTATGCCTAGTGCCAAGCATACAAACCATTCTATGCCCAGTTTTAAAAAAGTGAACACTAATGTGCCTTTAAGTAGTTCAGATCCCTGCACTTCTAGTTCAGGAATGCAAAAAGTAGCAAAACCAACTAATGTTCCAATTCCCTCTACAGGAGTAAGAAGTGACACCAAAGCAAGCGGGTCAAAGCCTCAAGGCAACACAAAGAATGATAGGACCTTGCATGCTAGGAATGTTCAGTGGAAGAAAGTAGAAGATCACCTTAGGGAGAATTTGAATAAGACGAATCGTGTTGATTCTAGTGTTAGCTCTAAGCGTACTGTAATTAATGCGAATTCTGCTACTTTTGGAAAAACATGTAATAATGATTGCGTGGTTTCTGTTACTAATCTTGAATGTGGTGTGAATGATTTGTCTAATGTTGTTAAATGCCCAGCTAAAATTGTTAATGTTAAAATTCAAGCTAAAAAGGCAAAAAGGCAAAGGCGAAAGAAAGTTAGAAAACAGTGGAAACCCACAGGAAGGAAATTTAGTAATATAGGTTATCAATGGATACCTACTGGCCATAAGATTAATGTGCTGTGCCCTAAATTTGCTAAGTCAATGCCCACTAGAAAATGGATGCCTACTGGTAGAACTATTCCCTTAAGAAGTGAACATACTTTGAATAGGTCAAATATGGACACTAGCACTGCATCTATTTCTAATGAGTCCATTGTTTCTACTTCTGATGTGGGTGTTCCAATCACTGTTACTAACTAAATGGAACCCATTCTTGCATGGGGATCCCAATTATCCAGTTATCCATTCTTGTCTGTGTTCAACTGCAGATCGTTCAAATCGTTCTGTGGTACCTGGACTCAGGCTGTTCTAAGCATATGACTGGAGACCGGTCACGGCTCATAAACTTCGTGAGTAAATTCATCGGAACTTTGAGATTCGGAAACGATCATTTTGGTGCTATTATGGGTTATGGAGATTACGTGGTTGGAGATAGTGTGATTTCCAGGGTATATTATGTTGAAGGTCTTGGACATAATCTATTTTCTGTCGGACAATTCTGTGACTCAGATTTAGAAGTGGCCTTCAGAAAACATACTTGCTTTGTTAGAGAACTTGATGGTGTGGAATTTCTCATAGGAACTCGTGGTTCAAACCTATACACCATCTCTATCGAAGATATGATGAAATCTTCTCCCATCTGCTTGCTGTCAAAGGCTTCCAAAACTAAGTCATGGCTATGGCACCGTCGTCTCAATCATTTGAACTTTGGTACCATAAACAATCTTTCCAGAAAGGACTTAGTAAGAGGATTACCTAGATTAAAGTATGAAAAAGATCATCTTTGCTCAGCTTGCCAATTGGGAAAAAGCACAAAATATGCCCACAAACCAAAACCCACAAACTCAGTAATGGAAGTTCTTCATACCATTCATATGGATCTGTGCGGACCAATGAGAGTGCAAACAATAAATGGGAAGAAATACTTGGGTAAAGTATTTGAGGACAAATGATGAAACTCCAGATGTCATCATCAAACTTATCAAACAGCTTCAGGTTCGACTCAACAATACTGTTAGAATTGTTCGAACAGACAATGGCACAGAGTTTATTAACAAAGACTTAATTCAGTTTTATAAAAGTGTTGGAATCATTCATCAAAGAAGTGTTCTACGAACTCCTCAACATAACGGTGTAGTTGAAAGACGAAATCGAACTCTTGTGGAAGCTGCAAAAACAATGCTAACTTATTCAAAGGTTCCAATGTTTCTATGGGCTGAAGCCATTGCCACTGCTTGCTACACCCAAAATCATTCCCTTATTCACACCTCTCATGGAAAAACTCCATATGAACTTGTCCATAAATGAAAACCTGATCTATCCTACCTTCGTGTGTTTGGTGCTTTATGTTACCCAACTAATGACGGTCAAGATTTAGGTAAACTAAAAGCTAAAGCGGACATTGGAGTATTTGTAGGTTATGCACCAAACAGAAAAGGATACCGAATCTACAACAAGAGAACCCGAAATATCATGGAAACAATTCACGTTACGTTCGATGAGCTGACCGGTCAAATGGCTCCAGGAAAATCCAGTTCTGGACCCGCATTTCAACCTTTATCAAGTAGTCCTATCAGTTCTACTCTTGTTTCCAATCCCTCACCAGTAACTCCTTATGTACCTCCTTCAGAAGATGATTTGAAGAAATTATTTGATCCAATGTTTGATGAACACTATGAGCCAAGTGCTAATGATATGTCAGTTCCATCAACAAAGGCTGCCTCTATCCCTGTCAATGAAGTTAACCCTTCAGTTTCAATGACATTAAGTCAAGAAGCGCCTGCTGCTGATCACTCTGTCTCATCAACAAATCATCAATCATCGAGTGTACACAATGGAAATGTTGCTGCTGTTACAAATGATGAAAACCCTTTTACTCCTCTAAAAGATGAACCCTTTGAAAACATATTTGCTCCTGAGTCATCATCAGAACCATCTTCTTCAGGAGATATCAACTCTGCTACTTCAGTTCCTCAACAAGAACCACATGAACACCTTAGAAAATGGACACCTGATCATCCATTGAACAACATCATTGGAAATCTTTCCCGTCCAGTATCCACACAGAAACAACTTGCAACCGATGCCTTATGGTGCTTCTTCAACTCCATACTCTCTAAGATCGAACCAAAAGACGTGAAAACGGCCATGAATGAAGACAGCTGGTTCAATGCCATGCAAGAAGAAATTCATGAGTTTGATCGACTAGATGTATGGGAATTAGTACCTGCTCCAGATTGTGAAATGATCATTGCTCTAAAGTGGATCTTCAAAGTAAAACTTGATGAGCATGGTGATGTTTTGAAGAACAAGGCTCGATTGGTTACAAAAGGATACCGTCAAGAGGAGGGTATTGACTTTGAAGAATCATTTGCTCCTGTTGCTCGTATCGAGGCAATCAGAATCTTCTTGGCTACTGCTGCAAGTAAGAACATGGTAGTCTATCAGATAGATGTAAAGACGGATTTTCTTAACGGAGATCTTAAAGAAGTCGTATACGTCAGCCAACCTGAAGGCTTTGTGAATCCAGAGCATCCTACTCATGTCTATCATTTGAAGAATGCTCTTTACGGTTTGAAGCAAGCTCCAAGGGCTTGGTATGATACACTATCAAAGTTTTTTCTATCTACTGGATTCAGCAAAGGAGCAGTTGATCCGACATTGTTCACTAGAACGTCAGGCAAACATTTAATTCACGTTCAAATATATGTTGATGATATTATTTTTGCCTCGACTGACCCCAATGAATGTGATCGTTTTTCAAATGTAATGGGTTCTAAATTTCAAATGTCAATGATGGGACAAATGTCATTTTTATTGGGATTACAAATTTCACAAAGTCCCGGAGGCATTTTTATAAATTAATCTAAATATGCAAATGAGATTTTAAAGAAATTTGGATTTGATTCTTGTGACCCTGTTGATACTCCCATGATAGAGCGTACTAAGCTGGATGAGGACCACTCAGGGATCATGGTAGACCAAACGAAATATCGTAGTATGATTGGATTCCTGATGTACCTCACAGCCAGTAGACCAGACATTCTGTTCGTTGTTTGCATGTGTGCTAGATATCAGGCTAAGCCTACCAAAAAGCACCTTGAAGCGGTTAAACGGGTCTTTCGGTATCTCCAAGGAACCATCAATATGGGACTTTGGTACCCGAAGAACACCGGTATGTCACTAACAGCCTATGCAGATGCTGATCATGCAGGATGTCAAGATACACGTCGAAGTACGTCTGGAGGTGCTCATTTTTGGGTGATAAGCTTGTGAGTTGGTCTTCAAAGAAGCAAATGAGTACTTCTATTTCCTCTACAGAGGCTGAATACATAGCCGTGTCATCTTGTTGTGCTCAAATCCTATGGATGAGATCTCAATTATCTGACTATGGCTTTGAATTCAACAAAATTCCTCTGTACTGTGATAATAAAATTGCTATTGCTCTCTCATGCAACAACGTACAACACTCAAGATCAAAGCACATCGACATTCGACATCATTTCATCAGGGAGAAAGTAGAAAATGGTGTGGTGAAACTCTATTTTGTAAGGACTGAATACCAGTTAGCAGACATCTTCACCAAAGCTCTTCCTAGAGAACGTTTTGAGTTTATCCTCCCATGACTTGGTCTAAAGAGTCTACAACCAGAAACACTCAAACGTCTTCAAGAGGAAAACGAGGAGTAAAGGTCTTTCTTCATCTATCTCTTGTAAATATTTATTCAAAAAGCAAATAGAAAAATATAAAACTTTCAAAAATCCATAAAAATTTTAAAAATCTTGAAAATTTTCAAAAATTATTGTCTTTTTGTCATGTTTTTCTCGATTCGAAAATATCTACGGTCTTTGTGCTGTCATTCAAAGAATGACACAGGACTTTAGATGTTGTTCGAATGTTCCAAAAAAAAATCAAAAAATATTTTTGGGAGAAAGTGAAAAAATGGTTTATTGTCATTTCAGGCACCGTTTTTCAAAGAAAGAACAGAGCCATGCTTTATCTTGTTTTTCAAAACTCATGCTCTGATTCTATAAACAATTACTTACTATCTAATGAAAACTAATTGCTTTGAAAGATAACTCGGTCTCTATTTTTGAAAATCATCTGGACTTAACGTTTGTCAAAAATATCTATCTCTCAATCAACAACTTATGTCATTGATTGAGGGGGAGAATGATTTCAATTAAATCAAAAGGTTATTTGTCATACAATTGTTTTCAAAAGATAATCATGCATGCTTAATCAATGGAGTGTAAAGTCTCAAAATCCGATCCTTATCAGTTAAAATGTTTTCATAATCAAGTCACAATTCTCCTCAAAAGCTTTCAAAATCAATTTAAATCTACAGAGATCACAAATCTCAAATGACTAGAAAATTGTGATCGGGGGAGAATTTGTGATTTAAATTAGATTTAAACTGATAATTCGGTAAATGGTTTCACAAGTGATTTGCAATCTTTCCTCCCCACATGTGCCAAACGATTTCAAATTTTCCATGCACATGTTGATGGGGAGCATCCTTTTAAAACCACAATGAATTGAAACGTGATCGATTTGTCTCTAAGTGCAGGTTCCTTCTAATATGTGCAAAACTCTTTGAAACCTCGAGGCACATATTAAGGGGGAGCAAACTTATGAAAACCTCATCCTTCCTCAATATGCTTTATATACTTGATTTGATCAAGGGAAGTGATGTTGATATCTTTTAGAAAATGGTAATCAAAGAAGTTAATTCTTCCTATTGTCTCCGTGTGCTAAAACGATTTATAATACATGATGCACATGTTGAGGGGGAGCTCTTTTTTCCTAAAAATATCAAAAACAATTCAGGTACAAAATGATTTGATAATATATCACAAGTATCTGGATTGATTTTCAAATGGTTTCAACGGCAGATGAACAGTACCAAATAGACCGACAAAATTTACTTTATTTATGGTGATATAAGGATGGTTAGGTTAGGTATTCGTTCCCACGATCCGCCAGAACTGGAGGGATCTACCCAGGGACAATCAACTAGATAGTGTAGAGTCCTTAGGTATGATGAAAAAAGGAGAAAAGTGAGATACGAGAAGAGTGTGGACAGAGATAGAGCTAGAACTGGAATAAACCCAACAAGGTTCTAGTTATGAAGTCTTGGTAAGCACTGAAGGGGTTGAAGAATGAAAAATAAATGAAATGAGAAATGGGTGTAAAGAAATAGCCCTCTATTTATTCAACCTTAGGGCAGAAACCGGGTTCAATTCATATGCTACTGGTGGTTACCAAGATAACATCGGTATTGAAGACAAGACGTCATGGACCCAGTGACGCACTACACTACAACTTCCCAAACCACTCAAGTTCCTCTTAAAAGGGCTTGTTTCATTCTCACGGGGAACCGACATTATCTATCGACTTTCTCCTAGAGTTTGTTGATATTGAAGAAGGAGACCCTCTCCCTAGTCTCCAGCATAGGAAACCAAATGTGCACAATTGAGTCTAGAGCCACGAGATCATCTATAAATCTCATTAGGACACTGTCAATGAATACTCTCTGTTTCACACAATGTGGAAAGAGAGATTACATCTTATGAGTCCTACGCATTATCCTTGTGGTATTGCCAGAACATCTGAGTGATATGCTAAAATATTCACAATGAAGATGGAAAGCCTTCTGGAGCCAACATCAAACAAGCTCCTGGTAGGTGGCATGTGAGATCTATCCAATAGATCAACCATGTGACAACTGAACAGAAACAATGGGGCGATTCAATCTTTTGAATCAATCCTGGTTCAGGTAATGGATTGACGGATACCTTTGAAAAACCGGTCATTGTGCATAAAAATTCTTTTGTTTAGCACATCGACTGTGAACTAATATTTCAAAATAAAAGGTGTTTATGATTGATAATTGATTTTCATTAAAACCTTCGTTGTATTGCAAAAAACAATTTATATTGTGCGGTACATGATTGTTTTTCAAATCTCTTTTCATCAATCAGTGAATCTCAAATCGCTGGTTCACTCACTCCGTGTTGTCTTCTTTGAGACGTTCTGGTTTGAGATCAGCTGCGAAACCCTGTCAAGGAAATTCTTCGGAATTATACCTGATCACAGGCAGTACTTGTACTGATCAACGGGGAACCATGGGCCGTGTACCTCAATTCAACGAAAGTGATCAAAGACACTTTCGTGTGCTTTATTGCTAACTTTTGTATGCAGGTACGCCCGACGTTTGCAGCTGATCAGAATGAAGCGGTCAATCCATAGCTGCATGCTCACTCTACACATTCATTTCTAAAGAAATCATGATAAGTGCATCAATGACTCTGATATTTTCACTCCATGCTTCTGCTACGCTGCTGCCATTATCATGAATCAACAAAAGCTTCCGCTACTCTGATGGGAATATATCAGGATTCAGAATGTGAGCATGTCGGTCCAAATGTCACAACATCACATAATACCAACACCACAATGGAAGAGTCAGAGATTTATGTTAGCTGATGATCTCAATGCTGGCTCAAAACTCATTATCACGTGGATCAGTTAAAGACCTCCACATTGATTATCCAAACATGCAATAATGAAGAATCAATGACTACGAGCTTCAGAGCAAAGAACATTAACAAGAATCCAAGAACAATCTTATTGTAATATCTGTTTGTATTCAATATAATTTTGAGGTGACCTCCCTTAGGGGGAGATTGTTAGGATTTAGTAAATCCAGTTATTAAAGAGTCGGTCACCTCAAGTATATGTAATCGTTAGAAATCTCGTAGTCGTAGATTAGTTAATGTTTAGTAGTATTTAGTTAAGTAACACCGTGGAGGACGGACGGGTCTTTACCCACTGTATGCTTGATCCATAGCCCGTAGGTGGCGATTTGTGTAAGACTATAAAATACTCTCTACCTCCCAAGGTAGAGAGTTGGAGCTCATAATAAGATTTTTCTTTCTCTCACTAAAGTTCCCAACCTCTAACTTTCTCTCTCTAAAACCATTGTATATGCCTCTTTGATCGTTGGTTTAGTGTGTTTGTGAAATCCAATATGTTACACTTTTTTATTTTTTTATTCTCATAGGTGTGGATCCTTGAGTCGTTTGAAAAATCTCATGCTTGGTGGATTAAACATCCAAATGTGATACCAAGAGCATTTGCCTGGTCTAGGAAGTCCATCTTTAAAAGGACTGATCGTTCGAACCTTTTTTCAAACGTAAGCCAGTTAAACTTTGTTGTTATTTATTTATTGTTTATAGGTAAAAAAAAGTAAACCTGCACACAAAATTAGATGTTCCATTTCCACCTATCTAAGCCCACAATATCTTATCAGACTCAGATTCTTCATCAAATGCTTTTGATCTGTATGCCTTTCTTTTCATTCTACCTTGAGGCTTGCCTTTGATGGCCAAATGAATTTCATAATCAGCAATATTCTTAATCTTTCTCAGCAGTGGATGAACAATTGGATGAGTTGATTTTGTACACTGCAAATTAAGGTTAACTTCCAACATCTATCTGGCTACAGTTTTCATTAAAGGGTAATCTCTGTCAACCAGCATGTAGATTTTCTCTTCTGAAGTCTTAACAACATGTAATCTTGTATAAGCATACAACATCCATTCTTCAACCATGCAAGCTTTCCAACATTTATCTTCTGGATTGGGCTAAAACATGCACTTCATAGGTATCTATGTCTTAGTTTTCTCAGACGCTTGAAAATACCTCTGTTGTTTTTTCCACTCTTCTACAGCTTCTTCAGAGGCTTCTTTTTGCGTTGCCCTTTCCTTTTCTTTAGCAATTTATTTAGCATTTAGTTCCATATATAATCTTTTATAAAATTCTCCATCATAAGCTATCTACTCCTCTCTACTTTTAAACTTCAATGTTGGCTTTGCAATCCCTTTACCCTTTCCAATATCAGGTTTAATAACTACACCTTTCTGCACAGCTTCACCAATCTTTAGACTCTTAGCAATAGGTTTGGGTGCATGGATAAGGTCAGATTGCTTTAGGTTGAGCAATTGTATGGCAACCTCATTCTCAGGATTTTTTAGTTTCGGTGCTGGTGTTATTGTGGTGCTTATAATTGTAGCAGAGGTTGCCTCTGGCCTTGAAACGTCTGAATTGGCAGTGGCTATAATAATACCAGCAGTTGTTGCAGCAGTGGTTACTTCAATACTATCAGTGGATGCAGCAACATTTGGACTGATTGCTTGCACCACTTCCTTCTCCTTTTCTTCAACTGCAGCCTTTAAAGAATCATCCAGTACTGCTTCTTTACCTTCCATGCCTCGCATGAACTTGTACTCTCACTCCTCCCTTGTTTGGATGCATCCTCTAAACTTTGAATGCCAGCGCAGCTTGCTTTCTTTCCTAGTTTCTTCACTTTCCTGAATGCATTGAACCTTGGCCTTCTTAGTCTCTCCAAAACACTTACCCGGTGCTTCAACATCCTGATTGTTTCAGCGCGAGTAGTTGTCGAATTTTGAAGACCTGTGATCTTTGACTCTATAGTTGTGAATATATCCGTCAATTCAAGATTGAGTTTCATATTATCCTCACCACCTTGACCTGTGTAACCTGGACCGAGAAGTCTATCATTGGAATTGTCATCATGTAGAAAGCCATTAGCCGTCAAATCATGTTGGTGTTCCAAACTACCCTCATCTATTCGAGATGTGTCTAACATTGCATCAGACCTAGCCTGAACATCCATGTCTCCCAAATTAGCCAGTTATCTAGGGATTCCTCCACCTGTGTTGAATTGCAAAGAACTCTCCACATTAGGAGTTGCCATTGGTTGGGTCATTCTTATGTTTCCACTGCCCTGCCTCAGCAGTAATTTAGGGAATAAATATGTTATCACCAAAAAGTTACAAAACAGCCCCTATAGTTTCCACATTCATCAGAAACTAACTAGCAGTGATTGCCCAGAACTAGCAGTGTTTTCAAGCAAGCTAGCAGTGGAAATATTATTTGCACTCCAATCTTTCAGTTTATGACTTTAATTACGAATCCCTTATAAAATGGTGCCGTATGTATCTCAAAGTAATTAACTAAACCATATATATTTTTTTGTAACCATTATTGAACTTTAGGATTCAACTACAATTACTGATCTGAGACCTACTATACATGACTTCCAATCTGCATGGTGGATAGATAGCCAAGATTTTTTCAATGACTACATTCCCAGACCGCCGGTCAGGACCCAGCACAGCCTTGTCGATACCTACTTTTCGAGGCTTGAAAAGTCACGGCAACGTGCGAAAAATGGTTTGAAAGTAAATTCAAAACAATGCAAGAGTGGAAGTAGTTCCAGAACAAAAAGCCTTAAGGATCATGTAATTGCTGGTCTGAATAGCCAAGTTTTTAAACTTGAGTGTATTATTCAGGTTCTCTTTATATTCATTATAATATAAGAATAGTATATTCACTTTTTTATAACATCACCTGCCGGAATTTTCTAACACTTAAACCTTCACAGGTTCTTGCACATGACAGAACTGGCGGTCTTCGGGTATACCTTTCAACTAATCTATAGTTATTTCTCACTGCCATTGTTTAATTTTAGAAATTTCATCCATATTTTTTTACAGGACAAACTTGATTTTGAGTCACATTTTCCCAAACACAAGGACTGCCTTTTTCTGTAGGATCGATATATTTATTGTGTTGATGATTCGGGTGGTCTTGGATGATCAAAATACATGTTAAACATTTTAGAGAGAGAAAGTAGAGAGATGGTGTTCTTGGTAGAGAGTTGGTTCAATAAAATGTAAAAGGTTAGATTGCCAAGCCACACCCCTTCCATGGATGGAATGGGTATTTATAGTTACAATGAATACGTCCTCCTATCGGACTGTGGATCAGGCATACAGTGGGTAAAGAACCGTCCTTCCTCCAAGGTGTTACTCTAAACTAGACTACTCTACAAACTAACTAATAAACTACTAAATAACGTAAATAACTACAAGTCTACGAGCTAACTTATGCTAGACTATAATTGGGGTGACCAACACTTTAACATGGAAATTCTAATTCCTAACAATCTCCCCCTAAGGGAGGTCACCCCATGAAATACATTTTGCATCCTAGCATTCTATCTTTGTCATTAGTTCTTGAGCTCGTAGACTTGAATTCTTCAATGTCCGCATTCTTTGTGCTTTTGTAGTGATTCTTCAAAGTCCGATTATTTTGTACTTTCAGTGGAGGTCTTTGAACTGATCCACATCTTTGATGATCTTCGAGCTTTCATTGAGATCATCAGCCAGATTAAATCTCTGGATCACCCTTTATTGTGTTGCCATCATGTGAAGTTGTGACTTTTTGGACCCACATGCTCACATTTTCTGAATCATGACATCTTTCCATCAGAGTAGCGAAAGCTTTACTGGTTCATGATATTTGCAGCAGCGTAGCAGAAGCATAGTATAAAAATACTAGAACCAGGTTATGTAGATATGCACCAGTCATGATTTCTTCAAATTAAGTATGGATGCTGTGAGCATGCGGCTTTGGATTGACTCCTCAATTCTGATCAGCTGCAACCGTCCAAATGTACCTGCAAACAACAGTTAGCAATAAAACACACGAAAGTGTCTTTGATCACTTTCATTGAATTGAGGTACACGGCCCACGGTTCCCCGTTGATCAGTACAAGTACTGCCTGTGATCAGGTAGGGTTCCAAAGAACCTCCTTGACAGGGTTTCGCAGCTGTTCTAGCTGTTCTCAAACCGGAACGTCTCAAAGAAGACAACACGGAGTGAGTGAACCAGCGAATTGAGATTCACTGATTGATGAAAAATGATTTGAAAAACAATCGCGTACTGCTTAGAAGAAAGGGTTTTGCAATACGACGAAGGTTTTATGAGAAAGATCAATTTTCAATCATAAATACTTTTTATATTCGAAAAGAGTACACATTCGATGTGCTAGATAAAAGAAGAGATTCGCACATCAAACGTTTTTTCCAAAAGTATTTTTTTTCAATCAGAGATACGTTTTGTGTTTGAAAACATAAATACACATTCGATGTACTAGAGAAAAGAAGATTTGCACATCGAACAGTTTTTCCAAAAGTATTCGTCAATTCCATTCATGGACCAAGGTTGATTCAAGATTGAATCTCCCCATCGTTTCTATCCAGTTGTCACAAGCTTGATCTTTTGCAAGATTTCACATGTCACCCACCAAGAGCTTGTTTGATGTTGGCTCTTGAAGGATTTCCATCTTCATCGTGAATATTTAACATATCACTCGGATGTTCTGGCAATACCACAAGGATAGTGCGTAGGACTCTTAATATATTCTTACTTTCCACATTGTGTGAAATAGCAAGTCTTCATTAATGTAGTGTCCTAATGAGATATTGTGGATGATCTCTTGGCTCTAGACTCGATTGTGTACATTTGGTTCCTATGCCGGAGACTAGGGAGAGGGCTCCTTCTTCAATATCAACAATCTCTAAGAGAAAGTCAATAGATTATGTCGGTTTCCCGTGAGAATGAAACAAGCCCTTTTAAGAGGAACTTGAGTAGCTTGGGAAGTTGTAGTGCAGTGCGTCACTGGGTCCATGACGTCTTGTCTTCAATACCGGAGTTCCCTTGGTAACCACCAGTAGCATATGTATTGAACCCGGTTACTGCCCTAAGGTTGAATTATTCGAGGGCTATTTCTTTTCACCCTTTTCACATTCAATTATTTTTCATTCTTAAACCCCTTCAGTGCTTACCGAGACTTCATTACTAGAACCTTGTTGGGTTTATTTCAGTACTAGCTCTGTCTCAGTCCGCACTCTTCCCATATTCTCATTTTTCTCCTTTTTTTTTCAACATCCCTAAGGACTCTACACTATCTAGTGGATTGTCTCTGGGAAGATCCCTCCGGTTCTGGCGGATCATGGGAACTAATACCTAACCTCACCATCCTTATAACTCCATACATAAAGTAAAATGGTCAGTCTTTTGGTACAGTTCATTCCTTCTCGAAACCAGTTGAAAAATCATTTGGAAAAACAATCAAAGTACTTGTGATACGAGATCAAAGCATTTTGTACCTTAATAGTTTTGATCATTTAGAAAACCTCCCCCTCAACATGTGCATATGATTTAGAAATTGTTTAGCACATGGAGGCAAGAGGACTTTGAAATATTTTCTTTGATCATAATTTTCATAGAAAAATCCATTTGATTTTCTTTGGTAAATTCTCCCCCTCAATATGTGCATAGGATATTTGAAATCATTTTATCACATAGAGGAAAGAGTTCTTTTGAAGTATTTTTCACGATTGCCATTAGAAACCATTCGCTCCCCCTCAATATGTGTATCGATAAAGAGTTTGGCACATATTAGAGAGAACTTGCACTTTGAATCAAAACGATCATCTTATATCAAATTTCATTATTAAATCACAAATTCTCCCCCGATCAAAAATATCAAACCCTTTGAGATTTTGGATCCCAAGTAATTTAATAAGGTTTATAAGACATGGGAGAATATGTGCCTTGTTTAAATACTCATTTTGTTTTTGGATAAATGCTCCCCCTCAACATGTGCATTATGTGTTTAGAAATCGTTCGGCACATGGAGGCAGGAGTGCCTTTAAAGGACTAAAACCAATTTCATTTAAACAAATTTGAGATTTAAATCACGATCTCTCCCCCGATCAAAAATTTCAAACCTTTTGAGATTTGTGATCCCAATTGATTTAAATTATTTAGAAAATTTTAGTGGAAAGATGTGGCAAGATTTAATTTTGAAAAATGATGGATAAGGACCAATTTAAGACATTAAAGATTGTTAGTGTCAGGTATGATTGTTTTAAGAGATCTTTAAGTAAAATAAAACAATTTCACAATCAAACAAGAACAGAAAAAATTTCATTTTGGAAGATCTTGATTCTAAAGAAAAATCATACCATGACATAACATTAAATCTTTAGATCACCACTTTATTAGTACAACCGGAACTTTTGTGAAGAAATATCGTTTGAAAATATTATATTTAAAATCACTCCCCCCCTCAATCGATGACCGTAGTCGAAGATTGAGTGACTTAAGTTTTGATAAAATGAAGTCCGGTGATTTTCAAAGTTTGGTTCAATTTATTTTCAAAACAATATTTTTCCATTTTCAAAACAATGTTTTCAAAATTGTTTAAAAATGGTATCCTGCACAAAGATATGTTAGTGGTTGAGAAGCTTTTGTTGTTGTTGCTGAGGGTTGGAAGAAAAACCGTCTGCAAATGCAGTGAGACTTCTTACGTTGCATTTTAATGCCAACTGAGGTCAAATTAAGCTCCGTTTCTTCAATCACTTAGAAGAAAACCATCTGCTGATGCAGTGACACCTCTTACGTTGCATTTATGCCAACTCTCCATTGAAGTCCAATTAAGCTCCGTTTCTTCATTTGTCAACCCAAGATATAGTTACCCTTTCCTTTCGGCATCCAATCGTCTTTAGTTATGGGATCCGGATCGGGAACATTCTTATATACCAATATACCTGCATTCGTTAGTGAACACAAACAGATATATGGTGGTCGACATCACCCAAACAGCAATCGACTAATAACAGTCAATTCAACATATCAATCAGATCATATAAAGCATGGGATTATGTGTTCTTTAAACTCTAATCATCTAATCCTAACAATCATATCCTAGGCACCTAGTCCTTCAACGTAGGTTAACATCATTTTCAATTAAGCATACATGATAATTAGATAATCTCGTTAGATGATATAGATTTGAAAACATTCTCCCCCTCAATCAATGTCTCATTTTCTAAAAAGTTTAAAAGCGCTGAAGTCATTGATTGAGTTTTCAATTATTACGAAAACTCTGAAACTGATTGATGTGTAAGCAACTCATTTTCCACCCTTTTGTAAAACACCAAATATTTTTCTGAAGAATTTTAGACGGAAAAACATTTGTGTAGGAACAGCAGTCCTTCGACATACTTTCCTTGTTTTTGTTTTAGGATAAGTGTACGAAATATTTGAAAATCGTTTAAGCGTAGCACTTTCCTTTCTTGAAGAACGGGTTGCTATCTGACATAATAACAAGCCATAGTTTTAAGCACGGGTTACAGTCTGAGGTAACTGCAAGCCATAGTTTTAGACATGTGATGAAAAAGAATATTTACACCTCCTGCTCGAACTTCATCTATAGTCCCGTGCCATTATTGAATGACATTTCTAAGACCGCAGATGTTATCGATACCAGAAGACATGTCTTGAGAAAACATATTTTTGGTATTTTTCTATTTTCTGATTTTTTTATGGGTTTTTGAAGGTTTTATATTTTTCTATTTTCTTTTTCATGGTTTATATTTTTGTATTTTGTTTTTGATAAATATATACAAAGATAGAGTAGATGATATAGTTTAAGAAGATGATGATACGAGTACCGAGATAAGGATATCGAGCGGCCCCGTTGTAGAAGATAGAAGTCATCATCCCTAAAACTTTCACCACCAAAGCTTCCGAGGCTCTTGCATTGAAGAAAGAAATTGAACCATCTGAAAGTGAGACTTTGGCAGCTTCCCCCCAAACCGAAAATCCTTTAGCTGAGCAGATTCAAAGCTTTCTTTCAAGCTTGCCTTAGCCAGGTGCACGAAGAAGCACACCATTATTATAAATCCCGCTGCCCCATTTAAGAATAATCATCGTGATTCTTCGTTCGAGGTTATATCATCAACAAGAACAACAATGTATCATCCCACTCATAAATAATCTTCTCAAATTTCATAACCACTAAAGTCTGACGCAATCCATTCCAACAGGTGTCAAGAGACCACTTCCCCCGAGTGGTTGAATTGATGCAATCAGTCTCTTTGTATAATGCTCAAGAACTCTCCCGAATACACATCATGAGGGTAATGAAGAGCACCTCCCTTATGTTCACATCTTTCGTCCCTGATGAATGTGTATGAAGCTCAAGAATCCGAAGTACACCAATATCCAAGAACTCTCCCGAATACACATCATGAGGGTAATGAAGAACACCTCCCCTATGTTCACATCTTTCGTCCCTGATGAATGTGTATGAAGCTCAAGAATCCGAAGTACACAAATTCCCAACGAGAGAATAACTGATAACACCTCCCTCATGTTACACATTTATCTTCCCTGAATATGTCGTACTTGTGTACCTCATTTATCTTCAGAAACTTTCACTAACATCACTTCCCCCACATAGTTGGAATAATAACACTAAACGCCTTGATGAGTAAAACCTTGAGTTTCTCTGCAGTTATGACATTTGTTTTCCCGGGATGTCTTCAATCACTTAGAAGAATTAAGTTCATCAAGTTTACTCACCATGAGTCAAACCTTGAGTTTCTCTGCGGTAATAACATTTGTCTTCCCGGGATATCTTCAATTACTTTAGAAGTATTAAGTTCATCAATTTTACTCGCGTATAGATGCGTGTCTCCTTCCCCCTTGATGGTTTTGATACTTCAAAATCAGCAACATATTATAAGCCCAAGTACTTGAAATCTGTTGAGAAGATCGCTTGAAGTCTTTGTGAGAATCAACATGCTGAATAATGTGAGCAAGTCTAATTGGGGATTAAATCTGACATTTCACCCTCCCCCAATTAGTGCTCTTCCCTAAACTGAAAATGCCCGGAATATGAAGAAGTCTTTGGATAATCAAATGCAACTCGTCTTTAGTCTTCTAACATGCAGCAAAAAATGTAGAACAGACTGTAGACTCGACCTTCTTCAAGATTGTGCAGTTGGGAAATAGATAGTTAACATCTTCAACTCACCAAAAAATAAGAACATCACCAAAAAGCATCCCAATTAACTTACATCTTGCAAGTCCCCTTAACTAAAATCTCTCCCAATCAAACAAGAACAGAAAGATGTTCATCAAGGAAATTAGCAATCAGGCCGCAACGAACAAACAAGATGGTAACACCAAACTACCAATCACATCAAACAACAACAGAGAGATTGTTCGGAATCATCATGTTGATGTGTACATGAAGCATTAACCGGAAGCACTTTGTCGATAAACTCATCAATCCGAGTGAAGATGTCAACCAACAGCTCTTAGAAGAAACTCCATGTAAAGATGATCCGATAAGAAGAAGCTCGGTTCTTACATGAGTTTGGAGCCGTTTGACCATTTATTCTCAAATATAAATCAACCATGCAGTATTATCACACTTCTTCTCCCCCCCCCCTCAAGAATTACATACGGAGATGCCATTCTTGAAAAAACAAGTGATTATCATCCAAATGTATTCTATTCACACTTCTCCCTCGCAAAATTAGCACATAATGTCGCCAT
Source organism: Chrysanthemum seticuspe (assembly GCA_019973895.1). Classification (NCBI taxonomy): domain Eukaryota; kingdom Viridiplantae; phylum Streptophyta; class Magnoliopsida; order Asterales; family Asteraceae; genus Chrysanthemum; species Chrysanthemum seticuspe. The sequence continues at coordinate 144,974,872 of BPTQ01000001.1, read as the reverse complement.
CGTCATTATAGTTGAGCAAGTTGAATAAGAAGACAATCAACAGTAGCCCGGTTAACTTGATGACTGAAGCGCATGGAAAAAGCATGAAGCATGTTGATGAGAATGGTCATAATATGAAGATTTCTCTTCTTCAGAAGATAAAGCGCACTGAAGCGTACACTTTTCTTTTCTGTAGAGTACGAGGTTTGAACTGAAGTATTCAAACGTCATAAATCTCTCCCTTTTCAGCACTCTTGGCAAATCATGTAATCAACCCCATTATCATTCTGTAGGCTCCTTGTCGTGACAGCTGATGGATAAAACACAATATGATGAATTTGACCCTGAAGTAAACTAACCCGAACTCGTGACTTAAACTTGCACATATGTAACAAAGAGCGGTACCGATTTCCATTAGCATCTCTAAGTACTCTCTATGTACTCTATACTCTTCAACCAACCAACCATCAAGTATAAGACGTACATTACCTCTTGAAAATCCACAATTGAATGTGACACTGAGCACTACAATGTAACTCCTTAAAGTGATAGTTATCTTGTGGTGGTAAGAGCCCAATTCCCCCAAGTGGTAAAAGAAAAGGTAAAAGACACCCAACAATAACTAGATTTCCAAGTCTTTGTTTTTGATAATAAGATTGAACAAGGATCTTGAAGAATCTTCATCCATCCATCCCCGATACCTTCAGATACTAAGTACACTTGCTCGTGATATTTCACTTCAACCTCAAATAAATAATAGTGAATTAACTTCGTTGTCAAATCTTGTTAAAAGCTCAAATCTAGCCTCCTTTGATCTTAAAAGTGAACTTTGATAATGGTTTTCATCCCGACCATGGTTAAAAGCACATAACCCCGTAAAACCTTGTAATACTCAAACTGCCATAACGAATATCTAAACACACATCCACTTCATGAAGTACACTCTTTTATCCCTTCTTCGAAACAGAAAACGTAGCACCAACATCAAAAAGGTTCCCGAAATACACCTTCCTTTCTCCAAGATGGTTCCATCAATACGGGATTTTACAACTCTATGGTTTAAACCGAGAAATAGTATCTTTTGCGGGATTTTACAAAACCAAGAATAAACCGTAAGATAGATCCGGAAATGCACTTTATAATTACCAGGATGTTTCCATTTTTCACGGGATTATACAAGTCTATGATTCAAACCGAGAAATAGGTTCTTTCTCGGGATTTTACAAAATCAAGACAAAACCGTAAACAATGTCAGCTTGAATGTGTTATGACAACCTTGGTTTCGGTGAATATCTATTTTATTTAGGAGAACATGCAGTGGTTCATCAGCGGTTCATAATCCAACATCATCAACATCATCAACCATCCCATAAACACATTGGTAAACATACCATTCTCATATTCTGACGGCTATTGTAGTGACCACATTAAGAAGTAAACCCGATATATCAAATTTGATGATGAAGTAGAATTCCCCAGATTTGTTACTTAAACTTGTACTAATCCTCGTGAAAAAGAGACGGTGTACCCAATGTACAAAACCTCTTGACATATTCTCAACTGCGTGAGACACCAAAGTGATAGCTACGTTGTGGGTTAAGCGAGAAAGAATCACAACCGTAACTAAATAGCCAAGTCTTTATCACACTCTATAAATGCCCAAACAAGTCATCTTCGCGAAAGGGTAGAAAGAAAGAATAGGAAATAAGTAAACGTGCCCGAAAAACTTTACTTCAAATCCAAATAAGAAATACCGTACAACAACCCTGTAGTCAATTTTGATCAATCATCAATTCAAGCCGCAACATAATATTTTTCGTGAAAATGAATGGACCAAAGTACCCAACAACTCTTATCATTAAATCAAATTATCAATGTTCATATATCCGATCAAGTTTAGAGAAACCCATCAATCCTTCATCCAAATCCAAGCCGTCACCCAACATGCTCAAGCACGGTCCAAACCCATTATCAAAACAAAACATATGATCCAATTACAAATCTTACTGGGTCCAACTCTCAATACAATGGATTCACTCAACTTACCAACCTCATGTGACAAAAACTCCATGACATAATGTTTAAATGAAATCAGACACATGTAATCCTGTTATGATAAATTAGTATCACATATACTCCCGTTGTGTCTTTTTAATTTTTTTCATTTAACCACCAAAGCTGTATTACTCTCGTACAAATTCCACTACATAATCAAATCCAAATGACAATTGGTCCATATAAGATTGTTTCGGCCCATTCGAATCCAAGAATGAATCATGCGTTCATACAAAAACTGAGGCCCATTTTCATTCCTCGTACACAAGTGTTTAGGCCCGGTTTAACACCCACATGTATACCTAAAATCAGGGTATAAAACCTACTTATCTCACAACTCAACTAACCCTAGTAAAACTCACTTGTGTAGACAAATGAAAAAACATCACCAAACCCTAATAATACTCTTAAAATCTGCCTCTTTCACTTCAACACATAATCCGAATATCCCAAATAAAACCATATCAAGAGATTCGAAACCAAAAACATCCTTACAAACGAATCATGCCCAACCATTGAATACCATTCAATGTTGATCTCACCTATCCTAGAAATGGATAGCCTCGCCACAGGGATGGCTACGAGGTTGAGACCTGGTTTGACTTAGCCACAGAGATGGTGTTATGGTCTTGTATCACGGCTATTCAAACATAGTCTTCAAGGTAGGTTTTGTTTTGAATTAAGTTTAACGTTTTCTTGAAAACCGAATGAGAGATGTATTGAAAACCAAATGGTTTTTGATCTATCTTAATAATATTCGAACATTAATGACAAACAAGATCAGTGATGAACCTATCTGGGTTTGATGTAAATCTGAATATGCACGAGATGAATCTGAGATTATGATTTTATTTTTTTCATTAAGTTTGAGTCGAATGAGTAGAATGGTAGAGTTGAAGGATAATAGGATAGATGAGGGAGTTGTTGCTTTTGGGATATGGTAGTGTTGTGTGGTCGAGTTCTGTTGTGGTCACTTGTTCTTCTCCTTCATCATTTCTGTCAGTCACTACTGTAAGTCGCTACCAATTTTTTGAGTCAAGTTGCTAGCAAAATTTTCAAAGCAAGTCGCTAGGTCAAACACAACAAGTCGCTAAACGGCTTCTCAAGTTGCTACATCTTTATTTTCCACAACTCGCTATTTAAATTATAGAGTCAAGTCGCTATTGACTTTATTTGACTCAATAGTCAAATAAGCTTCTCCAAAAACTAGTATACAACTCGCTTTATGTTAAATAACACAAAATGCTATCTTAAGTGCACAAGTCACTACCTTAAACCCAACTCGCTATTGACTTTCAAGAAAGTCAACGATATCCAAGTCGCTACAGAGAACCAGTGAATATGGACAAATATGAGGCCAAGTCGCTAATATGATATTCCTGCGAGTTTTCCGAACATATTCAAAACACCCAGAAAAACGTGACAAAGACTGTTGCAAATGACTGATTTGACCCAGTTTGACCATTAAAAAGACTACAAGAATCTGACCAAGTTACCACCAAAACATTCTCGGATATAGTATTGAACAAACAGTCATGTAAAAGTGATAAAAATACTGACTTGGACTTTTTAGACAGTTAACCATCACATGAAAATTTTGACTTGGACTTTTTTAAAAGTGATAAAAATACCATGATAATACTTTGAGAAATGTTTTTCCGACCATCACAAAGTGCAAAAAACAGTTTTCAACATGAACCAAAAACCACCATAACCATGATACAAAACCACACAAATCAACAAAACACCATAACCTTGGCTCTGGTACCATTTGTAGGATCGATATATTTATTGTGTTGATGATTCGGGTGGTCTTGGATGATCAAAATACATGTTAAACATTTTAGAGAGAGAAAGTAGAGAGATGGTGTTCTTGGTAGAGAGTTGGTTCAATAAAATGTAAAAGGTTAGATTGCCAAGCCACACCCATTCCATGGATGGAAGGGGTATTTATAGTTACAATGAATACGTCCTCCTATCGGACTGTGGATCAGGCATACAGTGGGTAAAGGCCCATCCTTCCTCCACGGTGTTACTCTAAACTTGACTACGCTACAAACTAACTAATAAACTACTAAATAACGTAAATAACTACAAGTCTACGAGCTAACTTATGCTGGACTATAATTGGGGTGACCGACACTTTAACATGGAATTTCCAATTCCTAACATTTTCGATTCACTTAACAGCATTTATCTCAAAATAATCGACTTGCCGGAATCTGACGTGGACGTTGCTCATGTTAATATTTCTTCTTCGCATTTAGTTGTATGGCCGTTATATACACATGTCATCAGTGCTACTCTCTTCCAGGAGTATCTCCTTTTAGAGGAATTGAGATTCGCATTGGCAGAGGAAGAAAGGTTAGAGTTGGAAGAAGAGAAGCTGAATGCTGAGGCCAACATCTTAACGCTGGAAGAGGCTAATAGGTTGCGGTTGGAAGAAGCTGACATGTTGAAGTTGGAGGAGGAGGAGAAGAAAAAACGACGCGCTTTTATGAATTCGTCACATTTTCAAAAGGCTTTAAGTCGGTTACCACCTGACAAGAGGATTCTCATGGAACCTGTTTCGCCACAAAACAGTCTGCAAGTTAAACGGCGTAAAATAAAAAAACACAGTCCTAACATGAATGACCCAACTATTGCTGAGGAGCTTAACAGAGTGAAACCTTGGGTAGAGGTATTGTGATACTTTTTACGAACTTTTCAATATACTTGGTTATCAATAATGATCTGTCAAACTAATAAATTGAAGCTGTTTTGTAGTATCTAAGTAGATGGTTTCATTCTGTCGAAACACTTTGGCTGTCTGATGAGATTGAAGAATTCCTATGTGATCCTGATAGACTACGGTGTAAATTTCCATGGTCAGATGATTATACTGTAGACCGAAATTTCTGGCTTCGCTTAGTTTTCTTAGACCCTGCTAGAAAAGGTTGGCTAACTGAGGAGGTTAGTTTATATACACATTCTTATTTAGTTTTTCTTTTTTACCCTGTATTTGATTTTCACCATTTCTTAAATTGGTATTTTATTTGCGGCAAATGCGCAGCATATAGACCTATGGGTTGATTACATGTGGTACGTACGACCTCAGAATGCTAACTGGGCGATGGTTAGTAGTTACTTTGTTCATATTCTTCTTCAAAATGGCATGCCCGTGTTTTATGCAGACGGGACGAGGTATCCCATGCCCTGGAATGATGTTGAACAGGTAATACATTTACTTTTCATATCCTCCTATTTATACGGTTTATGGTCACTCAATAATCAGGTAGTTGATGAAAGCAACTTTAAAAACGACATCTTTTAAAGTATGAACAAACTTGATATTTGCCCCTCAAATCATCAACTTTCCTTTACGTATTAACAAACTTGATACTCACAAACTTTATCCACAGCTTTTGATCTATCAACAGTTCTTCCATTGCCACTAGCCGTGGTTTCTGTTAAAAGATGCTATTTGATGCATACTTTGAATAATTCGTCCAACAGAACCAAAAAACCAAACAATCCTCCCCTACATTTGATATTTACAATCCAAATCATCAAGTTTCTTCTTAGGAACAAAATACCTTTTTTGGACGGTGCTTCCAAAGTGCTAGAATCTGTATGCTCCATCTCAGAATCTGAACCATAATCGACAGTTTTTTACCTATCTGCCATTCTCTTCTTGTTCCTTTCAAGCTTATCCTTGATCGCTAAAGGAGTTTCAAAATCAGCAATATCTTTTACATCTGTTAACCCTTGGCCTCCCTTGTCTTTCCGAACCTCTTACCCTGTGCTGCAACTTTCTGATTGTGTCATCCTGAGAAGAGGTTATTTGTTGTATGCCAGTGATCTTAGACTCCATTTTAGTACATTTATCCGTCAATTCGTGTATAAGTTTCATGGTATACTCACGATAACCTAACTAGCAGTGCTTTCGTAACACTAGCAGTTTCTCCATGCAAGCTAGCAGTTGGAACAGCTTTGCACTCCAATCTTCCAACCAAGTTATTATTATTTTTTTACAAAATCTTATTATTATTATTATTTTATTTGTTATTTTTTTTTAATTCATTTTTTTTCGTTTTTTTTTTGTGTTTTTTTGTTTTTTGTTTTTTTTTCACACTAAAAGGCCCAGCAGCTAAGCCCAAAAAAATTCTAGTGCTCATAAACATAGTAGTTATAACTTACAAGTGTAACCCAACCACAAAAACATGATATCCACTAGCAGGACTTAACAAAAAGAACAAGCTGTGGAATTATACACACTAGTCGTACTAAGATTTCCAATAGCAGTACTACCTTTCTTACAAAGTTTTGAAAAAAACATCTTGAGACTTGAGACTAAGTATGCATGAAATTTACAATCCAAAAGTAGTTGATTTAAAGCCTTGAATGACTATTCGAGCCTTCAACGTAGTTCTAGAACGTGAAGAAGCTTCATACTCACCTTCAGTGGTGGAATTGGCCAGAATTGTTTGCGTCTTACAATGCCATGAGATAAGTCTTCTTTCAAAAACTGAGCCCCTCCAGTTTTAATTGTTCGATCCCAGCAGTATATTGATTACCCTAGCAGCAATTATGGTAAAACAAGCAGTAGTTAACAGTTGGAGCAACATATCAGGAACTACATAAGCAGATGAGTTTCTCAAAAGCAGTAGTTTCTATACAACCCAACACCGTGCATGAAAACGTTCTCCATTATCTAAAACGTCCATTCGTAAGTAACATATTGTTTACCAGCTGTAAGCCATGTCAACAGCACATACAAACACGACAATTGTATTCTTGTATTTACCTTTGACCACATAAATAAAAAGTCACTTTTATTAATTTTATACGTTGACTAACCATATCCTAATACACAGCCAATTTTCTTTTAGGTTTTTATTCCTCTCAACGAGATTGTTAAACACTGGTGCCTTGCCCAATTTAACATACCTACAGGAGTCGTAACATTCGATGATAGCGGCGACACGTATGACTATGAGTCACGTGTATGGTATTTCCGTGTTAGGGAGTGCTTATAGGTATCTTCTTATTATAACCCACTCATATTATTACTTGTTTGTTATACTTTGTGACCAGACATCATGCTTCTTATAACCAACATATATAATACAATTACGGACAACACATACATAAATAAACTTATAATTTGTTATACTTTGTGACCAGACACCAATACACCATGCTTGTGAGTAGTTGCCCATTATTTGTGTCTAGTTGCCCAAGAACAAATTTATTGTTGGCCAAAGTTTCTTGGGTGTTGTGTTGTAGCTGTTTGACTTTGAGTTTTCTGCACACTAGTTCCCTTCAAGTACATGCAACTATGTACCACCATCATTTCCTTACATCTATTCACCATTAATAAACCGTCCTTATTATTTTAAATCCCAATTTTTATTTACCACAACCAACAACATAGTTTCTCATAAACATTTGTCATACTTACTTGTCTATAGTAGTAACATCAAAGGAATACCACAACCAACAACAGATTATCTAAAACATGTGTAGATTAACTAGAACCAACCAAAAATAAAGTACATAAATCTTCTTGCTTCCGTATTTTAACAATTTATTTTCCTGATTTTAATTTACATTGTGTCCCGCACATATAATACGATATAGGAAATATATACTTAGCTACCAAGCTTGATTACTTTTAATTTACAACTACACATAAGGTTCATGATTTAATTGGGCCACGTATGATTTAGTTGCCCATCATATGTATGTGCTTGCTGATAACACTACACGCATCGTTCGGGTTCAAAGGAACTTCCTTTTCGTCGAGCAAGTTTTTCAACACCCTAGGCAGTGAACCTAATCGTTGTAGTGTAGTATTAGGGTAAGCCACGGGAATTGATATCGTTCTCTAGGGGAATAGGAATGCTAGTGAGAAGTTACTACGCTAAGGTTGGGGCTGAGGAAGATTATTTTTTTTTTATCTTTTTTATGTTTTTTTAGGAAATGGAAAGGTACGAATCTCGGGGTTTGGATTTGGGGGTTGGTATTTCTACCGATTACTCTACTCGTCTAATTATCTAAACTAAGGTGTATGTAGTCTATGTCTAATTATTGTGTGCTCGTATGATGATTTAAAGATGTGTTTACTTAGGTTTTATTACTCCTTAACTATTTCCTATTGATGGTTGAATTGTCACGTCCTTATTCTTAATCGCGTTGTGTGTCTAAGGTCGTAGGGTATGCGTTAATCCCTAACTCTTTAAAACTACCAAAGGTTAATGCCTACAAAATCTCTAGGATTTATAAACTTAACTCTAAGGTACTCTTCGGATGGTTTAGCCTACAATGACTCTGGGTACTATAAGCTAAGGTTCAACAAAGATTAATCAAGCATTAACTACACAACGGATAACCTTTCTCAATACTAGATCATTAACAATTAAGATAAGAGACAACCAATCAATATTCAATAATTAAGTTTCATATTCCCTAAGCAAACACAAAAGTAAATTAGCCGGACATGGGAAACATGCAAGCGTACACACAAATAATTGAAGACATAATTGAATTAATGAAGTAAAACACTTATCTTGATGTAAGATAGGGTATAGAACCCTAAAATACTATACAAGACAGCTTTGGTTTGGTTTAGGTTTTTACTCCAAAAGACTACACACTGAAAACTAAAAAATTCGGATTCTATATATAAGATTACATATGCGACGGCGTCACCTTTTGATTTGTGACGCCGTCGGGTCGCCGTCATTAGGGTTTCGTCTTGGCCACATTAGTCTTGTGACGGCGTCACCTTATGCTTGTGACGCCGTCCCCTTCAGTCTCTGACGTCGTCTGGATCAAATCTAGGCCGTCTGAGTTGCGACGACCTACTCTTTTAAAACCTGAAGCCGTCACTTGTAAATAAGCAATTTGGCTACTGAGCCGTCACAAAAGTTGTCCGACGGCATCGCAGATAACACCTGACGCCGTCCCTTTCAGTTCCAGCAGCCTGAGTGTCTCGATTCTTGACTTTAGCTATTTTCTTCGTATATTCGCGCCTTTTCGTCCGAATAAGTGTCATTCCAGCATTTTGCCTTCAAGATACCTAAAAAGTGAAAAGAAACGATATTAAGTAATAACAGATACAAAAGTGATCAAATAAGGGCTTAAACGACCCCTAAAAAAGGTACATTTTAAAACCTTATCAAATATCCATACACTTGGTATTTGCTTGTCCTCAAGCAAATGTGCTTTTTGCCAATTAATTTATAAGTTAGGGGTCATGAAGCATTGGTTTAGAACAATCCACAACACATATAAGTCCCGCAAAAGTCATAACAAGCACGGAAATTACATACTAGCACCTCACATAGGGTGTTTGGATACTCACATCTCTCGGGTGTATATGAAATATAACAAGTTGGAAATGGAAGATAAACACTCATTAACCGGTCCTAGTAGATAGATTACCATAGGCTTGAGACTAGATCAAACCTCCATCGCTTTGGCGTAAGCACCTACGAAAGACTATTAAAGAGGTCTTTTAAAGGTTTTTAATGTTAGGCTTACGGTAGGGAAACAAAGGGTTTGGTGGGATAGGCTATTTAGTGGTGGCAAGTCAAAAATCTTTATGTTACAAGCATGCGAAGAATGGCGTTGCTAAGCCAAGACTCGACACCCTACACTCTAGATAACTGAAACAAACAAACATAAATTAAAGATAGATGTAGGATGGTAATTAAAGATAGATGTAGGATAGTAGCCCGTATTTTTTTTCCCGCATACACTTTTACTCTACCATCCTCTATGATAACATCAAAATGATAGGGATTTATAGGCACATCCCTACACTAATTTGACCCGAATTGAAAAGATCAAAACACTTGGAGTACATTATTACGCAAATAAAGGGAATTTGAATTTAACGTTCCCTTCCCGTCATTTCATAAAATTTAACTTTTCCCATGAGTCCCAATCGTCCCAAAACTGTGTACAAAGGATATGACTCGACTTAGAAACTTATGCAAGTAACTATATAATTGAACTAAGGGTTTAGTGTGATAACAATAATGCACTAAAAGTGAGTGCATACAAGGTGGGCTAAGGCGATTTGGGTGTACATTTTGGGGTGGGGTGTAAACAATGCTCTCCATTGATATTCCGGGAAACCGAAACATCACGAGAACCGCGAAAAGGATAGGCTCTGAGGGGTTAACTAGGGGTATCGTGTACTAAAGATGAGTACAAGGCAAAGGTGTGGGGGAATTACTCAACCGATGTGGAAGAAGTAATTATATTACAGGTATCAAACAAGGGTTATCCTAATGCCTCTTATCATTTAGTTATTCCTAACTACACAAGTGTAGTCTTACTAAGGATCTCGGAATGCATCACAAAACAAGTTCTAGAATCTATTATACTACCGGTTCACACTCTAAGCATTAAAGATGAATGCTTTAATTCCTACAAATCTAAGGGCGATCCTCACATTTTTGGTGGAATTTAAGTGGTAAAGGGTTTTTGTGCTAGTCATATAACTTCCTATCCATGAGACGCTTTATTAAGACTAATGGCCCACTCCTATATGTCATGAAAAATTTTAAATTTGGTGCCAAAATTACCCTAACCGACATTTTCTCATGGTTTATTACACAAATGCAATTGGACAAAGCAAATAGTCAAGGATAAGCATAGTTTCAAAGTTCTCATTTTATTTTCCTTCCCTACACTTAAACTGAACATTGTCCCCAACGTTCCCCAAAAGTATCAAAGTTATGATAATGGAAGGTAATTTAAAACAAAAGAAACTAATACTCCCCTGATTAGCTCGGTAGGATCCGTGTAAAGTGGTGGTTACATCTTTCTTCAAGAAGAACGTTTACGTGAAAATCTCCTTCTCATCTTATGTATCTTCTTCTTGGTAAATTAAACCTACACACTTGAAGAAAACAAACGAAACCTTCGCGTAAAATCGGCGGTAATAATATATATAGGACTCTACTAAACTAGGATATAATGCTTGTGGAATGGATGTTTACAGAATTTCTGGAAAATTAAGACCTGGAAAATTCCAAAAAGTTATAAGTAGCTCAGAAAACGAGAAAAAGTAAGATAAGTTGTTTCTGCTCCTCCTGACGCCGTCAGGTTGCGATCCTGACGCCATCTGGTTATCATGACAGAAACTGGTATGCGATTTTCTAAAAAACAATTCTGGAAAATTTATATCTTTAGAATCTAGAAAAATTCATGCAAAACATCCATTATGACTCGATACAAGCATTTGACTCACACATATATATCTCTTTCAATAATCATAATTCTCATGTTCACGCTCTTTTTGAAAACGTGTGTAATCCTCCCTACACTTATCCCTTTTGTAAAATACCTTTATATGTAATTAAAACAAGGTTAATGACAAAATAAAGCATTTTTACAAATTCAAACATGAGAACATACAATAATGAAAAGATATATGACACATAAATAAGAATGAAAAATAAATACACATGGGTTGCCTCCCAAGCAGCACTTGTTTTTGTTCGAGTCACGAGCTTAAGTGCGGGTGATAGTAGCGATACACACCCTTAGGGTGGAAATTTGGTACGTGAGGAGAGGGTGATGGGTGATTTATATGCTCAAAGGAGTGTGCTCCATTCATTATAACCTTACCTAAGTCTGTTGGTGTAGCGGGTGAATCAAATCTCTGTCCTAAAAATGGATCATCTTCTATCAACTTCAAAAGATTCTTAGTTAAGGATCCATCTTGACCTAATAAACCCGGTTTAAACCCATAATGTTTCTTGTTATCAACCATGAATGGGTGATATAAGTGTGTAAGGTCATGGGTTACTCCTATACTAGCTTCCACTCTACATGGCCTAGAGTATACCACCTTTATCAAGAAACTACCCGGACTATTTATATTGATGGGTGGATTGGGGCCTAATTCAATTCCTAGATTCACACTAAAGACGGAAAATTGGGTAAGGTTTTTGGTTGAGGCTCCGGTTTATCAAAATTAGGAGCTTCCCTAAGAGTAAGAGAGAGGTCATGACAACAAGTATCTAAACCTACATTCTCTAGTGGCATTTGGTCCAAAGGTTCTATACCAATCGGGGTTCCTATAGTCTCTTCTACTTTTTCCGGGTAAATTATAGATGATGTGTGTTCCTCAAGTGATGGTAGGGCTTGTGGGCTTGGAGTTTCCTCCTTATTCTTCATTATATCTAGATCTCCTAAATGTTTAGTATGATCTAACCCAAATACACTCCTAAGCATCTCAAATCCTTCTTTGGCCATTTCAAATTCTTGGTCTGATTCATAAGAATTGTTCTAAAAAACTTGACTACTATGTTCTATTTGCCTAAAGGATTCCTCATGTGTGTCATATGTTTTGAAATCTATCCTACACGTACAACTAAGTATTTCAACTCTAACTATCTCACAATCTTGTTCGGGTTTAGGTTCCATGTTCTTAAAAACTAGGTCTTTTTGATCATGATGCCTAAGGTTGGATAAATCCTCCTTATCCATTTCCTCAAGTTGTGACAACTGATGGTTTATGCTTAGGAGGTTTTTCTCAAAATTTTTCCAGATGGTCTTACTAAAAGGAGTTGATCCTGACAATGATCGTTGAATAGAAGTCACACAAGCACAAAATTTTTCAAATCCATCCAACCTTACACCCGTCTCCTTTTGGATATCTCTAAGTTCACTCACAAATTCATTAGAACAATAAAAACCAATCCAATGTGCGAAATTCAATTGTTCCTCATTTGTTAATGATTCAAATGCAACTTCACTTGCCAAAGCGACAAATGAAAGGGTTTTACGAACACAAACACACAAAAGGGGGATAGACTACAAGGAAGCTAAAAATTAGAAAAAAGCTTACTTGATAGGAATCAAGCAAGGAAACCTAAACGAGGTGGACTCCTAACTAGCTATTCTATTCACCGGCAGCGGCGCCAAAAACTTGATAACGCTACACGCATCTTTCGGGGTCAAAGGAACTTCCTTTTCGTCGAGCAAGTTTTTCAACACCCTAGGCAGTGAACCTAATCGTTGTAGTGTAGTACTAGGGTAAGCCACGGGAACTGATATCGTTCTCTAGGGGAATAGGAATGCTAGTGAGAAGTTACTATGCTAAGGTTGGTGTTGAGGAAGATTATTTTTTATCTTTTTTATATTTTTTAGGAAATGGAAAGGTACGAATCTCGAGGTTTGGATTTGGGGGTTGGTATTTCTACCGATTACTCTACTCGTCTAATTATCTAAATTAAGGTGTATGTAGTCTATGTCTACTTATTGTGTGCTCGTATGATGATTTAAAGATGTGTTTACTTAGGTTTTTTTACTCCTTAACTATCTGCTATTGATGGTTGAATTGTCACGTCCTTATTCTTAATCGCTTTGTGTGTCTAAGGTCGTAGGGTATGCGTTTATCCCTAACTCTTTGAAACTACCAAAGGTTAATGCCTACAAAATCTCTAGGATTTATAAACTTAACTCTAAGGTACTCTTCGGATGGTTTAGCCTACAATGACTCTAGGTACTATAAGCTAAGGTTCAACAAAGATTAATCAAGCATTAACTACACAACGGATGACCTATCGCAATACTAGATCATTAACAATTAAGATAAGAGACAACTAATCAATATTCAATAATTAAGTTTCATAGTTCCTAAGCAAACACAAAAGTAAATTAGCTGGACATGGGAAACATGCAAGCATACACACAAATAATTGAAGACATAATTGAATTAATGAAGTAAAACACTTATCTTGATGTAAGATAGGGTATAGAACCCTAAAATACTGTACAAGACAGCCTTGGTTCGGTTTAGGTTTTTACTCCAAAAGACTACACACTGAAAACTAAAAAATTCGGATTCTATATATAAGATTACATATGCGACGGCGTCACCTTTTGATTTGTGATGCCGTCGGGTCGCCGTCATTAGGATTTCGTCTTGGCCACGTTAGTCTTGCGACGACGTCACCTTTTGCTTGTGACGCCGTCCCTTTCAGTCTCTGACGTCGTCTGGATCAAATCTAGGCCGTCTGAGTTGAGACGACCTACTCTTTTAAAACCTGAAGCCGTCACTTTTAAATAAGCAATTTGGCTACTGAGCCGTCACAAAAGTTGTCTGACGGCGTCGCAGATAACTGAGCCTGAGTGTCTCGATTCTTGACTTTGGCCATTTTCTTCGTATATTCGCGCCTTTTCATCCGAATAAGTGTCATTCCAGCATTTTGCCTTCAAGATACCTAAAAAGTGAAAAGGAACGATCTTAAGTAATAACGGATACAAAAGTGATCAAATAAGGGCTTAAACGACCCCTCAAAAAGGTACATTTTAAAACCTTATCACTTGCCCAAAAATATTAACTTGTTGGACACAAGTTTCATTGTGACTTTTTTGTGCAATAGTTAAAGTTGAAAAATTAATGGACTAGTTCCCTTCAAGTACATGCTACTAGCTACCACCATCATTTCATTACGTCTTTTCCTCATTAATAAAGTTTGTCCTACTTATATGCATCCCCGATTTGGGTTTTTTACAAAATATCCATTCAATATTGAAGATAGCACAGCCAAGTGCACACCTACTCAGACTTTATGATATAAAAGTCTGAGTTATATTATGGTAGTGTATTATTACATAAAATATAAAGGATATGTACACCTAATAATAGCATATGTGTGTTAGTTGATGTAACCAAAAAGTAATCAATATAAACCTGTTTAATGGCGTGTATTTACAAAACATACTCAAGTAATAATTTTTCTAACCCAAGGGGCGTAAAATTTTGTTGCATTTGCAACTAAACAAAATTCAAACTAGTTTAGTTGCCCCCAAATTGAAACTAGTTGCCCAAAATGGTTATCTTGTGGCCAGGAATCGGTTGAGTACAACAGAAGCTTCATTAATTAAACTTGGCCTAATGTGCAACAGTAATTACTTGACATGACTCAACTATTCACCACTTGACTATCCACATTAATTCAGATAGACTTCAATTCAAAATAAACTCCATGTCACCCCACCCCCGCTCTTTCCCCCCTACCCAATTTAGGTTATATAAACGGACAACATATATCCCATTTTCATACAACTTTTGTCAGGGGACACACACTAGCCACAACACAATTTACTACAAAAGAAATGGATAACTTACTTAAAAACATGGTTAACAACCTGTTTGTCCATGACAATGAACGTGACTTCAAGTTCTTAAGTGACATGCATGCAAAGGTGATTGACCTAACTCGTCGTTGCACTGTGAGGGCCGAGCAGATCAAGCAGTTGGAGTGCGTGGTTGGGTCCAGGATTGCCAGTGCTGTTTTGGAAATCCTGCGTTAAATTCAGGATGAGGAGCTTGAGAAAAACATGACGCTGATGAGGCTAATGAGTGAGACTCAGCTCCAAGTTCTCAAAAAAATCTCCTTTCTGGAAAAGCTGCGCAAAAATTATTAATCCTCTACTCCTATCTTGTTATGTGGTCTCTCTCACGTTCTGTGATTGTCATATTTTGTGTTTTGGTATCTTCATGAATGTCGTTGCTTCGTTGATGTATTTTGTTATCCTTTAATGTATTGAAATGAAATCTATTATGAACAAAAATATATCGAAGCACATGTCAAATGTTCGAACGTTGTTTATGAATCACGAATAAAAAACAAATAATACTTTTGAACACACCTATAATTTACAACATGACACTACAAATCATATTTAATCCGGCTTGAACAAACAACTTTATTTCATCAATAATTTGGTGACAAACGTGGTTATTTCGATTATATAATACTAACATTTTTCGACAAGCCTCTAACAAGATCACCCGTCTATTTATTTTAACAGTTTATGTTATTCTACAGGTCAAACTACCAGTTGTTCTAGAGCAAGCAAACGTTTTTGATAAGACTGGAATACATCTGAATAACTATAAGATTTCATTTAGGTTAGCCGAAAACGTTCCTAAGCAAGGGGGATTTTTGGTGATTGTGGTGTGTGGGTTTGTATATTTTTATATCGATTGGCACATGGTCTATCGTTGCAAGTTGATGATCCCGCTGACGTTGCGCTAGCATATCGCTAGAAGATGATTCAGTTTTTTTATAAACATAGATTTTATCGTTTGTACTAACAGTTTTAAACTTATCTCCATTAGCACTTTCATTGTTTATCATGCACCATCTATTGATATATGCATTCACACATAAGCCATTAATGACTAGACAATGGATTCATAACAACTATTTACTACACTAAAGACACTTATAACATGCATACATAAACCAATAATGATACAATACCTTGCATGCAGCAACCTTGGGTACGTGTAACATTCATTCAAAAAAAAAATGGGAGAGACGACGTAAAAGTATGTACACATTTTACATCTAAATTTGTTGTACAGTACAGATAATCTTTATTTTTAAAACTCCACAACTCCAGTTCATTTATTCTTCATTTGGATGTCCATTTAATCATGACATTTGACCGTCCATTCTAAGAAAAATAAAAAAAGGTCCACAGATAGGTTTGTCAACTCATTTATTCCCATACCATTACACAAACACACTACACATAAAAACTTATAACAAATTAACCAAAAATTTCCCTATTACTATTTGCATATTAAAATAAACGGATCATAGTTTTCATACTATTAATAAGTACATTATTAATAGTAAAATAATACTACAACCTTTCCTAATATATGTCAAATCTTCATCTAGATCACATTTGTACGCAAGTCATAATGCCAATCTCCCAACCCTCTCTTTCATCAAAAAATGCTGATAAGCCTCCAGTTGCCTTATTTGATTTCAAGCGAAGGTATGACTGCCATTACCTTTCGTGATTGTCACTTGCCCTTACTAGGTTTTTGTCCATACTTGCTAATCTCATTTGTATACATTTATTTATCTTTATTACAGGACTACTACACGCTATGTAGCTGAGAATCTTGTAGTTGAGATTCACTACGATGGTGAGTTCATTCGGTTGCCCAAATTAACTTATGCGTATGGGCGAACCCTTGTGCATACGTTGAGTAAGTCCACAAGGATGAACTTTAATCAAATGCTTGACTTTTTGGCCCACAAGTTAGAGTGTGAGATACGGGCTTTGTATTTATGTAGGCCACTATTTGCTCGTTCAACTGGTTTGACAATTGTTGAATGCGACAATGATATAAAAAGGATGTATGAAATTGCCAAGGAATGTGGGTTGATCGGCTTGTACATTGTACATGCACCTGATAACTTATCTTGTCTCTATTATGATAACCTAATTTTGGATCTTCTTGATGAGCCAACGCGTGCAAGGATAGCGATACATGATAAACTTGTGGAGCTTGCTACTTCTAATTCTGCCTCTGATATTGCTGAATGGGAGGAGGAAGAAGCCCTCCGTTCCAAACTAGAAGTCAAGGAATTGAATGTCGAGGAAAGAATCTATTCATGGATTTTTTGGCTAGCGAAATTGTTCATGTTGACATTGGGTTCAGTGACGATGAATGGTACTATGGGGTATTTCTTGGGTCTGTATCAATGGATGTTGGGGCTTCTAGTTCTTCTATTAAGGACAGGTCTGGTCATAAGGTCTCTAGAAAACCTTATGCAAGGAGGCGCTGCTTTCAAACACCAAGATCGGGTTTACGGAAGTTCAAGATGTCAAGGCATTTAAAGGCTTTAACAAGTGACCGCCGTTGAGGAGGTGCGGAATTAAAAGCAACTTAGTTTTTAAGGAACGGAAGGTTGGAGTGTAGGTAGTTTTATGTAGCATGCTCATGCTGTCGATAACGTTTAGAAACTGGTGTGTTAACATAACTTAAAACTCAATATAGTTTGTCTAGTTTAGCCTTTTTTCTAAGGCAACGTTATGTAATTGTTAGGAATTGGAAATTCCATAATTAAGTGTCGGTCACCCCAAATATAATCTAGCATAAGTTAGCTCGTAAACATATCGTTATTTACGTTGCTTTGTAGTCAATTAGTTAGTTGTTAGCATAGTTATTAGTTTAGTGCAACACCGTGGAGGAAAGACGGGTCTTTACCCACTGTATGCCTGATCCACAGCCCGTCAGGAGGGCGTTTAGCTTGTAACTATAAATACCCTTCCCACTAAGAGAAGGGTGGTGCTTCTCATTAATCTAACCTTGCATTTGTTTTTGTTTCTCTTTCTAGAACACCCTCTCTACTCTCTTCCTCTTTCTAAAATGGCTCACTTGTTTAATGACAATCCTAGACCACCCGAATCATCTAAACAACATAAAATAAACGATCCTACAAATGGTACCAGAGCCAAGGTTATTGTGTTGTGTTGATTTGTGTGGTTTTTGTATCATGTTTTGAAGCTGTTCTTACCCTTATTTTTCAGATCTGAAATTTTGTGTTCATTATTATTCGTGGTAACAGTTTCCTATACATCTTTTGTACCATTTTTTATTGGCCGGAATATTTATAACTGATTCTTTGTATCCTTTATTTGGTTAAAAACAAAAAGTCATGATATTTAAAAGGTTACAATATCTGTTTTTATGTTAAGTCTTTGTCCAAACGGATTTTTGTGTCATCATCTTTTAGACTGTTTTTGGTACCAATCCGTGAAGTCTCTTGTGGTCATATGGTCAAATTATTTTTGAGGTCAAAACAGGTAAAAAAAGAAGCAGTCTTTAAGCAGTTTCTGGGTCAAAACTGGTTTGTTATTGAATGCGAGTTGGGATATTTCTTCCCTGCATTTTGTGGTTAAAAGATGCGAGTTGGGTCAATGCGAGTTGTGTAAACAGATAAAAATGCGAGTTGTGTAAAAATGCGGTTGACTTTTGAGTCAAAAGTGACTTGTGTCATATGCGACTTGTGTCAAATGCTATTTGTGTCAATAAACTGATGCGACTTGTTAAAATCTTTGAGTTTTGACTCAAGATACATTATGTGGTGCGACTTGACAAAATCGTTTGACTATCAGAAGCGAGTTATTGACCTAATATACCAAATACCACTAATCAACTCATGATCAGTTATATTACAACATCAACAATCCATTTATTATAACATCAAATCCATCACCACTATTCAAGACATTAAAGGAAATCATGAGTCGTACTGATATCAAGAGTCAACTACACGTATATGTAATTAACATACATCAATCAAGACTCGACCACTAATGGATAAGTAATGTATATCAGATTCCTCTCTTTGTGGTTTAATGATTTCTCAATGACCATTTCCAGATCCAAACAACCACTAAGGATACTCATCATAGATCCAATGTTTTTATAATATTCAAAAATTATTGAAGTGAACTTAACAAGTATGTTAGTTCAAATCGACTGTTTCGATTCGTGATTCTAATCAAAGTTGCAATGAAATGTGATACAGGGTCGTATTATCAAAATGTTATAGAAGCTTTGCTTCTTGTCAATTTTTGATTTCAAAGAAAGTGCTATAACAAGTTTGTTATAAACTGCCTTTAAATCATTCATATTCGAAAACAATAATTAATACCTACCCGTGAACATCCTTCCTAGTTATCGAAACCTTCTTTGAAGCCATCCCTGTGGCCATGTAATGACCCTCATGCCATCCCTGTGGCGAGGTCATATTGAACTAAGATCAAAAGGAGAATAATGAAGATATGATATGTGATGATACTTCTTTGGTATGCTACGTATGATTGGAGCCGAAAACAGGAAAGTGATATTTTTTGGGAGGCAGACTGAATATGATTTAGGGTTTGTGTGAGTTACGGTATATTAGGGTAAAAGTGAGTAATAGTAAGTCTTTTATACACCCGGATATTAGGGCAATAATTTGGAACGGGTATAATGATTTTCATGGGCCTGGTGGAGATGTGGTGATACGGATTGAAAATGGACCAAAACTTAAAGTTGGGGTCAGGTGATGTTGTTGCACGAAATATACTTGGGCCATTGAAATCACGAAATATACTTGGGCCAACGTAATATAGTTGGAGTATAATGATTTTCAAGTGTGTGACGATCTCAGTATTATATCACGATAACAAGTTGACTCTCACAACATAATATGTATGAAATCACGTGATATAATATCTTAAACATTGGACCAATTTTAAGTATAAAGATTTAAATTGGAATGGATTGTGTCGTCATGTGTGAAATTGAATGGGATTGGGTGATTATGTAGACAGGGTTTAATGATTTGTTTTTGGATCTTGCTTGTTTATGACACGGATATGGATCGGGTCTCATGTTGTATTTTATGGATCGGGTCTCAAGTGGTATTTTATTCATGGACCGATTATATTTATTTGGAGATGTGAGCTTCAATTTGGGATGATTAATTAGTCTTATGCATCGAATGTTCTTGGGCTGCGATTTGTAAGTCATTGATGAGATTCGATGATCATGATAATTGACGATTATATTTGTGATTATGAGATATGATGATGAGATTTGGTGTGATGATGAGATTCAATGGGTTATGTGGTTTGTTACTTTGGTGTACACATTTTCACGAAGAATATTTTGTCACGGCTTGAATTGTTATAGGAAGTAGGTTGACTACGGGGTTGTTTGTACGGTATTTCTTATTTGGATTTGAAGTGAGGCTTTCCGGGCACGTTTACTTATTTCATCTTCTTTCTTCCTACCCTTCCGCGAAGATGACTTGTTTAGGCATTTATAGAGTGTGATAAAGACTTGACTATTTAGTTACTTTTGTGATTCTTTCTTACTTAACCCACAACGTAACTATCACTTCGGTGTCTCACGCAGTTGAGGATATGTCAAGAGGTTTTGTACATTGGGTACACCGTTTCTTTTTCACGAGGATTAGTACAAGTTTAAGTAACAAATCTGGGGAATTCTACTTCATGATCAAGTTTGGTATATCGGATTTACTTCACCAAGTAGTCTCAGCAATTGCTGACAGAATATGTGTATGATGTGTTTACCAAAGGGCTGAATGGTTGAAATGTGATAAGCAATTCTCATAAAATATTCAATGCAACTAAATGACATTGATACTTCACAGTCTAAGCAACATCTTTCAAGAATCTTCAGCGTCAGTCATAACTTCTCAAGATGTTTGCTTATGACAAGAACTTTTCATGCAGATGGTTGTACACATTAATGATGCTTCCGAAGGTTCGAAACCATCATGGAGGAAAAACGTGTACTTTGATGTTTTACGATTAAACTCTAGGGAAAAGGTGTTGATAATACTTAACTCATTATGGTTTGTGAAGTTTTCTACATATGGGTATAGAATTGTTGATGATGTTGGATAATGAACCGTTGATGAACCGCTGCATGTTCACTGCATGTTCCCCTAAAACAGATATTCACTGAAACCAAATTTGTCATAACACTATCAAACTGACATTGTTTACGGTTTAGTCTTGATTTTGTAAAATTCCACGAAAGAAACTATTTCTCGGTTTAAATCATATATTTGTAATATCCCGTGACAATGGAAACATCCTGGTAATAGTAAAGTGCATTTCTGGATCTATCTTGCAGTTTATTCTTGGTTTTGTAAAATCCCGCGAAAGAAACTATTTCTCGGTGTAAATAATAGAATTGTAAAATCCCGTAATGATGGAATCATCCTGGAGAAAGGAAAGTGTATTTCGGGATCTTATATGATACTGGTGATACGGTTTCTACTTCGAAGAAGGGATACAAGGTGTACTTCATGAATTGGATGTGTGTTTGGATTCTCTTCATGGCAGTTTGGTTATTACAAGGTTCTACAGGGTTATGTGCTTTTAACCATGGTTGGGTTGAAAACCATTATCATAGTTCACTTAAAACGTCAAAGGAGGCTAGATTTGAGCTCTTAACCAGAAGATGTGACAACGGGGTTAATTCACTATTATTTATTTGAGGTTGAAGTGAAATTTCACGGGCGAGTGTACTTAGTATCTGAAGGTATCGGGGATGGTTGGATGAAGATTCTTCAAGATCCTTGTTCGAGCTTATTATCAAAAACGAAGACTTAGAAATCTAGTTATTGTTGGGTGACTTTTTCCTTTCTTTTACCACTTGGGGGAATTGGGCTCTTACCACCACAAAATAACTATCACTTTAAGAGGTGATGTATGTCTTATACTTGATGGTTGGTTGGATGAAGAGTATAGAGTACTTAGAGATTCAATGGAGTATGAACTCTCGGCACCGCTCTTTGTTACATATGTGCAAGTGTAAGTTACAAGTTCGGGTTAGTTTACTTCAAGGTCAAATTCATCATATTGGATTCTCTCCATCAGCTGTCATGACAAAGAGCCTACTGAATGATAATGGGGTTGATTACAAGTTTTCCAAGAGTAGATGAAAAAAGAGAGATATGACGTTTGAACACAACAGTTCAAGCCTCGTACTCTAAAGAAAAGTAAAGTGTACATTTCAGTGCGCTTTATCTTCTGAAGAAGAGAAATCTTCTTATGACATTTGAACACATCAGTTCAAGTCTCGTACTACAAAGAAAAGAAATGTGTACGCTTCAGTGCGCATTATCTTCTGAAGAAGAGAAATCTTCTCATTAATGACCATTCTCATCAACATGCTTCATGCTTTTTCCATGCGCGCTAATTCATCAAGTGAACCGAGTTATCATTGCTAGTAATCTTATTCCACTTGCTCAGTTATAATGGCGATGGCGACATCATATGAAACCTTTGAGGGGGAGAAGTGTGAATAGAATACATTTAGATGATTTCACTTATTCTATCAAGAATGGCAACTCCGTATGCAATTCTTGAGGGCGAGAAGAAGTGTGAATTTACTGCATGGTTGATCGATATTTGAGAATAAATGGTAATACGGCTCCAAACTCATGTAAGAATCGAACTTCTTTTTATCGGGTCATCTTTACATGGTGTTTCTTCTAAGAGCCGTTGGTTGACATCTTCTCACGGGCGGATATGATTAATGACAAAGTGCTTCCAGTTGCGGGGCTGATTTCCTTAATGAACATCTTTCTGTTCTTGTTTGATTCGGAGGGATTTGATTTAAGGGGATTTTCTATATTCAAGTTAACGGAAATGCATGTGGTGAGAAGAAGATGATAACTTTCTGATCCCCAAACGGACAATCTTGAAGAAGATCGAGTCTATAGTATGTTCTACATTTTATGTTGTATGTTAGAAGACTAAAGACGAATTGCATTTGATTATCTAAAGACTTCTTCTTAATCCGGGCTGAGAAGAGCACTTGAAAATCTTCGTCAGTTTAGGGGAGAGCACTAATTGGGGGAGAGTGAAAAGCCAAATTTAATCCCTAATTAGATTTGCTAACGTTATTATTCAGCAAGTTGATTCTCACAGATAAATCTGAGCTAATGATGTTCTTCTCAATAGACTTCTTGTATACGGGCTTATTATGAGTTGCTGATGAACTTAATACTTTTAAGTGATTGAAGATATCCCGAGAAGACGAATGTCATTACCGTAGAGAAACTCAAGGTTTGACTCATGGCGTTTAGTGTTCTTATTCCAACTATGTGGGAGAAGAGATGGAAGAGTTAGTTTAAGTACATGATAAGGTTTTAAAAGGTACCTTTTTAAGGGGTCATTTAAGCCCTTATTCGATCACTTCTGTATCCGTTATTGCTTAATATCGTTCCTTTTCACTTTTTAGGTCTCTTGAAGGCAAAATGCTGGAATGATGCTTATTTGGACGAAAAGGCGCGAATATACGAAGAAAATGGCCAAAGTCAGAATCGAGACACTCAAAGCTGCTGAAACATAAGGCGACGGCGTCACTGCATATCTGCGACGCCGTCGGGAAGGAATTTTGCGACGGGTCAGAAACGAAATTGCATGTTTTCAAGGGACGACGTCAGGTTCTAAAGGAGTAGGCCGTCGCTACTCAGACGGCCTAGATGCAGCCAAGACGGCGTCAGAGCTGAAGGGGACGGCGTCACAGTCATAAGGTGACGCCGTCGCAAGGTTTACGTGGCCAAGACGAAACCCTAATGACGGCGACACGACGGCGTCACGAAACATAAGGTGACGCCGTCGCAGATGTAATCTTATATATAGAATCCGAATTTTTCAGTTTTGTGTGTAGTCTTTTGGAGTAAAAACCTAAAACCGAACCAAGGCTTTCTTGTGCAGTATTTTAGGGTTCTAAACCCTATTATACATCAAGATAAGTATTTACTTCATTAATTTAATTATGTCTTTGATTATTTGTGTGTATGCTTGCATGTTCTCCATGTCCGGCTAATTTATTTGTGTGTTTGCTTAGGGAATATGAAACTTAATTATTGAATATTGATTGGTTGATACTTATCTTAGTTGACTAATGATCTAGAGTGCGCTAGATTATTCGTTGTGTACTTAATGCTTGAAATTTCTTTGTGAACTTTAGAATATAATTATCTAGGTAATTGTAGGATAAAGTATTCAAGGACAACCGTAGAGTAGGCGTCTATAAATCACTAGAGGATTTGTAAACAAGACCCTTTGGTAGTTTCAAAGAGTTAGGGAAACAAGCACGCCCTATAGCCTTAGAATCACAACGCAACTAGGAATAAGGACGTGACAAATCAACCATCAATAAGAGATAATTAAGAAGTAGTAAAACCTAAGTAAACACATCTTTAAACTATCATACGAGTACACATCAAATTAGACATAGACTATCACAACCTTAGCTTAGATAATTAGATAATAGTAGAGTAATCGGTAGCAATACCAACCCCCCAAATCTAATACCCGAGATTCGTACCTTTTCAATTTCTAAAAAACATAAAAAGATAAAAAATAATCTTCCTCAACCTCAACCTTAGCGTAGTAACTTCTCACTAGCATTCCTATTCCCCTAGAGAACGATATCAATACCCGTGGCTTACCCTAATTACTACACTACAACGATTAGGTTCACTGCCTAGGGTGTTATAAAACTTGCTCGAAGAAAAGGAAGTTTCCTTGACCCCGAACGACGCGTGTAGCGTTATCAAGTTTTTGGCGCCGCTGCCGGGGAATAGAATAGCTAGTTAGTAGTCCACCTCGTTTAGGTTTCTTTGCTTGATTCCTATCAAGTAAATTTTTCTCATTTTTAGATTTCTCTTAGTCTATCCCCCTTCTTTGTGTTTGTGTTCGTAAAACCCTTTTCATTTGTCGCTATGGCAAGTGAAGTTGCATTTGAATCATTAACAAATGAGGAACAATTGAATTTTGCAGATTGGTTTAGTTTTTATTGTTCTGATAAATTTGTGAGTGATCTTAAAGATATCCAAAAGAACAAGGGTGTGAGATTGGATGGATTTGATATATTTTGTGTTTGTGTAGCTTCTATTCAACGATCGTTGTCAAGATCAACTCCTTTTAGTGACACCATCTTTAGAATTTTTCAGAAAAGCCTCCTATGCATAAACCTTCAGTTGTTACAACTTGAGGAAATGGATAAGAAGGATTTGTCTGACCTTAGGAATCATGATCAAAAAGACCTAGTTTTTAAGAACATGAAACCTAAACCCAAACAAGATTGTGAGATGGTTGAAGCTAAAGTACCTAGTTGCATGTGTGGGATAGATTTCAAACATTTAGGAGATCTAGATATAATGGAGAAAAAGGTGGAAACTCCAAGCCCACAAGCCCTACCATCACTTGAGGAACACACATCATTTATGACTTACCCGGAAGAATTAGAAGAGACTATAGGAGCCCCAATTGATAGAGAACCTTTGGACCAAACGCCACTAGAGAATGTAGGTTTAGATGCTTGTTGTCATGACCTCTCTCTTAGTCCTAGGGAAGTTCCTAATTTTGATGAACCGGAGCCTCAACCAAAAACCTTACCCAATGTTCCGTCTTTAGATGTGAATCTTGGAATTGAATTAGGCCCCAATCCACCCATCAAAATAAATAGTCCGGGTAGTTGCTTGATAAAGGTGGTAGATTCTAGGCCATGTAGAGTGGAAGCTAATATAGGAGTAACCCATGACCTTACACACTTATATCACCCATTCATGGTTGATAACAAGAAACACTATGGGTTTAAACCGGGTTTATTAGGTCAAGATGGATCCTTAACTAAGAATCTTTTGAAGTTGATAGAAGATGATCCATTTTTAGGAGGGAGATTTGATTCACCCGCTACACCTATAGACTTAGGTAAGGTTATAATGAATAGAGCACACTCCTTTGAGCATATAAATCACCCATCACCCTCTCCTCACGTAGCAAATTTCCACCCTATGGGTGTGTATTGCTACTATCACCCGCACTTAAACTTAAGTGTAGGAAAAACTTCCCCTTTATCTGTTAAATAAGGGTAGAGTCAGGCTCGTGACTCGAACAAAAACAAGCGCTTCTTGGGAGGCAACCCATGTGTATTTGTTTTTATTTTTATTTGTGTGTCGTATATCTTTTATTGATTGTTTATTCTCATGTTTGAATTTGTAAAAATGCTTTATTTTGTTTTTAACCTCGTCTTAATTACATATAAAGGTATTTTACATAAGGGATAAGTGTAGGGAGGATTACACACGTTTTCATAAGAAACGTGAACATGAGAATAACAATTAATTAAAAGATATATATGTTTGTTTGTTCGAGTCAAATGCTTGTATCGAGTCATAATGGATGTTTTTGCAGAAGTTTTTCCAGATTCTAAAGATGCAAATTTTCCAGAATTTTTTTTCCAGAAAATCGCAGACCAGTTTTTGTCAGGATAACCTGACGGCGTTAGGATTGCAACCTGACGGCGTCAGGAAGGAATAAAAACTTCAGCTTACTTTTTCTCGTTTTCTGAGCTACTTGTAAAATTTTGGAATTTTCCAGATCTTAACTTTCAAAACAAATTCTGTAAACATCCATTCCACAAGCATTATATCCTAGTTTAAATCGAGTCTTATGTATATTATTACCGCCGATTTTACGCGAAGGTTTCGTTTGTTTTCTTCTAGTGTGCAGGTTTAGTTTGTCAAGAAGAAGTTACACAAGTTTGGAAGGAGCCTTTCACGCAAAAACTCTTCTTGGAAAAGATTTAACCACCACTTTTTACGGATCCTACCGAGCTAATCAGGGGAGTATTAGTTTCTTTCGTTTTTAATTACCTTCTATTATCATAACTTTGATACTTTCGGGGAACATTGGGGACAATGTTCAGTTTAAGTGTAGGGAGGGAAAATAAAACGGGAACTTTGAGACTATGCTTATCCTTGACTATTTGCTTTGTCCAAGTGTATTTGTGTAATAAACCATGAGAAAATGTAGGTTAGGGTAATTTTAGCCAAATTTAAAATTTTTTTCATGACATATAAGAGTGGGCCATTAGTCTTAACAAAAGCGTCTCATGGATAGGAAGTTGCATGACTAGCACAAAAACCCTTACCACCTAAATTCCACCCAAAATGTGAGGATCGCCCTTAGATTAGTAGGAATTAAAGCATTCATCTTTAATGCTTAGAGTGTGAACCGGTAGTATATTAGATTCTAGAACTTGTTTTGTGATGCATTCCGAGATCGCTAGTGAGACTACACTTGTGTAGTTAGGAATAACTAAATGATAAGAGGCATTAGGATAAACCCTTGTTTGATACCTGTAATATAATTACTTCTTCCATATCGGTTGAGTAATTCCCCCACACCCTTTGCGTTGTACTCATCTTTAGTACACGATACCCCTAGTTAACCCCTCAGAGCCTATCCTTTTCGCGGTTCTCGTGATGTTTCGGTTTTTCCGGAATATCAATGAAGAGCATTGTTTACACCCCACCCCCAAATATACACCCAAATCGCCTTAGCCTACCTTTATTGCACTCACTTTTAGTGCAAATTTATGTTATCACCCAAAACCCTTAGTTCAATTATCTGGTTGCTTGCATGAGTTGCTAAGTCGAGTCATATCCTTTGTATACAGTTTTGGGATGATTGGGATTCATGGGAAAAGTTAAAGTTTATGAAATATAGGGAAGAGAACGTTAAACTCAAATTCCCTTTGTTTGCATAATAATGTACTCCAAGTGTTTTGATCTTTTCAATTCGGGTCAAATTAGTGTTAGAGTAATAAAAACTCAAGTGTAGGGATGTGTCTATAAATCCCTATCATTTTGATGTACCGTAGAGGATGGTAGAGTAAAAGTGTATGCAAAAAAAAAAAAAAAAAAAAAAAAAAAAAAAAAAAAAAAAAAAAAAAAAAAAAAAAATAGAAAAAGAAAAAAAAAAAGAGTGAAAAAAAAAAAAAAAAAAAAAAAAAAAACAAAAAACATACGGGCTACCATCCTACATCTATCTTTTAAATTATGTTTGTTTATTTTCGTTGCCTAGAGTTTTAGAGTGTCGAGTCTTGGCTTAGCAACGCCATTCTTCGTATACTTGCAACATAGAGATTTTTGACTATCCACCACTAAATAGCCTATCCCACCAAACCCTTATTTCCCTACCGTAAGCCTAACATTACAACCCTTTAAAAGACCTCTTTGATAGTCTTTCCTAGGTGCTTACGCCAAAGCGACGGAGGTTTGATCTATTCTCAAGCCTATGGTAATCTATGTACTAGGACCGGTTAATGAGTGTTTATCTTCCATTTCCGATTTGTTATATTTCATATATACACCCGAGAGAGATGTGAGTATCCAAACACCCCATGTGAGGTGCTAGTATGTAATTTCCGTGCTTGTTATGACTTTTGCGGGGCTTATATGTGTTGTGGACCGTTTTGAATGGATGCTTCATGACCCCTAACTTATAAATTAATTGGCCAAAAGCACATTTGCTTGAGGACAAGCAAATACCAAGTGTAGGGATCTTTGATAAGGTTTTAAAAGGTACCTTTTTAAGGGGTCATTTAAGCCCTTATTCGATCACTTTTGTATCCGTTATTGCTTAATATCGTTCCTTTTCACTTTTTAGGTCTCTTGAAGGCAAAATGCTGGAATGATGCTTATTTGGATGAAAAGGCGCGAATATACGAAGAAAATGGCCAAAGTCAGAATCGAGACTCTCAAAGCTGCTGAAACATAAGGCGACGGCGTCACTGCATATCTGCGACGCCGTCGGGAAGGAATTTTGCGATGGGTCAGAAACGAAATTGCATGTTTTCAAGGGACGACGTCAGGTTCTAAAGGAGTAGGCCGTCGCTACTCAGACGGCCTAGATGCAGCCAAGACGGCGTCAGAGCTG
Source organism: Chrysanthemum seticuspe (assembly GCA_019973895.1). Classification (NCBI taxonomy): domain Eukaryota; kingdom Viridiplantae; phylum Streptophyta; class Magnoliopsida; order Asterales; family Asteraceae; genus Chrysanthemum; species Chrysanthemum seticuspe. Next base: position 144,945,745 of record BPTQ01000001.1, on the reverse strand, counting down.
AAGGGGACGGCGTCACAGTCATAAGGTGACGCCGTCGCAAGGTTTACGTGGCCAAGACGAAACCCTAATGACGGCGACACGACGGCGTCACGAAACATAAGGTGACGCCGTCGCAGATGTAATCTTATATATAGAATCCGAATTTTTCAGTTTTTGTGTGTTGTCTTTTGGAGTAAAAACCTAAAACCGAACCAAGGCTTTCTTGTGCAGTATTTTAGGGTTCTAAACCCTATTATACATCAAGATAAGTATTTACTTCATTAATTTAATTATGTCTTTGATTATTTGTGTGTATGCTTGCATGTTCTCCATGTCCGGCTAATTTATTTGTGTGTTTGCTTAGGGAATATGAAACTTAATTATTGAATATTGATTGGTTGATACTTATCTTAGTTGACTAATGATCTAGAGTGCGCTAGATTATTCGTTGTGTACTTAATGCTTGAAATTTCTTTGTGAACTTTAGAATATAATTATCTAGGTAATTGTAGGATAAAGTATTCAAGGACAACCGTAGAGTAGGCGTCTATAAATCACTAGAGGATTTGTAAACAAGACCCTTTGGTAGTTTCAAAGATTTAGGGAAACAAGCACGCCCTATAGCCTTAGAATCACAACGCAACTAGGAATAAGGACGTGACAAATCAACCATCAATAAGAGATAATTAAGAAGTAGTAAAACGTAAGTAAACACATCTTTAAACTATCATACGAGTACACATCAAATTAGACATAGACTATCACAACCTTAGCTTAGATAATTAGATAATAGTAGAGTAATCGGTAGCAATACCAACCCCCCAAATCCAATACCCGAGATTCGTACCTTTTCAATTTCTAAAAAACATAAAAAGATAAAAAATAATCTTCCTCAACCTCAACCTTAGCGTAGTAACTTCTCACTAGCATTCCTATTCCCCTAGAGAACGATATCAATACCCGTGGCTTACCCTAATTACTACACTACAACGATTAGGTTCACTGCCTAGGGTGTTATAAAACTTGCTCGAAGAAAAGGAAGTTTCCTTGACCCCGAACGACGCGTGTAGCGTTATCAGTACACAAGTGTGTGATGATTTCGATGTTATCGCAATCATCAGGGGAGAGAAATTGTGTACATTGGGGATGCTCAGCTGTTTCACTTGAGAGCGTAATCGGTGATTTAGTGATAATCACTTATTCTGGAGATGACATCCGCAGAGATAATCAGTGATTCATCATGCTACTTCAAGTGTTATTGGTTATTCTTTCTTTGGGCATTTGGGTACTTTGGGTTCTTGAGCTTCATACACTTTCTTCAGGGGAGAGAAAAGTATACTTCGGGGTTATTCTTTGGATATCGGACTTAATTTGCTACTTCGATGTTATAAGTTTCTCTGTCTTTGGGTATATGTGTATTCGGGTTCTTGAGCTTTTACCTAGAGGCTGACTGCATCAATTCAACTACTTGATGGAATTGTTCTCTTGACACCTTTTGAAATGGATTGCTTCTGACTTCAGTGGAAAAGGAATTTGAGAAGATTATTCAAGTGCGGGATGATTCTTTGCTGTTCTACTTGATGATAGAACCCTGAACGGAGACTTACGATGATCCTTCTTATATGGAGCAGCAAGATCGATGATATGGTGTGCTTCTTTGTCACACCCCCAAATTACCTGATTTGCAGCGAAATGGAATTCCTGGGGGATGACTGTCATAGCACCACAATCACAGTTATATCGAATGACCTAAAGTGTCGTTTGGAAAATATATCGCTTGATTTAATAAAAACATTCAGAGTTACAAAGATAGGTCCCAAATGAAAGTTACTAGGTGCGGAAAGTAAGTTTGGTACAAGTCAAACGATGTTTTTAAAGTGTATAAATCCCATGTGAGACGCGTCGTCACCGCGACTCTATGATATGTCCACATGCATGCCATGAAGTGAATGCCTTAGAAACCTGAAAATACATTGCTAAAAGTGTCAACACAAAGGTTGAGTGAGTTCATAGAGTTGTTGAAAATGTTTAATACGACTACCACAAGTATAAATTATGTATGACAATGTCGCCACAAAAATGATACAATTGCTTAAGCACATGACACCGAAGCTTGACTGATGTTCGCCCCAACAGAGTGTTTTGCCAAACAACTCAAATAATGATAATGAAGTGAAATGCATCCGTCCGGTTGGAATCCACCAACCCGGATGGAGGTGTCACCCTCGATAGATCTATCCACTCACCCTCGCTTCTATGAAATTAACGGTTCATGATTATGAAATGGGGACATTTAACTGGCAATGAGGTAACTTAAGCAATGTAATGAATTTGATATACTTGGCATCGTAATAAAATGATGTACAATGTATTCTCCCCCGTAGGTTTGAAATAAAGTAAAAACTTGAATAAATCGGGGCTATGAAAACTCACCTGTTGCAATGATAATGATGATATAAGGGCAATACTGAAATGAGGCGCAACCTCTGACCGTGACCTATTATGAATGATATGTTCTAATGTAAATCATGAAACAATGTCGTGCATGCAAATCCACATGTAATCTATACCACTTGTACGCTTTTGAAAATAGAATTTATCGTCGAAATATATGTTTATGACATCTCGTCATGTTATAAAATACTTTACAAGTATTTACGTTGAAATGATATCTTACGATAATCACTTAATGATTTATTATGAAATTATAACTTTTCGTCGTAAAATAATGTCGTTGAAATTTCATGAAAGTGACAAAACGGCCTTGAAAAGCTAGTCGTAAAATGGTGCACGTCGAGTGTTAGGAAACGAACTAAACGGTTTTGGGAAGCTTGTATCGTTATCTCAAAGTTTTAGCATTTAAGTTTTTATTATAGAGGTCTCGATCACGGAGAAAAACATAGGTTAAGTATGGTACTTGTGTCCAAAATATTGTTTAAGGGTGGTTTTTCGATAAAGTTTAAGTGACCGTATATTATTCGTTACAACTCCGCTTGACGAACGGTTGGACGTTTTGGAAAATAGGCTAGGTGAACTTACTTTTACTAGAAGACATCATGTTATAAAAAGTAATACGTCAATGTTTAAAACGACCCTCAACATGGTCCTTTGTGGCCGTAATATTTGTCTAATAGAAATATAATAGTTTTTCTTATATAATAAAGTTACGGCAACTTTGTGTAAACGTGTATAATTTAATCGTTACAAGTCCGTTTTCTACGTTTTATATGTCCTTAGCTTCGTATCAAAGTATACTAATATATTTTTGATATGTCGACACAATTTATAACGCTTAAGACTCATTTTTGACTCGTAAAAAGTCGAGACAGCATGCTGAATTTTCTGAAACAATTAGTTTTCGTCGTCAACTTGAAAAATTCATAACTTCTTCGTTATAGCTCCGTTTTAATCCGTTCAAGCGGCCACATTTTCGTTTGAAGTGTATTTTCTAAATATCTAGCCCAAAATATTTTACAAACTGTCGGATTTTCCAGATTTCAAAAATATGGACAGACCCTTTAGAAAACTTGTCGAAATGAATTTTTCTCGCGCCAAACCTATTCTAACCAATTCAAAACAACTCCGAAGCTATTCTAATCCTACCATACACCTTCTTAGGGTGTCATGGGTTCCTAGACATCACCAAAAGTGATATGTTTCAAGGGATTCATTATAGGATAATTATATTACATAATAAGTAATAAAACAACAAAAGTGGTATAAATTCATATGTAACATGCATGTTTTCTTGCAAGAATGATGAAACAACATAAAAATGAATATGAAAGAATTTTGATGATCATGAAATGCTTACTTGAATGATGTTGTGGAAGAAAATGATGAAAACCTTATTAATCTATAGGTTTTTATTTCAAAACCTTACATAGATTACTAGTAGGACTTGTAAAATTACTTGATCTTAAAAATTAATGGATTTCCTCTTGTGTTTATGCCATGGCCGAATATAGAGAGGTGTTTGAGAGTGTTTTTGGTTGCCTTACACCTTCCAATGTGTGTATGTATGTGTTTTTAAAATATCTTGTAAATGAGGATAGGTGTATTTTAGTATCAAAACTCAATTTGATCACTTAAGTGACCATGTGGCCGGCCTTAGATATTTAGGGGGGGGGGGTGAGGTGTTTTTGATGAGTAATGAATTTTAAAGGTTAAGTATAATGTGTATTAAGTAAGTATAATTAGATATTTAGTGTAGCGTTAAATAAAAATAGATTTTAACGGGACAAAATAAAATGTATTGAAGTCATAAAAATTATAAAAATACATTTCTTACAAGAATTGAGTGAATAAATATTTATCGTGTTGAATTTACGAAAACCGTCGTAAATATTTATCCCTAACAATTTATATACAAAATAAATTGAAAACATCGGGTAAACTAATAATATAATTTTTATAGTCTTAAAATGAGTATAAAAATATATTAGGATAATTTTTTGGAATTGTTGGATCAAGTATTCAAAATAATGTTTACGCGATAGCGTTTATTTAATAGGAAAATAAACGTTTAATGAAAAATGCAAATCCATGCATGAACTACTATGATGATAACGATGCTAATGATATGTAGACTAAACCTAGTATATATGAAATGTCCTTGATGAAATGTTCATGAATTCGCAGCTAAACCATTAAGGTTACGCGAATTTGATACTCGTAAACCTAGTTTACGAAAAATGATGAATAGTGACTAATGAATCGTGATTTTCTCCGGGAATGAATAGTGTTTCTTGAATAGTAAAATTTTGAAATACGTTCTCAGAATATTACTTCGGCTCCGAAAACGGTGAATAGTAAAATTTTGAATAGTAACTGGTGAATAGTAAATTCCCGAGATGAATAGTAAATTTGAGAAATGACCTGAAAGTACGAGTTGTCACAGTCTTTGTGCATCTGGCTAAGGCAAGCTTGAAAGAAAGCTTAGAATCTGCTCAATAAGAAGATTTACGGTTTGAGGGGAAGCTACCAAAGTCTCACTTTCAAATGGCTCAATTTATCTCTTCGATTCAAGAGCCTTGGAAGCTTTGGTGGTGAATGTTTAAGAGATGATGACTTCTATCTTCTACAACGGGGCTGCTCGATATCCTTATCTCGGTACTCGTATCATCATCTTCTTAAACTATATCATCTATTCTATCTGTAAATATTTATCAAAAATAAAATACAAAAATATAAATCCAACAAAATCAAAATAGAAAAATATAAAACCAACAAAAACCCATAAAAATAAAAAAAATTAAAAATACAAAAAATATTGTTTTTCTAAAGACATGTCTTCTGGTATTGATAACATCTACGGTCTTAGAAATGTAATTCAATAATGGCACGGGACAATAGATGAAGTTCGAGCAGGAGGTGTAAATATTCTTTTCCAAAACATGTCACATACTATGGCTTGCAGTTACTTCAGACTGTAACCCGTGCTTAAAACTATGGCTTGCAGTTATTTCAGACTATAACCCGCGCTTAAAACCATGGTTTGCTATTATTTTAGATAGCAACCCATTTTTCAAAGAAGGAAAGTGCTACGCTTAAACGATTTTCAAAAATTTCGTGCACTTATCCTAAAACATATTGAGGAAAGTATGTCGAAGGACTGCTGTTCCTACAAAAATGTTTTTCCGTCTAAAACTCTTCAGAAAAATATTTGTTGTATTTCAAAATGGTGGAAAATGAGTTGCTTGAAAAATCAATCAGAATCAGAGTTTTTATAAAATTTGCAAACTCAATCAATGACTTCAGCGCTTTTAAACTTTTCAGAAAATGAGTCATTGATTGAGGGGGATAATGTTTTTCAAATTTATATCATCTATCGGGCTTATCTAATTATCCTATATGCTTAACTGAAAATGATGTTAACCTACGTTGAAGGACTAGGTGCCTAGGATATGATTATTAGGATTAGATGATTAGAGTTTGATGAACACATTATTCCCATGCCTTTACATGATCTGATTGATATGTTGAATTGACTCTTATTATTCGATTGTTGTTTGGGTGTTGTCGACCACCATATATCTGTTTGTGTTGACTAACGTATGCAGATAAGATGGTTATAAGAATGTTCCCGATCCGGATCCCACAATAGAGGATGATTGGATGCCGAAAGGAAAGGGTAACTATATCTTGGGTTGACAAATGAAGAAACGGAGCTTAATTTGACCTCTATGGAGAGTTGGCATGAAAAAATGCAACGTAAGAGGTCTCACTGCATCAACAGATGGTTTTCTTCCAGCCTTACAGCAACAATAGAAGTAGTTTCTACACCACCTAACGTATCTTGTGCAGGAAAAGTAGTGAATGATACCATTTTTAAACAATTTTTGAATAATATTGTTTTGAAAAATGGAAAAATATTGGTTTTGAAAATAAATCGGACTTAATTTGTAAAAATCACCGGACTTCATTTTTAAACATAAGTCACTCAATCATCGACTACGGTCATCGATTGAGGGGGAGAGTGATTTAAAATAAAATATTTTCAAACAATATTTCTTCATAAAAGTTCCGGTTTGTACGTAATAAAGTGGTGATCTAAAGATTTAATGTTATGTCATGGTATGATTTTCTTTAAAACTCAAAGATCTTTGTAAATAAATTTTTTTCTGTTCTTGTTTGATTGTGAAATTATTTTATTTTACTTAAAGATCAATTAAAACTATCATACCTGACACTAACAATCTTTAATGTCTAAAATTGAACCTTATCGGTCATTTTTCTCAATTAAATTTTGCCACGTCTTTCCACAAAACTTTCTAAATGATTTAAATCAATCGGGATCCAAAATCTCAATTGGTTTGAAATTTTTGATCAGGGGAGAGATCGTGATTTACATCTCAAATCGGTTTTAAAGGGTGATTGTTTCAAAAGCACTCCTTCCTTCATGTGCCAAACGATTCTGAAATACATAATGCACATGATTGTGGAGGAGCATTTAACCAAAAACCAGAAGAGTATTTAAACAAGGCCACATATTCTCCCATGTTTTCCAAACCTTATTAAATCACTTGGGATCCAAAATCTCAAAGGGTTTGATATTTTTGATCGGGGGAGAATTTGTGATTTAATAATGAAATTTGATAAAAGGTGATCATTTTGATTCAGATGTGCTTGCTGCTCTCCCATATGTGCTAAACACTTTCGAATCTCGAAGCATATATTGAGGGGGAGCAATTCAAAAAGAAAATAAACTTTCAAGGTACAAAGATTTCTATGTTTCAATATAAAGTACCTTGATTGATTTTTTAATGGTTTTTTAATGGCTTTTGTGATCGTGGTTGTGCTTCAAACGAACTTTTTCCTCTATGTGATAAAATGATTTCAAAAAGCCTATGCACATATTGAGGGGGAGAATTTAACAAAAAAATTCAAATAGCTTTTTCTACGGAAATTGTGATCAAGAATATATTTCAAAGAACTCTTGCCTCCATGTGCTAAACAATTTCAATATCATATGCACATGTTGATGGGGAGCATTTCTATATGATCAAAAAAATTAAGGTGCAAAATGCTTTGATATTATATCACAAGTACCTTGATTGATTTTTCAAATGATTTTTTTATTGGTTTCAAGAAGGAAAGAACAATACCAAAAGACCGACCAATTTACTTTATGCATGGTGTTATAAGGATGGTTAGGTTAGGTATTCGTTCCCACGATCCCGCCAGTGCCAGAGGGATCTACCCAGGGACAAGTCACTAGATAGTGTAGAGTCCGTAGGTATGATGAAAGAAGGAGAAAAATGAGAATACGGGAAGAGTGCGGACTGAGACAGAGCTAGTACTGGAATAAACCCAACAAGGTTCTAGTTATAAAGTCTCGGTAAGCACTAAAGGGGTTGAAGAATGAAAAAGAATTGAATGTGAAAAGGGTGAAAAGAAATAGCCCTCCATTAATTCAACCTTAGGGCAAAAACCGGGTTCAATACATATGCTACTGGTAGTTACCAAGGTAACGCAGGTATTGAAGACAAGACGTCATGGACCCAGTGACGCACTGCACCTAAGTTCCCAAGCTACTCAAGTTCCTCTTAAAAGGACTTGTTTCATTCTCACGGGGAACCTATGTAATCTATCAACTTTCTCTTAGAGATTGTTGATATTGAAGGAGACCCTCTCCCCAGTCTCCGGCATAGGAAACCAAAAAATGCACAATTGAGTCTAGAGCCAAGAGATCATCCACAATATCTCATTAGGACACAAAATTAATGAAGACTTGTTGTTTCACACAATGTGGAAATTAAGAATATATTAAGAGTCCTACGCATTATCCGTGTGGTATTGCCAGAACATCCGAGTGATATGTTAAATATTCACGATGAAGATGGAAATCCTTCTAGAGCTAACATCAAACAAGCTCTTGGTGGGTGACATGTGAGATCTTTTCTAAAGATCAAGCTTGTGACAACTGGATAGAAACAATAGGGCGATTCATTCTTAAATCAACCTTGGTTCAGGAAATGAATTGATGAATACTTTTGGAAAAACCGTTCGATGTGCAAATCTTCTTTTCTCTAGCACATCGAATGTGTATTCATATTTCAAACTCAAAAAGTATCTCTGATTGAAAAAATACTTTTGGAAAAACCGTTCGATGTGCAAATTTCTTCTTTTCTCTAGCACATCGAATGTGTATTCTCTTTCAAATACAAAAGGTATTTTTGATTGAAAATTGATCTTTCTCATAAAACCTTTGTCGTATTGCAAAACTCTTTCTTCTAAGCAATACGCGATTGTTTTTCAAATCAATTTTTCATCAATCAGTGAATCTCAATTTGCTGGTTCACTCACTCTGTGTTGTCTTCTTTGAGACGCTCCGGTTTGAAAACGGCTAGAGCAGCTGCGAAACCCTATCAAGGAGATTCTTCGGAATTATACTTGATCACAGGCAGTACTTGTACTGATCAACGGGGAACCGTGGGCCGTGTACCTCAATTCAATGAAAGTGATCAAAGACACTTTCGTGTGTTTTATTGTTAACTGTTGTTTGTAGGTACATTTGGACGGTTGCAGCATCCACACTTAATTGAAGAACATCATGACAAGTGCATATCTACAATACCTGGCTCTGATATTTTTATACTATGCTTCTGCTACGCTGCTGCAAATATCATGAACCAGTAAAGCTTCCGCTACTTTGATGGAAATATGTCATGATCCCTAAAGTGTGAGCATGTAGGTCCGAAAGTCACAACTTCACATGATGGCAACACAATAAAGGGTGATCCAGAGATTTACTGTGGCTGATGATCTCAAATTAAGCTCGAAGATCATCAAGATGTGGATCAGATCAAAGACCTCCACTTAAAGTTCAAAGCAGTCGGACTTTGAAGAACCGCTACTAAAGCACAAAGATTACGGAATTGAAGAATTGAAGTCTACGAGCTCATGACTGAAGATTAAATCGAATGCTAGGATTTGAAATGTAAATCATGGGGTGACCTCCCTTAGGGGGGGATTGTTAGGAATTAGAAATTCCATAATGAAGTGTCGGTCACCCCAAATATAATCTAGCATTAGTTAGCTCATAGACATATCATTATTTACGTTGTTTTTTAGTCAATTAGTTAGTTGTTAGCATAGTTATTAGTTTAGTGCAACACCGTGGAGGAAGGACGGGTCTTTACCCACTGTATGCCTGATCCACAGCCCGTCAGGAGGGCGTTTAGCTTGTAACTATAAATACCCTTCCCACTAAGGGAAGGGTGGTGCTTCTTATTAATCTAACCTTGCATTTGTTTTTGTTTCTCTCTCTAGAACACCCTCTCTACTCTCTTCCTCTCTCTAAAATAGCTCACTTGTTTAATCACAATCCTAGACCACCCGAGTCATCTAAACAACATAAAATAAACGATCCTACAATAATTGTTAAACATTTTTTTGTTGGTGCTTCTTATGATTACCAAAAATAAAATGTTCAACAATTACATAAAATTAACATGCGATGTTTTTGTGTAACCATCTGCTTTGGGGTTATCGTAGTATGCACCTGTTTTTTGATGTACGTTCGATGTGCGTTTACATAATATTGTGTAAGAATGCTTTATAGTATGATGTATATCATGGCAACCCTATAGGGCAACTTCAATTTATTGGGGTGTTTCTGTTTTAGGCTAGCAACCCTATAGGGCAACTTCATTTTATTGGGGGTCTGTAGATAAGTTTATTTTTTTGCCTTTCAATAGTCAGCATTTTTTTATGGGTGTACACGTGTTCAACTATGTTTTGTCCACGTGCATGGTAACTATCTCTTTCTGGTTTAGTGCTTTATCGAGCCTTGTTTGTATTTACCCACTTTGACCTACAAAAAAAAAAAAAAAAAAAAAAAAAATTGTATTTGACAGTTTTGCAGCTTGATTATACAGTTTGCATCTTGTCTATCAAGTGTTTCGATTTACCCATTATTTGCTAACTAAATACGTGCTTGCATTGGCATAACATAACAAATACATTATACAATTTAGTCTACATATATTATGAAATACAACATAATGAGAATAGGTGGTGGCTCACTTGTTCAATGACGAGCATGTCATTCCCTAGTTGTATCAATTGCAACTTGTTCAATTGGTCGGTCATTTTTAGGTGGTTCACTTGTTATTCGACTTGCAAGTGGTTAGGTTTCTTCATCACTAATGTCACTGGGTTCTATACACATAGAATCATGAATTTCATCAGCTGTTGATGTAGTCTCACTTCTACATTTGATACTCACTGAACCACTGCCTATATAAGATGCTGCAACATGTAGCCCCATCACACCATCACCTCTATGAACTGCAGTTGTTTTTTTCCTGCTAACATGTACACCACCAAGTCTACATGCAACAACCCCACAAAGAGTATTGTGGTCGCTTCCGTAAAAATTCATTGGACAAGAATACCACATGATTTCTCTATTCGGTGCACGCCTTGCATCTAAGGTCAATCATACTTGTTTTCTCTTTTCATCCTACACCCAATGCATACCATTTTCTCAACCGGTTTCGATGTTATAACGAAAAGAATAGCATTCACGGTTTATATAAGAACATCTACTAGCATAATCATCTGTATTTTTTCTCTTCATTTATTACACTTGAATGATGTGCCATACTAGTTGGTTGGAGAATTTAATTGAAGAATAACACACACTCTTTCTAAACTATTCAATTACCTTGTGAGTAGTCAAATTAAAGGTCAGCCAACATTGTTATAGCAGGAGTAATCTTAGAAAACATGTAGTAACATGTTTATATTATTTGGTCTTCAGGACTAGCGGTACTAACATGTAATAACATTTTTAAGTCTTAATTCCGATACCTTAGACAACATGTAGTGACAACACGTTTATATAATAAATTATCTTCAGCACTAGCAGTCCTAACTTTAACTAGCAGTTTTTAGTCGTTAGTGTGACAGCCATAAGATACATGAGGGACCTACAATGACAAACACTTAAACCTTTTTTACCCCACACACCTACTTATCCTAGAATGACAAACACTTAAACCTTTTTTACCCCAACAATCAACATCCCCACATTCCTTGTTATAGACTAGGTCACTTTCAGCGAAGAAATCCAAAAAAAAAAAATATCGTTGTCCTTTTCGTCTATTTTTAGAAACAAATCCAGGTTTGTTGTACTCTCCCGTATGTACTTTGTGACCTTATTCGTTCATATATTTATACATGAATATAAATAACTGTGCACCTTTATCTTTTATATTCTATTAGTAAATTTTTTATTTAATTCAAAGTTATTTAAATTGTTATTAGGGTTTATGTTTTATAAGTATGGTCATTATACCCCTTTAAGTCTAGTGGTTCATTCTAATTGTTATTAGGGTTTATGTTTTATATGACATGTCGGAAACCAACATCATGATGTTTTTTTTGTGTCGTTTACTTGATACACTTTGTTTGTTTGAAAAGTTACATTCCCATATGCATATTTTAATAATGAGATTTACTTGCATTAACCATGTAAACAGGTCCACAATGACAGCCGCTCAAACAGATTTATTCTTGAAACAATGGAGGCGGTATTCTTTCAGAATAGATCATGAGATGCAGGAACAATTAAAGGTGACCATAATATAACTATTTAACAGAAACCATGGAGCTTTTATTTATTCAAATATTTTACATCCATTTACCAAAGCCTAGACCCACATTTCACAACAGCACTCAAACTAAAATTCAACACAAGATACATGACTAGAAATACAAATACCAACATAAACAAGACATCGTCACCGCCAAGACAACAAAACCGAATCAGTACACCATGCCTTTCAGCTTCTCTATGAATGACAGAAGCTCCTGGGCTCGCTTCTGCTTCTTCATTACATTGACCAATATCGTTGCGGCTTCTGTCAGATCTTCGGTTTGCAGCTTGGTTAATTCTGAAATACTTTCCACACAAGAATCAAATGGGTATAAAAGCTCCAACTCTCCAATAACATAATCCCTTTCAGCCACACGTGCCCTGATTTCTTGAGCCTTCTTCATCAACTCTGCTTCATCCACCATGAAAACACTCACATCCCTTCAAAAACGAACAATCATCATATCTCTAACAAAACTAGATCCTGCAACACCAGCAAGTTCTTCACAGAATGGCATAGGTGTAGTCATCCTTTTTTCAGTTTTGTTTTGTATGTTTTATTTTTTTCCCTCTTTGATTGTTATGTGTAACATATTGGATTTCACAAACACATCAAATCATGATCAAATGGGGCGTATATAATAAGGTTTTAGAGAGAGCAATAGTTAGAGGTTTGGGAACTTAGTGAAAGAAAATGAAAGTATTATTATGAGCTCCAACCCTCTACCTTGGGAGGTAGAGGGTATTTATGGTCTTACACAAATCACCACCTACGGGCTGTGGATTAGGCATACAGTGGGTAAAGACCAGTCCGTCCTCCACGGTGTTACTTAACTAAATACTACTTAACATTAAATAATTACGACTACGAGCTTTCTAATGATTACATATACTTGAGCTGACCGACACTTTAATAACTGGATTTACTAAATCCTAACAATCTCCCCTTAAGGGAGGTCACCTCAAATTACATTGAATACAAACAGATATTACATTTAGATTGTTCTTCGATTCTTGATAATGTTCTTTGCTCGTAGCCCGTAGTCATTGATTCTTCATTTTTGCATGTTTGGTTAATCTAAGTGGAGGTCTTTAACGGATCCACGTGATAATGAGTTTTGAGCCAGCATTGAGATCATCAGCTATCATAAATCTCTGACTCTTCCATTGTGGTGTTGACATTATGTGAAGTTGTGACTTTTGGACCAACATGCTCACATTCTGGATCATGAAATCTTTTCATCACAGTAGCGGAAGCTTTAGTTGATTCATGATATTTGCAACAGCGTAGCAGAAGCATGGAGTGAAAATATCAGAGTCATTGATGCACCTATCATGATATCTTTGGAAATGAATGTGTTGTGTGAGCATGCGGCTATGGATTGACCTCTCTATTTTGATCAGCTGCAAACGTCGGGCGTACCTGCATACAGCATTTAGCAATAAAGCGCACGAAAGTGTCTTTGATCACTTTCGTTGAATTTAGGTACACGGCTCACGGTTCCCCGTTGATCAGTACAAGTACTACCTGTGATCAAGTATAATTCCAAAGAATCTCCTTGACAGGGTTTCGCAGCTGTTCTAGCTGTTCTCAAACCGGAACGTCTCAAAGAAGACAACACGGAGTGAGTAAACCAGCGAATTTGAGATTCACTGTTGATGAAAAGAGATTTGAAAAACAATCGAGTACTGCTCAATAAAGTGTTTTTGCAATACAACGAGGGTTTTTGAGAAAAATCAATTATCAATCATAAACACCTTTTATATTTGAAATATTAGTACACAGTCGATGTGCTAAAGAAAAGAATTTTTAAGCACAACGACTGGTTTTTCAAAGGTATCCGTCAATCCATAACCTGAACCAGGATTGATCCATAAGTTTGAATCGCCCCATTGTTTCTGTTCAGTTGTCTCATGGTTGATCTATTGGATAGATCTCACATGCCACCTACAAAGAACTTGTTTGATGTTGGCTCTAGAAGGCTTTCCATCTTCATTGTGAATATGTTTGCATATCACTCAGATGTTCTGGCAATACCACAAGGATAATGCGTAGGACTCATAAGATATAATCTCTCTTTCCACATTGTGTGAAATAGAGAGTCTTCATTGACAGTGTCCTAAAGAGATTTATTTGATGATCTCGTGGCTCTAGACTCAATCGTGCACATTTGGTTCCTATGCCGGAGACTAGGGAGAGGGTCTCCTTCTTCAATATCAACAATCTCTAAGAGAAAGTCGATAGATTATGTAGGTTCCCCGTGAGAATGAAACAAGTCCTTTTAAGAGGAACTTGAGTAGCTTGGGAAGTTTAGTGCAGTGCGTCACTGGGTCCATGACGTCTTGTCTTCAATACTAGTGTTACCTTAGTAATCACCAATAGCATATATATTGAACCCGGTTACTGCCCTAAGGTTGAATTATTGGAGGGCTATTTCTTTTCACCCTTTTTCACATACATTTCTTTTTCATTCTTCAACCCCTTCAGTGCTTACCGAGACTTCATAACTAGAACCTTGTTGGGTTTATTCAAGTTCTAACTCTATCTCAGTCCGCACTCTTCCCATATCTCACTTTTCTCCTTTTTTTTTCATCATACCTAAGGACTCTACACTATCTAGTGGATTGTCCCTGGGTAGATCCCTCCGGTTCTGACGGATCATGGGAACAAATACCTAACCTTATCATCCTTATATCACCATACATAAAGTAAATTTGGTCGGTCTATTTGGTATTGTTCATCTGACATTGGAACCAATTGAAAACCATTTGAAAAATCAATTCAGATACTTGTGATATATTATCAAAGCATTTAGTACCTGAATTGTTTTTGATATTTTTAGAAAAAGATCTCCCCCTCAACATGTGCATCATGTATTTGAAATCGTTTTGGCACACGGAGGCAAGAGGAAGAATTAACTTCTTTGATTACCATTTTCTAAAAGATATCAACATCGCTTCCCTGATCAAATCAAGTAGATAAAGCATATTGGGGAAGGATGAGGTTTTCATAAATTTGCTCCCCCTCAATATGTGCCTCGAGGTTTGAAAGAGTTTTGCACATATTAGAAGGAACCTGCACTTAGAGACAAATCAATCACGTTTCTATTCTTTGTGGTTTAAAAAGATGCTCCCCCTCAACATGTGCATGGAAAAATTTGAAATCGTTTGGCACATGTGGGGAGGAAAGCTTGCTAAACATTTATGAAACCATTTATCGAATTATCAGTTTAAATCCAATTTAAATCACAAATTCTCCCCCGATCACAATTTTCAAATCATTTGAGATTTGTGATCTCTGTAGATTTAAATTGATTTTGAAAGCTTTTGAGGGGAGATGTGACTTGATTATGAGAAACATTTAACCGATAAGGATCAAGTTTAAGACTTTAGACTCCAAAGATTAAACATGCTTGAGTATCTTTTGAAAACATAATAATAACAAAAGTCTTGTACCAATTGTATACAATATTGTAAAACATTGTTCTTTTTGATTATCAAAAGTAGAACTTTCTCGATTACGTGCCAATTGTTTGAAAAATACTCTTTTTGATTGAAATCATTCTCCCCCCCCCCCAATCAATGACATATGTTGTTGATTGAAGGATAGAGATTTTGACAAATGAAAAACCCGGATGATTTTCAAAAGTAGAGTCTGAAGTATTTTCAAAGCAATTTTGTTTTCATTAGATGACAAATATTTTTCAGAAGAATCATTTGAAGGAAAAATATTTGAAAGGAAACATTTGTCTTTTTAACGAAAAACATTTGTTTTTATAATCAGAGCATGAGGTTTGAAGATATAAGATAAAGCATGGCTCTTTTCTTTGTTTGAAAACGGGTTACTGCCTGAAATGACAATAAACCATAGTTTCACTTTCTCCCAAAATATATATATATATATATATATATATATATATATATATATATGTATGTATATATATATATGTATGTATATATATATGTATGTATATATATATATGTATATATATATATATATATGTATATATATATATATATATATATATATATATATGTATATATATATATATATATATATATATATATATATGTATATATATACATATATATATATATATATATATATATACATATATATATATACATACATATATATATACATACATATATATATATACATACATATATATATATATATATATATATATATATATATATATATATATATATATATATATATATATATATATATATATATATATATATATGTATGTATATATAGAGTTAGGATCAAATAAGAAGATTACTTAAAATAAGAAGTAATAAGAAGAACTATAACCGCAAATTGGAGATTCTCCGACCTAAATTAGATGCATCCCTATAATCTTAGATACATTATAACGCACCATAGTGTGTTTTATAGCTTTTAATCAGATGCATATACGTATATTAGATGCATTTCATGATTTCTCTTGTTTTTTTATTCCTCTGCACGTGCCAAAATCATGAAAATCAATTTGCACCATCTATACATCAAATTAACTTTCGAAACTCAAGATGTTGCATCAATATGAATAGAAATGCATCTAATGCAATTCGTTGCATCTCAAATGTGTGATTTTGGTCACTTCTCACCACTTCTTATTTTAATTTACTTCTCACTGGATCCCTACTCTATATATATATATATATATATATATATATATATATATATATATATATATATATATATATATATATATATATATATATATATATATATATATATATATATATTTTATTTTTATTTTTGAGTGAGAGCATTCGAACAACATCTAAAGACCCGTGTCATTCTTTGAATGACAGCACAAAGACTGTAAATATTATCGAATCGAGAAAAACATGACAAAATGACAATATTTTTTGAAAATTTTCAAGATTTTCAAGTTTTTATGGATTTTTGAAAGTTTTATATTTTTCTGTTTGCTTTTTGTAGGTTTTGTAATTTTGTATTTTGCTTTTCGAATAAATATTTACAAGAGATGGATGAAGAAAGACCTTTACTCCTCGTCTTCCTCTTGAAGACGTTTGAGTGTTTCCGGTTGTAGACTCTTTAGACCAAGTCATGGAAGGATAAACTCAAAACGTTCTCTAGGTAGAGCTTTGGTGAAGATGTCTGCTAGCTGGTATTCAATCCTCACAAAATAAAGTTCCACCACACCGTTCTCCACTTGCTCCTTGATGAAATGATGTCGAATGTCGATGTGCTTTGCTCTTGAGTGTTGTAAGTTGTTGCATGAGAGAGCAATGGCACTTTTGTTATCACAATACAGAGGGATTTTGTTGAATACAAAGCCATAGTAAGATAATTGGGATCTCATCCATAGGATTTGAGCACAACAAGATGACATGGCTATGTATTCAGCCTCTGTAGAGGATATAGAAGTACTCATTTGTTTTTTTGAAGACCAGCTCACAAGCTTATCGCCCAAAAACTGAGCACCTCCAGACGTACTTCGACGTGTATCTTGACATCCTGCATGATCAGCATCTGCATAGGATGTTAGTGACATACCGGTGTCCTTCGGGTACCAAAGTCCCATATTGATGGTTCCTTGGAGATACCGAAAGACCCGTTTAACCGCTTCAAGGTGCTTTTTGGTAGGCTTAGCCTGATATCTAGCACACATGCAAACAGCGAACAGAATGTCTGGTCTACTGGCTGTGAGGTACATCAGGGATCCAATCATACTACAATATTTTGTTTGGTCTACAATGATCCCTGAGTGGTCCTCATCCAGTTTAGTACGCTCTATCATGGGAGTGTCAACAGGGTCACAAGAATCAAATCCAAATTTCTTTAAAATCTCATTTACATATTTAGATTGATTTATAAAAATGTCTCCGGGACTTTGTGAAATTTGTAATCCCAAGAAAAATGACATTTGTCCCATCATTGACATTTGAAATTTGGAACCCATTTCATTTGAAAAACGGTCACATTCATTGGGGTCAGTCGAGGCAAAAATAATATCGTCAACATAGATTTAAAGGTGAATTAAGTGTTTGCCTGACTTTCTGGTGAACAATGTCGGATCAACTGCTCCTTTGCTGAATCCAGTAGATAGAAGAAACTTTGATAGCGTATCATACCATGCCCTTGGAGCTTGCTTCAAACCATAAAGAGCCTTCTTCAAGCGATAGACATGAGTAGGATGCTCTGGATTCACAAAACCTTCAGGTTGGCTGACGTATACTACTTCTTTAAGATCTCCGTTAAGAAAAGCCGTCTTTACATCCATCTGATATACTACCATGTTCTTACTTGCAGCATTAGCCAAGAAGATTCTGATTGCCTCGATACGAGCAACTGGAGAAAATGATTCTTCAAAGTCAATACCCTCGTCTTGACGGTATCCTTTTGCAACCAATCGAGCCTTGTTCTTTAATACATCACCATGCTCATCAAGTTTTACTTTGAAGATCCACTTTAGAGCAATGATCATAGCACAGTCAGGAGCAGGTACTAATTCCCATACATCTAGTCGATCAAACTCATGAATTTCTTCTTGCATGGCATTGAACCAGCTGTCTTCATTCATGGCAGTTTTAACATCTTTTGGTTCGATCTTGGATAGTACGAAATTGAAGAAGCACCATAAGGCATCAGTTGCAATTTGTTTGCGAGTGGATACTGGACGAGAAGGATTTCCAATGATGTTGTCCAATGGATGATAATGTGTCCATTTTCTAAGGTGTTCGTGTGGTTGTTGTTGAGGAACCGAAGTAGCAGAGTCGATTTCTCTTGATGAAGATGGTTCTGATGATGATTCAGGAGCAAATATGTTTTCAAATGGGGCATCTTCAGGAGTAGCAAAGGAATTATCTCCATCATAGGTTCCAGACACACATCCATGATGTACACTCGATGATTGATGATTTGTTGATGAGACAGAGTGATCAGCAGCAGGCGCTTCTTGACTTAATGACATAGAAACTGAAGATTTAACTTCGTTGACAGGGATAGGAACAACCTCTGTTGATGGAATTGACAGATCATTAGCGCTTGGCTCATAGTGTTCATCAAACATTGGATCAAACAATTTCTTCAAATCATCTTCTGAAGGAGGTACATAAGGAGTTGCTGGTGAGGGTTTGGAACAAGAGTAGAACTGATAGGACTACTTGATGAATGTTGCGATGCGGGTCCAGAACTGGATTGTCCTGGAGCCATTTGCCCGGACAGCTCATCGAACGTGACGTGAATAGTTTCCATGATATCTCGAGTTCTTTTGTTGTAGATTCGGTAACCCTTCTTGTTTGATGCATAACCGACAAAAACTCCAATGTCCGCCTTAGCTCTTAATTTACCTAAATCTTGACCGTCATTCGTTGGATAGCACAACGCACCAAACACACAAAGGTAGGAAAGATCAGGTTTTCGTTTATGGACAAGTTCGTATGGAGTTTTTCCATGAGATGTGTGTATGAGGGAACAATTTTGGGTGTAGCAAGCAGTGGCAATGGCTTCAACCCAGAGAAACATTGGAACCTTTGAATAAATTAGCATTGTTCTTGCGGCTTCCACAAGAGTTCGATTTCGTCTTTCAACTACACCGTTCTGTTGAGGAGTTCGTGGAACACTTCTTTGATGACTGTTCGAACTATGTGCCATTGTCTGTTCGAACAATTCTAACTGTATTGTTAAATCGAACCTGAAGCTGCTTGATGAGTTTGATTATGACATCTGGAGTTTCATCCTTTGTCCTCAAAAACTTTACCCAAGTAAATCGAGAGTAGTCATCAACAATGACTAAAATATATTTCTTCCCATTAATTGTTTGCACTCTCATTGGTCCACACAAGTCCATATGAATGGTATGCAGAACTTCCATTACTGAGTTTGTGGGTTTGGGTTTGTGGGCATATTTCTTGCTTTTTCCCAATTGGTATGCTGAACAAAGATGATCTTTTTCATAATTTAATCTGGGTAAGCCTCTTACAAGATCATTTCTGGAAAGATTATTAATGGTGCCGAAGTTCAAGTGATTGAGACGAAGATGCCATAACCATGATTTTGTTTTTGAAGCCTTTGACAACAAGCAGATTGGAGAAGACTTCATCATGTCTTCGATAGAGATGGTGTATAGATTTGAACCTTGAGTTCCTCTTAACAGTTCCACACCATCAAGTTCTCTAACGAAACAAGTATGTTTTCTAAATGCCACTTCTAGATCGGAATCACAGAATTGACCAACAAAAAACAAGTTATGACCAAGACCTTCAACATAATATACCCTGGAGATTACACGTTTGCCAACAACATAGTCTCCATAACCCATAATTGCTCCAAAATGGTCGTTCCCGAATCTAACAGTCCCGATGAATTTACTCACGAAGCTAATGAGCCACGAGCGATCTCCAGTCATATGCTTGGAACAGCCTGAGTCCAGGTACCACAGAAAGATTTGAACGATCTGCAGTTGAACACAGACAAGAATGGATAACTGGATAATTGGGATCCCCATGCAAGAATGGGTTCCATTTGGTTAGTAACAGTGATTGGAATACCCACATCAGAAGTAGAAACAATGGAATCATCAGAGATAGATGCAATGCTAGTGTCCGTATTTGACCTACTCAAGGTATGTTCACTTCTTAAAGGAATAGTTCTACCAGTAGGCATCCATTTCATAATGGGAATTGATCTAGATAATTTAGGGCACATCTCATTAAGATTGAATTTGCGGCCAATAGGTATCTACTGATAACCTATGTTACTAAATTTCCTTCCTGTGGGTTTCCAATGTTTTCTAACCTTCTTTCGCCATTGCTTTCTAGCCTTCTTAGCTTGATTTTTGACATTAACAACTTTAACTGGGCATTTAATAGCATTAAGCAAAACATTCACACCACATTCATGATCAGTAACAGAAATCAAACAGTCATCATTACAAGGTTTGCAGATAGTAGCAGAATTCGAATTAATTACAGTACGCTTATAGCTAATACTAGAATCAACACGATTCGTTTTATTCAACTCAAACTTAGTGTTCCTAGGGTGGTCTTCTACTCTCTTCCAATGCACATTCTTAGCTTGCGAGGTCCTATCTTGCTTTGTATTGCCTGGAGGCTTTGACCCGCTTGCTTTTATGTCACTGATTACTCCTGTAGAAGGAATTATGGGAACATTAGTTGGTTGGGCTACTTTTTGCATTCCTGAACTAGACGTGCATGGATCAAAACTACTTGTAGGCACTTTAGAGTTCACTTTCTTAATATTGGGCATAGAATGGGTTGCCTAATTGGCACTAGGCATAGAACAAGGCATCACAACTTTATCTTTTGCACCTAAGGATTTTGGACATGTTGCTCTTAAACATTCTAGCAGCTCTTGAGATCGTTTGGCCTGAATGCAAGCAAACCTAATTTCTCTATCAAGTGGCTTATTTATGAAATACTCTTCTACAATCTCACGGAGACATTCTAGACTATCCTTAAGGTGACCCGAAGTATAGTTATTTCTAAGATGAGGAGGAATGTATTTAACAGTCACAGTATATTTGCAGTCTGCAGAGGACTTTGATGCAACATTCTCATTAAAGACAAGTGGCATTTTCCCTTTTTCCTGACTCCTCAGATTCTCAATTTCCTTTTGCAAAGATGTTATTTTTTCGTTGTTCTTGTCACGAGTGACTTTCATTGAATCATATAACTTTTTAAAGTGTCGTTTAACCTTTTCATTTTCTTCTATAAAACTCTCATTTTCCTTTTGTAAAACATTAACCAAGTTCTGAAGATGAAAAGTTTGAGAGCACTGAGAATCTAAAGGAGGAGGCATTTGGGAGCCATTCACATTGTTCTTTTCACCCTTTAATTGTGAAATTTGGGTTCTCATTTTTCTGATCGTGTTACAATGAGCTCAAATCTGTTCATCACGTTTGCTTATTTCAAAAACTGCATCAAATTCAGGAGCATCCAAGGATGTCTTGATATTTGAGGTTTTAACATTTCTTTTAGATGTTGATATTTTAATTATAAAGCAAGATGCTCAACTTCCAGTTTAGAATAATGTTTCACCAGGTTATCATGATCATCCTTTTCAAATTTCTCATGCAATTTAGAGTTAGTTTTTTCAAGCTCAATGACACGATCATGGGAGACTTTCAAAGCAACAGATAATTCATGAAATTGAGATGCATTAATTAAACAATTCGTGGCAGTGTAAAACACATCTTGAGTGATACATTCAGTGATCAGATTCTCATTCAAGGTATGCAAGTTCTTCCTCTCAATCTCATTGTATTTTAATTCACGCTCATAGTCATTGACTTCAACTATCATAGCATCAAATTCCTTTTCTATTTCTTTAATATCTGAATCTATCCCCTTTTTAAGACTCTCAAATTGACCTTTTAATTGTTTAAAGAAAGGCATGACCTCAGTTAAATAACATTCTTTAGTTTGCTCAAAACCCCTTTCCCCTTCAGTTATCCTTGTAGGTGTGATTCTCTTCTTACATGTCTTCTCAAAATCAACGAATAGTTGATAAACAACATACAAGCTGATTAAGGTCTTGCTATTAGTGGCAATAGTTCTAGGAACTAAGTGCATTGGTGTATTTGGAGGATACACAGTAGCTGCAGGCATTTTCCTAAAGGGAGTGTTCGTTTCAACAAGTACATTAACTTTTTGTTTATCCATGTCCTTTTTCCAAAAAACTTGTTCTGGGGTTAATATAGTTTGAGCCTTAAACTTGTTCAGAGAAATCCAATTTTATTTAGTGTAATCATGGGGTTTGTATGTTATGTTTTGATTTTTACACTCAGGATCTTTTAGCTTCTTATTCATTTTCTCCCTAGAGATATCATCTAATTGTATATCTTCCTCAGTGCACTTAGCGCAACTAGGTTTCTGCCTAGGCTTAAGGATTTCATTACCATCATAGATCACATTTTGAGCAGCTTTTGCTATCTTACCATACTCAGGATTAGGTTTCTCTACAATGGGAATACTATGCTTATCGCTGAGAACTCTATGCTTAGTGATCATGTGAGCAGTCTGAATGCTATTCCCTTATACGTACAACTTATTTTCAAGCTTGTTTTTCAAAGTTTTTAGATTAGAAAAATCATTCAAAAATTTTGATTCCTTAGCACTGAATTCTTGTTTAAGCACTTTAACATTATCTTGCAGCTCTTGCTTTTGCTTAACAGTTTTAGAAAGCTTTTCTTGTAAGAAGTTTAACTCTTGTTTTAACACTTCTTCTCTAAAATTACTTTTTCTAATAATTGTACGCATTTGGTCATCCATTTCCTGCTCACGGGTAGTTAACTCAAACTTAGCACGTTGTTCATAAATAGCAACTTGTTCTTTATAGGCATTCAGTTCATAGATAACAGAATCATCAGGAGCACATGCAGTGTATTCATCAAAAACATAGTCATCATTGACTGTAGAAGATGCATCACTTGGCACAATCTCACTTTCACTTTGCTTCACATATTGATCATATGGGACAATATTGCTATTACCCACATTATCAACATCTGATTCAAAAGTTTCAAGAGATTCATTATGCATCTTCAGCTCATCAACATCATCGTATAGTTTTAATACCTCATAAATGATTGAATCTTTTGATTGACCAGCCTGTTGTGGTGAAGGGACCTTTAGAGAGACCATAGGCGAGATGCTAGCCATGAAGATTGTCTGGGAAGTAGGTTCATCATCGACATCAGAGTCAAATGCATCATAGTCTGCTACTTGAAAGGCATTTTGATGATTTTGACCTATTTCCTGAATTGGCTGCTCATCTACATCCGCATCATAGGTCTTAGCATTTCCCTCAGCAAGAAACAATAATTCTTCTTCATCCAAAACCGCTCCACAGTCCTGAGCTTGTACTAGTAGCATCTTGTCCCTGAAGTACTCTGCATTTTGAGGACGTTTTGGAGATGTGCAGTTCCTTGCAATGTGTCCATCACCACCACAGTTGTAACACTTGATTTGCTTTGCTCGTCCTTGAATTGCATTCCTTCCACGATTCTGATTAGCCACATACCCTCCACCAACTCCACCTTTTCCTTGTTCATACTGCCTTCCTTGAACTGGTTGCACCATAACCTTTCCATCTCTGACAATAGCATGATTGTGTAGATTGGATGCAATTCTGATTTTGTTGTTTGTGTGAAGACTGTTACTATGTGGAGTAAGGGTCAAGTTTTGTTTAACCATAAGAGCCAGTTGATTGATGAAGTGTTCCGTGACTGCATCAGCATCAGATTGCTTGAACATCGGATCGGGAATGAGTTTGTGATTACTGTTTCCAGTAGGTATGACTTGAGATGCTTTGGTGGTAATTCCAACATTGGTGTAAAAGGCTGTAGAGTCATTTGATGAACTTGTTTCACCCTGCTTAGATTTGAACTGTTCAAGAATCTTTCGTTCAAACATAGCATGTCTCTCATTCTGGAGAAGGAAGGCATACAGTTGCTCATAGTTGGTATTTTTCAATCCTTTGGTTAGCTTCACAGAGGTGACAAATTTGTGCCATTCGGGATTCATGTTGTTCACAAACTTAGAGTTCAGCTGAATATTTGGCATTGTCATTTTGATATTCCTCATATCATTCACAAGCTTGTGGAATCTCACGTAATATTCATAGATACTTTCTTCTGGTTTCATCTTAAAGTGCTCAAATTCATCATACAGTTGTGATTCTCTGTCTTCCTTAGTTAATTCAGAGCCCGAGAGAAGCATCTTGACATTATCCCAAACAGCCTTGGCTTCAGTGTTGTGATTGATAAGCTTGTAGATATCTTTTGGAAGACCTTGAAGTATAATGTTTGAAGCCCTGATATCAGCATCGAATCTCTTTTTCTCCTTACCACTGAGCTCATCATACGTCTTTGGTCTGTCCAATCCAAAGATCATTGTTCCATCTGCAGCAGTATCAATTATGTCTCTTGTATTCTCAATCTAATAAGGTCCTTCATCAATTGACTTGAGAATGTTGACTCCAATTTCCTTTCCCAGACAATACAACCTAATTCGTTGAGCCCATGAATCATAGTCAGTTCTGTCAAACATGGGTGGACGAGTGTCTGAACCAGCTGCTTGAACGTCCTCAGCTACAGTAGAGATGATTGTAGGCACTGTGAATCAAGTTGCTAAGCACAAGTCGTTAAGACCCAAGTCGCTGAACACAAGTCGCTAAAGCACTAAATAGCTAAACAGTCAAGTCGCTAAAGAGCAACTCGCTAAGTATCCAAGTCGCTAAGAATCAACTCGCTAAGGACAATAAGGACAAGTCGCTAGAAATAATAGAGACAAGTCGCTACGCCAACCAAGTCGCTAGCCGAAGTGGAACCTCCACTAACTTGTACTGTTTGTCGGCTTGTCTCAATAGACAAGTCGCTAAGATCAAGTCGCTATGACTTAAACTACAACTCGCTGGAAATTACTAAAGCAAGTCGCTAAGAAGAAAAACATTCCGAGACTCAAGTCGCTAGGTTGAGAAACTTAACTACAACCCTTTTCAATCCAAAACAAGCTCAACCACAGTGATTCAATATTTCCAAATCAAAACCCAAGCACTTACAATGATTCTAAACACAAAAGTACACTCAAAATTCAAACTTTAACACAATAAATGATCCAAATGATGCAAAAACCACTAAACTTTTTCAAACCCAAAAACCATATAAAACCACTAGAAATCCAAGGATATGTAAGAGAGATGATCAAACCATGGCTCTTGATATCATTTGTAACATATTGGATTTCACAAACACATCAAATCATGATCAAATGGGGCGTATACAATAAGGTTTTAGAGAGAGAAATAGTTAGAGGTTTGGGAACTTAGTGAGAGAAAATGAAAGTATTATTATGAGCTCCAACCCTCTACCTTGGGAGGTAGAGGGTATTTATAGTCTTACACAAATCGCCACCTACGGGCTGTGGATCAGGCATACAGTGGGTAAAGACCCGTCCGTCCTCCACGGTGTTACTTAACTAAATACTACTTAACATTAAATAATTACGACTACGAGCTTTCTAACGATTACATATAGAGGTGACCGACACTTTAATAACTGGATTTACTAAATCCTAACACTATGTGTGTGTTTTAAATAGAAGGTTTAGTTTAAGTTATATAGTAATATAATTAGTGTTGTGTCAGTCTAAAAAACTGATGCGTTCTTTGAGTTGACAGCCACCCTAGCATTTTATCTTCCACAAGAAGTAGCATTAAATGACCTACCTTTCACATACACGCCTTTTCATTTTCTCCCTTTTTATTATTACATATATTTCAGTTTGCTACTATTAAGATTAAAAACGAAACCACGTCAAACAAATTACGTGTACATATATGAAACCAGGAGGAAAAAAAATAAAATAAATTACAAAAAATAAATTACAAAAAATAATAAAATAAAAAAAAGATAAAACTGGAAACGTAAGAATTGCCGGATTTACCTTAATTTTTTTATGGACACTTATTCATATTCTATGCTTACTTACTTGCAATATGTAAATTTTTATTGTTTTTTTTTTTTTTTTTTTTTTTTTTTTTTATTTCTTTTCTTTTTTCTTGCACTTTGCAGGTTTGATTTTTTTGGGGCATAATAATACAAGAAGAGGGAACATGGCATAAATTTATTCCAAACGTTCACACATTAAAAAATAGTTCGCTAGGTATATTGTATGTTTGATTTACCCAAATGTGTATTGTATGTTTGTTTTACCCAAATACATTTGTCTAGTTTTGTAACTAGTTGACCGGTTTACATATGTTTGAGTATTATACAAGCTGCATTAACTCAATAATTAATTAATAAAAGTACTGACCACTTGAGTACACGTTTCACTAATAAAATATGACTGAATGCAGATTATATCCACTCAATAATCCCCACCCGTTTTTGCATACATCACAACTGGACTAAAAGTACTATTGTAGTTGCCATGAGTACACTATTTAGTTACCCAAAGTACCATTTGCTAGCTATGCACTAGCAAACTCGTCATAAAAATAGTTTAAAAAAATATAAATATGTAAATTAAATCCAGTCAATGCCCAGCCCCTTGTTGCATACATCACCACTTGACTAAAAGTACTACTACGTATACTAGTTGCCATGAGTACACTATTTAGTTGCCCAAAGTACCATTTGCTAGCTATGCACTAGCAAACTCGTCATAAAAATAGTTTAAAAAAATAAAAAGATGTAAATTAAATCCAGTCAAAACCCAGCTCCTTGTTGCATACATCACCATTTGACTAAAAGTACTACTACATAAACTAGTTGCCATGAGTACACTATTTAGTTGCCCAAAGTACCATTTGCTAGCTATGCACTAGCAAACTCGTCATAAAAATAGTTTAAAAAAATAGAAAGATGTAAATTAAATCCAGTCAAACCCCAGCCCCTTGTTGCATACATCACCACTTGACTAAAAGTACTACTATGTAAACTAGTTACCATGAGTACATAATTTAGTTGCCCAAAGTACCATTTGCTAGCTATGCACTAGCAAACTCGTCATAAAAAATATTTGTAAAAAATAGGAAGATACTATAAAAAAAAAGTGTGGGTGGGTACTTATTTGTGGTTGTGATCCACTTGTCCATTGGAAACAAACAATTGTCATAAATAGTTTGTCAGAAATTTCGTTTCTATATATGACGCTATGCAACAAAAACAGTTTTTCGTATCTCTATTAGTGATAGTCATAGAAAAGCAAACATAACGATGTCTGTTGGCATGGTTTTATGTGATGAATTACCAATGGTTGGTGACTCAAAGTTGTTAAAAGATATTACGATCGCGTACTACAGAGGTGAATTGGAAGTTGCTTTACGTGATGAAGCAGATCATAGGAGGAATGTTGTTGAAATTAGGGACCGTGTCAACCGTAGACAACAAATGATAGCGGAAGTGGAGCTTTTATGCGGGTCGGATTGTTGGTTGCCAACTATTAATCACATGTTAAGGATGCAAAATGAGTATATGGCTGAGAGTTCCAAACTTCTGTTTTCTTGGTTTAGAAAACATGACCGTGTTAAAGAGCTGAATGGTTTAATTGAAAAATTGGAGTCAATGGAGATTTGATGTGATTTGTTAATTACATGGGAGCTGCTGCCTTTTGTTTATTAGGGGATCGTTGTTACATTTTGGAGTCACTTATCTCATCTTTGTATAGTCTGTGTATGTCTTGTTAACCTATGGATGTGATCCCTTTTATGTTACTAGTATATATTTGTGGAATGTTACTAGTATATATTTTTTTGCGTAGTTATTCAACTGTTTGCGAGATAGTAAGTCACGTTACAAAAATAAAAAACTTACTAATAAAGTAGTAATATGAAGATGAAATTTTATTTAGTTAAAAAAAAGTCATAGTGTGGGTGGGTACTTGTTTGGGAAATGCAAGGCAATGAGACGATTCTAATAATGGTAGTAAGAATTTTTGTGTCTCGATAATAGAAGATGATGACGTGTTGAGTTACATGCTTATTTATGTGTTAGAATAATAACCCTTATTATATCATTAAAAAAAATTAAAAAATACAAAAATTAAAAAAAAAAGACAATTTGACCAGCACAGTTGGGGATATATGCACCAAAAAATTAGTAACAACTGCTACAAGTGTTAAAAAAAGTTAGTTTTTAGTACAAATTAAATTGGATTCAATTGGGGATACAAAATCGATTAAGAGTTACAACTGCTACCGCGAAAGGAAGCTACAGGATTTGAAGAAATTCTTAAGTATGTTCATACATAAATCCCCAACCACTGCTAACGTCGATCTAACCACTGCTAACGTCGATGTAACCAGTGCTAGTGTCGCAAAAACCACCGCTAGTTTCCACGCAAAAATCATATTTGTTTGTGTTTACATAATCGTTTATATTCAAATACCAAAAAGGAGAGAAAATCTGCATGTAAAGTTTCACGTTCCTTCCCAAGTAATTTTATGTCAAATATAGAAGGAACAATCTAGGAGCCTAGGCACGTGCCTACCCACAAAACACTTAATGAAAATTAATGATAACGCGTGCACGAACAGTAAAATCCTCGCTATAAATACGCGAGGTAAATCAAGGGGAAAGTCCAGAAAAAGGAAAAAAGGAACCATTCCTTCACCTACAAAAAAGATTTCCACCTGCAAATCAGGCAACCAAAACTTTTTAGAAACACCGAAGAAAAGTTGAAGATGTTATTCAGCAAAAGAACACGATGGTACACAGTACAAAAAGAATACATACGGACGTCAACAACAACTCGTTGCCCACGCACGGCCGTTTCCAAAAAGCTCATACATAGCCTAAACCTTTACCCCCCCAAAAAAAATAAGCGCAAAGCTGATGCTGCGACAACTAAAACATGTTCTAAAATGACTACTAATAACAATTAGTCGTTCTTAATGACAACTAATAACCCATCTCCGCGACCATTCACAACACATCTTCACCCAAAACCCATGTCCATTCAAGTTGTGGTAGTCTGCCAGGACCATATGCATACCAAAAGTGGGAGTTTAAACCTATTAGACTCTCATTAGCAATATGGGATCTTGAAAGTGCAGGCATTTCCTTCGTAACCTCGGTGTTCGAGAGCGGAAGAAGGAAATAAATCTTAGGAATTAGGTCATGGGAGTGATAATATATGTTCGGCAGATGGGTCCCGTAGGGAAGGGCGAAAAAAGGAAGTTAGGGGCAACGAAATACATAAACCAGCCCCTAACTAACAAGAAACTTCCCTAAGAAAGTCAAACAACAGAGGATGAAAACTATTCCTTCTTCCTCTGTTGGTGCAGCCCGGCCCCCATTCAAGTGTGTGTCTACTAATTCTGGCATATCTGGTTGGATAGACTGGGTCTAAGGAAAAAATGACCAGCTTGCGGGAGCCGGGATAAAATAAAAGCTGCGCGGGTGGAAAGCTACATAACCAAAAGCACTTCCTGTACCGCGCAGAGGGGCGTATTTAGACGGGAAACCCCCTGAAAGGCATATCGAAGTTGAAAGGCCTATCTAACTCCTCAGGGAATCCCATGGGGTGAATACGGCGGGGTCACGAGGAAGCAAGCCACCGAAACTCCTTGAAGAAAAGGATAAAAAAGAGTGTCAGCAATAGACAAACCAGTGGTAGTATAAGTCGCGTACCACTGCTAATGTACTTATCACTGCTAGTATGATTGTGTGGGATGAATATGTAATATTCTAGAATGTCTTCGGTAGGATGTTTTGTATTAAATAAGTATGGTAAGTATATTTATCTTGTACAGTACTTAACTTAGCCTATTAAAGGAGGTCCTAGGTTTGAGTTAGATATAAGTTTTGGTGATATCTTGAGTCGATACACTTCAAGGTTGTAAACCCCAATACTATTCAGAGTATTCGTGTATTAACAACATATCGAGGTGTTTAGTGAGAATAACTGTTCGTTAATTATTATTCTTCTTAAGGTGAAGCACTAGATTCCGCATAGTGTTTAATAGGTTGTGTTCATTTAGTCAGCTTCTATAGTAGATCCTTAGCTAAACTGGGATCAAAAAATAGATTTTTATGTCAATGGACGAAACAATTTTATAGACCATCACTTATTCTAAAAACATCAACATCTTCACTTGGACAGAAGCACATAACGGCATCAGGTTATCAGATGTGTAGAGTTACATTCGTTTGAGTGGATTATTTTGAGCTTTATGCGACATTTGTAAACGTAAAAAAAATGCTACACTGCTTTTATGCTCGATTACTTAAATTAAATATCTCAAATTAATAAATGAATTGGTTATATACTTACAACTGCTAGTTGTTTTTTACTACTGCCATTGTGGGGCTGAACAGGGACATAGCCGTTTACACTGCTTGTAGTAAACTTACAACTGGTAGTTAATTTGTACTAGTGTTGAATGTTAAACCTGTTTTTTTGGAAGTGTGCATTGTCCCTAGTTGGTAGTTATTAGTAGCTTGTAGAATACGAAATGTACGTCTAGAAGGAGTCGTGGGTTTATAAAATTAGTCCGTAGGGAAAACAAGTTGCCCTAAGTACAAAAGTTAGTTGCCAAATTTATTTTGGGTAACAACTGCTTGTTGCCCAGATTAAATAAACATGGATAATGGGATAACAAAACAGATGAAATAGTAAATACGTTGACATACAACGTTTGATACAGACAACCAACTACATATTACGATTACTACATGGTTACAACTTTAATTGTTACATATTATATAACCACTTGATTGATAACATTCAGCGACTACGAAAAATCTAAACAGTCCAATGCTTCCTTCCCACACAGACAGCGTACTAAAACCACAAACCTTCATTCCCATTTAGCCTGATCCGTAACTTCAGCATAACAAACCTGTTGAAAATGGCGTTGATATATCATTAACCAAATCAAGTGATAATGTTTAAAAGGAACATGAATAGAATGGTAAGTTATAAATAAAACATACTATAGACAGCACGGTCTGTATGATTTAACAAAAGAAGAGATTCTTTGTATGGGTCGATGTAGAAAGATCCCGTATCTCCTAAAATTCCCATGCTGACAAATAATTCAAGTTCTTTGTTGTACAGGACTAGCGAGTGACCCAAATGGTTGCCAGTGTACGCTTCCACTATTGGAGCCTGATCATTTGTAAACCCAAGCAAACGAACAGATGATAAGGTGGGGATGGCAAAGAGGTTTCTAAATGATCTTAAGGCAAAACCATTCACGTCCAACAACCATCCACAAAACAATGGCATATCTTCATCAATGATCATACCAGAAATTACTAGAGAGGTTCCAAGATCGAAAACATAGAATGGAACTGGGAGTTCATTTTTTAAAATCTGCGGTAGGTCTATAACTTTAAATTGGTTGGTTACCCAATCAAACAAAATCAACATATAAATCTTGTACGTAACACCGTCCTCATTAGTTAACTTTTCACTCCCAGTCCAATAGATAAAATGACCTACAACTGCCAGACTTTGACGTTTCAATTTGATAGTTTCACGAGGGGGTGGAAATTTTCAAGGCATGTCCACCTTAACGAGTTGAAAGAAAAGACAGACACATACCAGAAACCACTTTGGAAAACAGGATAGGAGACCTTCACGATCGTCGGGTCAAGAGTGTCTGGACGGACGGCAAAACCAAAAAAAATGTTTTTACATTCAATTTGATGCCTGTAAAACGGGACATGTACTGCAAGTGATTTTTGGATTGCCGGGTTCCAAATAAAAGACATTAGATTAGAGCCATAAACAAAACACGAAAGACCATTAGAATTGCCAACTGCAATCATAGATGAAAGCATTAAATCTGTTTGAAGTACCATAGCAGTCAGCTGTTAATCAAAAGCTAACATAAAACCTTTGTGACCCTGATCAAATGTTAGCGTAAAAAAACACTCATCGTTACGACGAACACCGTAATTAAAGATGAAGAATCCACAATCTATACTAGCCTTCCATAACTTGCAAACACTACGTAGCTGGAGTATAGACTTAGGAGATAGCATGCGAATGATATCTAGTTGAACATCCAATAGGATATAGTCGGACATTTTGTTAAACAAAAGCAGAAAGATTGGGATAAAGGTATGAAGTGAATAGACCAAAAGAAGAAAGAAAGATTTTGTTAAACAAATTAAGAAAGATTTGTATTAAAGAAAGAGATTGGGAACAGAAGACATTTAAGGACATGTACCGTGATGTACTATAGGGCAACCAAATATTAAATTCTGCTATATACCAAAAATTAATAAAGTATACATAACCCATATAGAAGTGGTTTGCAAAGCATAGGCTTTTTTGTATATGTGCACGAGTATTAACTAAAGAAATGCCGTTGAGTTAAAAAATATATTATAATAATCGAATAATATATAATAGAAGTAAAAATACCTACAGTATATGCTGAAAGAAAAATACTTCACAAGTCAACATTAGACAATAATTATGGGTCAAACGGACATTAAGGATCGTACCTTGAAAGATCGCTATCAATTTATTTATTCAACCTTGTGCTTCCAGAAGTATTCAAGCATCCGTTCACGATAAGCTAAAGCTGTTTGAAGAGAGTTGTCTACTTCCAGAGGCTGGTTACGGAGCAATCTGTACAAAATAATGCACACCCATACTCCGCAGTCACCATACAAGTCCGATTGTTCTGGTACTTTTGGACACTTGTATGTGATTTTATAATCCCCCGGTGATATGCCCTTACTATGCAGTACCCCAGCGTTTGTTAGGTACGATTTAAGCTATGTTTGTAACTTTCTCTTGGAACCTCACAACCACCGTTCACGTCCTGAGGCTGACCCAAGAGAGTCATAAATGTAAACAACTCCAGTGTGGATATGGAGCTCACAGAGTACCCAGTGTTTTATATTTTCATTCATGTGAAAATACACCTGATATATAAAACAAATGCAGAATATTATAATCTGTTTATAACAGTAATGGTATATGTACGGTAAGAGTCTGCCAAAATGACCTTTGCAAAATCTCGCCAAGCCACAGGGTATGTTGTGCCATCTGAACAAGTGGTAGGCATGTTGCCACCTAGGATTTGATTGCAGAAAGTACACCCTGCCAAAGCCCAATCTGCATCAGCTAGTCTAAACAACCACATCAAGTCAACCCATGCATCCAAGTGCTGCGGACATATAAAGCAAATCAAAACTGTAAACATTCGGTTCATAAGTAACAAAACGAAATAATAAACAAGTGTAGTAGACCAGGTAGGCATCAGGTTTACTCACTAACTCATTAAGCCACCCGCTGGTGCAATCTTCAACACATGTCAAGGCTACCCAAAAATTCCTATAATCAATAACCGCACCGGAGCCCCAAGGAAACCTATAAAGTAATGGTTCTTTATGATTCAAATACTTGCGAAGGTAATCAGGAACAGTAACCTTCTTCTTGTTGCATTTCGGGTGTCGTAAAAGTTCCTAAAAAATAAATATAGTCAATAACATACACCTAGTGATAATGATGTTAATGGATTAACAAACACAACCTACCTCTACAAACGGTTCAAATATGGGTGAATAGAAGCGACTAACTAGACACGTTCTGGGGTTTCCAGATGTTTCCTGAAAACAAAGTTGAAAAATAAGCAGAAAAACATAAAATATTCGTTTCAGTTACAATTTAATAAGGTGTTGTACATCTGAAACGGCAGCCGGGATAATATCCTCGTTAATGACACCCTGCGATCTTGTAAGATGGCGGCAAGGAGTAGCTGATGTTTTTGATACCCCATTTGCCGAATTGACAGACCCAAGCAACTTCACGTAAGTTTGTACAATGCGCCTTCTTTTACTGAGGTTGTCGTTTAATTTTACTCTCTTTCTTTTGTTCGTATTCATATCGGAGAAAAGATCTTCCAACAGAGGTTTGTCATTAGGACCTACCACATTTGCAAATGACATTTTTTTTTGGGTTTAACCTGAGATTCAGGGGCTTCAACATCTTTCTTTGTTGGTGTATCTTCTAGGCTAACCACAGCAACATCATTGTTACTGGATTCAAGGCCAACAAACGAATTTTTGTCAACCACATCCCCTTGTTGATCATCACAATCCATTAAATCTAAAGACGGAACACATAATTTTTTATCGACGCATTTGTTGACATTATCTTGGGAGGAAACAGGTCCCAATACAGGTGTGTCATTTTGGCCAACCACATTTACATATGGCAGGTTGTTGTCTTTAAACTGGGATTTGAGAATATAGTATGTTACAAAACATCAAATTAAAGTATTTTATTTATCGGTGATGTTTTACTGATAATGTAGATACCTCATGAGCTTTGTTGGTGGGTGTTACTACTTTTGTGTGCACACAAACAATATTGTTAACGGGTTCAGGTTGGCAAGGCAATTGTTTCTGAACCACATCTTGCTGTTCGTTATCACAATCCATTGCAATCTACAGAATTATCACCCGAAACTTTTTCATTGTTTATGTAAGACGACCAATCATTACCAGAATCCTATTCCTGCTTAATTTTAAATATATATACATAAGTAGGGACGTATGCTATAGTTGATATTTAAACTGTAAGTGAAATATAATGTACAATAATGGGGTCACCGGGTATTTTATTTTCCTCGTTAGGTGCAACTGGTTGAAGTTGAGTACTACTTTCACCTCCATATTCCATAACAGGACATTTTTAGATCATGGCACAAGCTTCAACAAGAATACCAAGGTTACATGGTTGCGTTTCTTTAAGCCCATCATCATTGTCAATGTCCGTTGCATGGTCCGCATGGACAACCTTATCCCTATTAGGGCCTACAATATAACACGACGTGGCCTGTATCGACCAATGTTTGATATAAGTGTAGACACGAACGATTATTTGAGTTTGGTATAAACATTGGAGGTAAACTGAAAAGTAAATACAAACCTTTGGATCATCGGGACTAACGTCAGAGTCGTTTATGGTGGCACAACTTTTAGATTGTTCAGGATCAACAGCAGCATCATTATTAAGACCCAATAGTTGCTGTACTTTTGAAAGTCTGCTTTTCACAGTCCTAAACACACCAAGTACAAATGGTGTGTTTCTGACCGAATGAATGCCGTTTTCTATCATCAAAACTTTTTTTTCCAAATCCAGTAACTCATGGAATAGACCCCCTGTCGAATGAGTAGTTCCCGTTTGTGCAACATTTAAATTGAAATCGTCCATGCACAAGTTTAAATTGAAATCGTCTGTGAATTCATTCGAATGCTCTGCAGTCTTGTCACCATCGTCTGTCTCTGGAACAAACAAACCATCTATACATTGGGCGCTGGCAATACACCATGGTTGCTTCATTTCAGCTTGTGTTGCAGAAAGTTCAGGAATGGGAGTTGAATCCTAACAACAACAAAATTTAAAATTACTGATATACTGTGAACAAATTCATGTACAAGTTAGTGGGGTCAGCAATGTAAGAAGGTGTGATGCATACCGGTCCAAAGAGGTTACAACAGTCCGCTTTCCGAAACTTTGAAAGTCCTGACCAAGCAAGACCACGTGGAATGACCTTATTGTCTTTCACCCACCAAAGTGACATTTTAGGGTAAGTCTCCAAAATCCAAATCTGTAATAACCACAACTGTCATCTTTAAAACGTGTACTTATACAGCTATCGTTTTCGTAAATGTTTCAAGGTTTACCAAAGTAAAAGTCACTTGTTTAGGATGAAACAATACCTTTATTGGTTACTGTTTTAAAAATAAATCACAAACTAAAATGTGTTATAACATTGTTGTAATCTAAATTACGGGTAACTTTTATATTACTTGTATACAGAACAAAACACCATTTCATAACAATAAAACAACAACATTAATTTTAGGTACTTTTGAAATGAAAAAGTAATAGCACAACAAAATTGAATCAAAAGCTTTTAATAACCTGTTTTTGTAAAGAAATATGTTATCAAATCTAGACATTCATACATTAGTACAAAATACTGAGAATTCTAACCTTTAAAGCCCAAGCGAACCTGTATAGATTGTATGTGGCACTGAACTTTGGGTTCTTTTTCAATTTTAACAAATGATCTTTTCTGTGTATATGAACAATATTGACAGTCCTTTGATAAAATTTATGCCACATATATTCACCCCAAGGAAATGCATTCCAGGCTTCAAAATCGTCAACCAAGGTCAATAAGTGTTTATGGATGCAATTCCTGTCTTCTATTCCCATAAACACCAGGTCTGCAGCTACCAGCAGACACACCCTAATAGCAT
The DNA here is from genome assembly GCA_019973895.1 of Chrysanthemum seticuspe. Classification (NCBI taxonomy): domain Eukaryota; kingdom Viridiplantae; phylum Streptophyta; class Magnoliopsida; order Asterales; family Asteraceae; genus Chrysanthemum; species Chrysanthemum seticuspe. The sequence continues at coordinate 144,908,914 of BPTQ01000001.1, read as the reverse complement.
CTTCATCAGAAAGAGATAACCACCTCTTCCCATCCTTTTTTCCGTCATTAACAAGGTCCAAAAGATCAATTGCATGTACATTTGTTATACCATTACTCTTTTTTTCAGGAAATACACGATCGAAAAATGCGCTAGATCGTTTAATCGGTTTTGAAACTTTGCCAAATCGAAACCCTGTTATCAGACACAATTCTTTCCGGCCAAACCTTAACGAATGATCCCCAATTTGGAATTTTAATGGAGGGGAATCAGAGGAGATGTTAGAAACATATACCTGGTGTTGCAAAACATAATGCATTAGAAGGCAGTCATTATCGCACGACTTTATATCCAACCATGGACCAAAAACTGTTTTCCTGAACAACCTTTCACGGTTTTCATTCTTTGACAAACAGAGTTTAATATCTGGCAGCAACTTCAATGTAGAACGAACTGCGATTTTACAATTGTACAACTTTAATTTTGTCATATCAGTAAAATTAATTAGGGTTTAGAGGGTTCTGTGAATAAGATGTGGTTTGTGAGTGTGTGCGCGTGATGTAGAAGAAGACGTTTAATTGTAGAAGCTGTTACAAATTGTAGAAGCAGATGTTTGATTGTGTGTGTGCGCGCGTGATGTTGTGTGACTACGTGTTGAGTTATTATTATTAGTTTTATAATACAACCAGTGTAAAATGACCATATTATCCTCTTGTATAAATACAAGTTGCCGAATATCATATAGTTGCCCAAAAATACATTTTGGTTGCCCAAAAAACAATACCTTACAATACATGACATATACTCTCCAAATACGTACTTCTGTCATACCTTTGTCAGCCACGTGGCACTCCATGGTTGGCTACAAGAAAATCGATGGGCAACTGGTCCATTTTCATATGGCAAAAAAGCGTGGTCCGGAAAGTGATAAGCCTCAGGGCGCGCGGTCTATTTGACTAATTTTCCCTATGTATTATATATATATATATATATATATATCCAAAGATGCAAAATTGCATATATATCCAAAATATACATAAAAAATCAGTGTATCATGTGCATCAAAAACTTGTACAAAAGATATATATGCAATTATTCATTTTTAAAGGGATATATCTATCTTAACTACATTATAATGAATTTAGGCCATTCCTAAAAATAAAGTCTTAAGAAAATAAGCATACACACTTACTATAAGAGGAAAACTTAAAATTCAATAATACCATTATTTAAATTAAATGCACACATTTCTACTAAATTAAATACAATTTTCAAATCATTTACATCCCATTATTAAATACATGTGACCGCTAAAAATCATTATTATTAGTAATGATTATTAAAAGCATATTACCGCATCCACTATATAAATACACACAAACCATTTCATATATCTCTCACACATATCTAAAACATAAGCAATAAGGCCGAGTGTATTCGCCGCCATAAAATTTAGGCACAGGGTACCCCGCGCGGGGTACCCTGCTAGTACTACTTAGAATGCATTTAAGCACTTTCCTCTTATTTAATTTTTAAGACTTCCTAAAATAGATTTTAAGCAAATACAAGTCATCAAAATTTACAAGTAAGTAAAGCACAAATCAAACTACAAAACACTGTTTCTTACATACAATCAATACATAAATTAAAACGCCCCTTCACAAATAAATACAATTCTCTAAGCACAATGTACACATGCATGTAGCAGCCCAAAACTTCTACCTGCAGCCTCTTTTTTCTTTCGAGCCTCCTTTTTCACACCTATCAGATTCAAGTAAAAAATACTTTTTCAGTTGAGCCTCTTTTTTCACACCTATCAGATTCGTAACATCACTGCACAGAGGGAAAACGTGGTTCAAGTGTTAAATAGGCATCGCGTATATAGCATCCATGATGAGATCAACCTCATGGACGAGACTGAAGATTTTGATGCCAAAGAATGAAATAAAACAATTGCTTAAACGTCTTAAAGAATCATGTTCAAATGTTTTGGACAGTTCTTTCATGTTTTTGTGATTTCACTATGATAATAAAAACCTATGTTTGCTAATTGTAACAATCTGTTGTTTTTAATCCAATACCAGCAGTCACTAAGAGCATCACATGCAATGACACAAAATTTGATTAAAACATGTGACATAATAAATATAAAAATAAACTTGACATACTAGATGTTGTAGATTTGTTGCAATTATGAAGTAACATGAAAATACCACCATCATTGGTTGCAGCCCCACATTCAATCCATATCTTCACATTCTGATTCAACAACCTCATCGCACCTGGATAGTAGTAGGACCTTGGCCATATCCCTTGATCAGAAAAAAATATGCTATCCTATACACATCAATTGAAGTACTCAACAATAGATATACTAATTGCACAACAATTATGTTAAAGACCATTGACAAAACGTAGGATGAATGTTATGCAAACATCCCCTTATATAACTAAAACGTGTCTCTGCAGGGGTATCTTAGCTGCAACTATATGCAGCCAATTTGTTGTTGTAACAGGGAAAAAAAACTTTAATGTATCCTATTAAACTGATCATATGGTGCAACTTATCATCTCCAATGAGTCAAACTTATGATTTTAGCCATTAGGTTCATTGATTGACCAATAACTTCATACATTATTACAACATCAACACTTCAAAAGAAAAGATTGAAAGGTGTTCACAAAACTCAATGATCTCCAGCAATGTTATCAAGTCAAATTTAAACAATAAATGCGACTATAAAAACCTTGACCAAAATGGTGATTGCTACATGATTTGTAACAGTTCCATATATTTGGTGGGCTAAAAATATGGACTAGATTTAAAATTGATGTTGGTCATTACTTTATGTAATTGTAAACACTAAATAACTATCCTAGATTAACCTAAATATCACCATATGATGTACTATAAAACCCTAATTCAACTTCTGCACTTTTTACAACAACTTTTCTTTCTTTCTAGAATCTCATCCTAAGTATTCACAAATTAACAAGCATAAACCAAACCATGTCGTTGCATAACAACAAACATAGACTTGGCATTCTAAAAATAAAAAATTATTGTTGTCATTCATAAATTCAATAATCACCAGGAATGTGATCAAGTCAAACTTAAACAATAAATGTGTGTATAAAAACCTTGACCAAAATGGTGATTACTCTAGGGTTTGTAACAGTTCCAAAATATTTGTTGATTCGGATTAAACTCAAATAAAGAAAAGTTCATGGATCAGTTGTGCTTATGTTTTTGTCATTCAAATTGTTAGATTTGTGATTCGGTTATAATTCATGATGGTGAAGACGATTTGAAAAGGATGAAATCGTGAGATGAGAAGTGTTGGAATCACTCCTAAACTAGATTTCAAGTGTTAGTAATTAATATGTAATAGTTAGCTTAATATGGCTTTTATGTTAGTAATCATGCCAAGGCTTATGTAGAAAGCCCATAAGCCTTGGCCCAAGCCCATAAAGGAAAGAAAGGGAACTTTCATGTTTCCCTAGTTCTTTCCTATAAATAATGCTTGTAAACCCTCACTTGAGGGTAGGTTGTTCAATTCACTCATTCACCTTTACGCATAACTCTTCTATAGTATCATACGTGTGTGTGTGTTATTGTTCATTCGATCACCTCTCTTCTATTTCTTATATTGATGCTTGTGTTACTAATATGGTTACCTAACAGTGGTATCATTCGCCAAATAGTTGGGTGAAAAGGTTTTTGTTTTTGAAGTTATTTTGGTCTTACGCGTAACTCACGGTTCTTAAACTTTGTCACGCTTAAAAAATTATTTTTTACACTTTTCAATCCAAGATTCTTGTACTTTCAACGTTTTTAGGTGTTAAAATATATGTTTTTGGCAACAAGTTTCGAACTTTACGTGTATTTCATTGATTTTAAGCTTGTTTTTATACGTGTATACTTTTTTACGCGTAAGGTGTTTCTAAGTTTTTGATCATCAAGTTTCACACTTTTGTGCTATTTTGGTGATATTGAAGCTGTCTCATCACAAAAATCTAGTTTAGAATCTCTTTGGGCTAAAAAATCAGTTTTGGTTAAGCTTTACGCGTAACTAAACCCTAAAGTTACGCATAACTTTTCCTTGGATCGATCTTCAGTTTTCGTGGTTTACTCAGTGTTTTCTTGCTTGGATAAGCCTGAAAACACTTCGACTTTGGATATCCTTTACACTGTGATAGTGTAAAAGATTTTTTGGGTAAAACCCTATTTTTACGCATAAGCTCAAACTTATGCGTAGAACTCTTTACGCCTAAGATTTTTCTTACGCCTAAGCCTTGTCTTACGCATAAGCTAATCCTACGCATAAGTTTTCTACGCCTAACTCTCTGTTTACGCATAAACTTAGTGTTTTTCAATTCTTACGCGTAAGCTAATCCTACGCGTAACTATTCCTTTTACGCGTAAGTTTGGTGTTTTTACGCCTAAGTGTTGCTTTGCCTAAAACGTGGTTTTTCTACGCCTAAGGATACTTCATCAACAACGTTTCATTCGACTACAAAGATCCATTTAACAACACAAGTTTTCAACATGTCTCAACCACCATACTCTAACTACTTTCCTTACACGTATAATCAACAACAACAACAACAACTAAGTCCACAACATCAACAATTCAATCAACAACAACAAATTTATCAACAATAATTCAATCAACAGCATTATCCACAACAAGGAGCAATTCCACCTCAAATGGTTCAACCACCACCTAGTCTTCAAGTACAACCTTACACAAACGTTTACAATCAACATCCATCTAGGAATACTATGAAGGAACTGACTTGGTTTGCAAAGACGTGTGAAGCTTTAAGTAGCCAACAATCCATTCATGAGGCAGGATCACTTGATACACCTCCAATGCTCACTCCTGGAAACTATGATCAATGGGTGATTAGGTTCTTTAGGTTTTGTGATCTAAAGAAGCCACATGGAAAGTTCTTAAAGAAGGTCATCTTGGAAGGTCCATTTCAGATGCCTATTCTCGTTACACCCGGAGATCCAAATGCTATTCCACCAAGAGATGATCTCACAAACATTGCAATTGTCGCTGACCTTTCTGGTGATGAACTTCTACACTACGAAGCTGATGAGCTAGCAATGCAATATATCCTTTTAGGATTACCCAATCCAATCCTTCGAAGTGTTGATGCTCAAAAGACTGCAAAAAAGATGTGGGAACATATTCATCTTCTCATGGAAGGCACTGAACTTAATCAAGAAGATATGGAATCCAAAATTTACTTGGCTTATGAACACTTCATGATTGAACCCGGAGAGACATTAGAGTCATATCATCATCGATTCTCTGACATCATTAATGACTTGGACAAACACAACATCATCATGCCAAGAATTGCTGTTAACACTTAGTTCCTAAGTAGTCTTGGTCCTGAGTGGGAAAAATATGTCATTTTCATCCGTCAAGGGAAGAATCTTCATCATGCTACTTACATATTGTTGTACGACTATTTGAAAATACATAAAAAAGAAGTTGACAAAGAAAGGGTTATCCGTGGACAAACTGTTTCACCATCACTTCCGGACAATCAACAACTTGCTTTGTGGGCTCAAACTAGTTATCCTCCTCAACCTCAACCCGCTCCTCAACCAACTGCAATAATTACACCATATGATCCGTCACAGCAACAATCTCAACAAACTCAATTGGTTCCATACAACAACAACAATGATCAAGCACTTTACAGTGAAGCTAATGAGGACTCCGAAGCTTTTGATGCATTGCAATAAGGATTTATTATGATTGCTAAAGCCTTTGGCCGGTATACAAACAAATCCAACAATCACATTCGCTCCTCATCAAACACAAGGAATCAAGCTTTTGTGAACAATGGACGTGTTGAAGTTCATAATCGTGGTTATGGTTGTCAGATGGGAGGAGGTCAAGGGTTTAATGCTCTGGGAAGGAATAATATGGGTGCTCCACAACAACAGAGAGCTCAAGTGGTTGAACAGGGAAATGCTCAGAATGGGATGAATGGTCTTCGCTGCTACAACTGTAATGAGAAGGATCACCTGACTAATGCATGCCCTAAGCCGAGAACTAGAGGCAGTGCTTATAACAAGGAAGCTTTACTTTTGGCTCTTAAGGATGAAGCTGGTGGGACTCTTACAACCAAAGAACAGAGCTTTATGGCAGATGCAGACTCAGATGATGATATGGAGGACTTGCAGGCTAATGCAGCAGTGATGTTGATGGCACAAATGCAAGCTCTCCACATGAGTGACACAGGCCCAGTGTATGACATTGATGGCTTGTCTCAGGTACCCGAACAAACCATATTCATCACTGATCTAATATCTCAGCCAACATCTGAATCCGACGAGGCTCATAATGTTCAACATGAGCCGTCTACATCTCATTCTGACGATTCTCAACTAGACCCCGTAGTTACATTTGATGATCAAGATGACCTTATGGTTACCTTTGATACTCAAATTGACTCCGTGGTTATACTTAAGGATCTGAATAGTGATCATGTTGTGACTCACGTTGAACACGCTGAACCTTTGCCTAATCCAGATATTGACCTCTTACTTAAAGACCAAAAATCCCAAATGGATGCATGTCATTCATTAAATCAGCAATTACACAGTAAAAATGCACTGTTAACCAGGGATATTGACTGCTTAAAATGACAACTCAATTTTTTCAAAACTCAAGAAAAACGTGAAAAAGGTTTTGAAGTCGCTTTTGCTAAATCACACCAAAACAAAAAATCTTTAGAATGACAGATTCGTGATCTAGCCACATCGAAGAATGCTTTGTTGTCTCAAATAGAACAACTGAAACATGAACATAAAAAAGAACTTAACACTCTCACTTTGGAAACTCAAAAATCCAAGTCTGAGTTGTTAACTTGTCAAAAACAGTTCTCTAAGTACAAAAAGCATTCCATGAAACGAATAGATGACTATCTTGAGGAAATTGTCGACTTACAAAACAAAATCAAAGAGTTTCGAACTGTTGTTTATAAACATGGTGAATCAATCACAACGATTCAAAAGTTTACTTTCAAACCAAATCCAAATGGATATGGACCGAATCTTGCTGATTACAAACCTAAGTTTTCAAACAGAGCATTCAAACCAAATCCTGAAGTTTACAGTGCAGAACATAGAGTTGATGATTCAATTATGAGTGTTGTTGAATATAATAGTCAAGAGGAATTAGATGCAGAAGACGAGAGTCGATCAAAATTAGAAAATGTTGTTTATAACAAACTATTTAACTATTCAAAAGCCGTCACTTCCGTTGCACAAAAAGATTTTTCTAACACACCTTGGGTTATCACACCTACTTCTGAGGGTCCCCTTTCCAATAATGTACAAATTAATGGTCCTTTACCTTCACTTAGTGAAATAAAACCATTAGCCGAACAATGTAAAGTCATAAAATATTTTGAAACATTCACTTCGGACATCAAACTTTTGGAACGTGAAATTGAATTTCATTCTGAAATAAAATTTGAACATTTTCAATCGCCTCTTGCGCGTGCACAAAGAGATATTCTAAAGAAAAGAATTTTACCTCATGTCCGAAATTTGAAAAATTGTGCTATTTATTGGGAAAGGGATTTTCACAAGGAGCTTGGACTTATGAAAAGAGTTTTCGAACAAACAGAAACATCAATTTCAAATACAAAACGTAAAAAGAAAATGTTATGAAAAGATGTTGATTGACTCTTGGAAGATGTTATCTGTGCTGATATCCATAATGTTGTGTTATTACATTCTTTGTCATCTGCATTTCATTATATCTCTGCTGATACTGTTAATTCTGTTGAAATTGTTGAGAATACTGATACTGTGTCACAAATCAAGTTTTTAAACGATGAAAATGAACGTTTATTAAACGAACTTTCAAACGCAAAACGTCGTCTTCAATGATGTCAAAAAGATTGTCATAATCGTAAACTCGCTTTGCAAAACAAAATCAACCAGTTGCATTACAAAACTCTTTGTCCTAAATTTGAGCAACTGGATGACCAAAATGTGTCTTTGAAGTGTCAAATCTCAAAATATGAACAAGAAATTTCAAAAGTGAAAAAGGAATATAGCGTCATATTTGACTTACTCAAAAAGACTCGCGCTAAAGCGTCACAAGATATTGATAATCATCTGGCATATACCAAAGATGTTTTACCACGAGAAGGACTCACTCTTTCTGAAAATCTAGATTTGTTACACAAAATCCATGACCTTAAGGCAGAGTTGGTGTTACTTAAGCAAGATAAGGATAGTAACACAAATGTCACTGCACCAAAATAGATTCAAAATGAATCTAGAACATCTAATGACAAAACGCAAGAAACTAACGTGCTTCCCTCTACTGAAACATGAATAGTTGCCTCTTTTCCCAACATCCGCACTTCACAGCCTAGGAGCAATACAAGGAAGAATAGGAAGTTGCGACCTAAGAAAAGATCAATAAAGAATGCTGAAGTAGAAGAGCACCCTAGGACTTTGAATAAGACCCATGTTGCACCCACTTTAGATATTTCGTCTGACAAATGTAATGGAAAAAGTGTTGTAACGAATGTTGAACCTTTAAGTACTTTTGATATTCAGTCTGAAGCTTCTTGTGTTATTTGTCGTAAAAGTATGCTTTCTGATTGTCATGATAAATGTGTTGCTAAAGCTATCTTGTCTCGTTTACGGAATCCTAAGACACGGAATACCTCTAGGCCCACTAATGCTTCTAAGTCTGTGCTTGGTAAACTGCCCTCTTTAGATTCTAAGAAACGCATTGATGTCCCTGTAGTTCTAGTATCACCTCCAAGGAATGTAGTACCACCTAGTGCATTCACTAAGACTAAAGCAAAGACTAGTTGGAAATGGCAGAAATGGATACATAATACACTAGGATTTAAATGGATGCCTAAAATCATTGATGTGTGTATTTCTACTATAACTGCTTCAGAACCCTCTAACACTTTGGGTTCCACATCTACTTCTATTCCATCTGTGTCGTCTGTGTGTAATGCAGGTGATACAGATCATCCTTTGGGTTGTTGATAGCGGATGTTCCCGACACATGACAGGCAATCGTAAACTGTTGTCAAACTTTATTGCAAAGTTCATTGGCACTGTCAGATTCGGGAATGATCACTTCGCAGCTATCATGGGCTACGGAGACTACATCAATGGAAACATCGAAATTAGCAGGGTTTATTATGTGGAAGGCCTCAGTCATAATCTTTTTTCATTCGGTCAATTCTGTGATGGAGATTTGGAAGTTGTTTCTCGGGAGAAAACTTGTTTCATTCGTGATCTACAAGGAAACGATCTTATGTTTGGCTCTCGCAATTCTAGTCTGTACACAATCTCAATGCAAGACATGGTTGCTTCATCTCCCATTTGTCTACTTTCAAAGGCAACATCTACAAAATCTTGGCTATGGCACCGTCGTCTCTCACATTTAAACTTTCAAACCATAACCAACCTTGCTCGATATAAACTTGTTGAAGGTCTCTCGAGATTCTGATATTCTAAAGATCACATTTGCTCAGCTTGTGAATAAGGGAAAAGCACTCGTGCTCATTTTCCTTCAAAGGTGGAACACAACTCTCAGCATGTGCTTCATCTTCTTCACATGGATTTGTGTGGCCCGATGCGTGTGCAAACGATTAATGGCAAACGCTACATCCTGGTAATCGTAGATGACTACTCAAGATGGACTTGGGTCTACTTTCTTCAAAGCAAAGATCAAGCTCCACAGATGATCATCACCTTTCTCACAAAAATACAAGTTCAGCTCCGGAACACAGTCTGACAAATCAGAACAGACAAAGGAACTGAATTTGTGAATCAAACTCTTCGGGAACTTTATGAGAAAGTGGGAATTGAGCATCAAACATCTATTGCACGTACACCAGAACAAAACGGAGTTGTTGAAAGACGAAACCGCACGTTAGTGGAAGCTACAAGAACGATGTTACTTAATGCTAAACTTCCGGATTACTTATGCGCTGAAGTCGTGTCAACTGCATGCTACACTCAGAATCACTCAATTAATACCAAGCGCCACAACAAAACACCTTATGAGCTTATCCACAACCATAAACCAAACCTAAAACACTTTCATGTATTTGGATCCTTTTGTTATCCGAATAATGATCGTGATGACTTTGGTAAGCTCAAAGCTAAAGCTGACATTGGAATCTTTATAGGATATTGTGAAAATTCTAAGGGTTTCCGGATATGGAATCGTCGTACAAAGCAATTTATGGAAACGATTGATGAGTGTCTAAATACTCATCATTTTTGTATCAATTAAACTGCAAAAACATCTGAAAACACTCAGAAATGCATCAAAATGATAAAAATATCACAAATAAGTGTTTTATGTGTTTTAAATGCAAAAATATCAAAATCTGGTGAAAAACGTATCAAATTTGCATAATTGGCAGTTTTAGTTCCCCAAGTTTCAAAAGTTGTCAAAAACAGTCCCTGGTAAATCTAAATAAAGAGAAATGTTATTTAAGGTCCCTGAAATATTCTAATTTGTCAAAAATGGTCCTTGAATAAATCTTTTGTAAAATGGCAGAAAAGGTCCCTGAACTTTCAAAATTGTCAAGTATGGCCCCTGGAAAATTGCAAAATGGCAATTTTGGTCCTTGTACTTTGTGAGATTGTCAGTTTTAGTCCTTGGAGAAACTTTGTGAATTTGGCAGATTAGGTCCTTTGATTTTCAGAAATGGCAAGACTAGTCCCTATAATATTAAACCCTTTATGCCAATTTGGACCCTTGAACCCTTTGACCCCCCTGCCATATAAGCTTTTTGAACCCCCTTTTATTACTAATAAATGGTCAACCCAATCAGTCAAATCCCTTTTCCCTCCCTTATCCTTCTTCCCCACTTGTCTCTGCAATACCCTCTCCCATCACCCTTATCTCTTCCACACCTTTCTCCCACCTCATCATCAACCCTACACCTCCACCCCCCCCTAGTTGCAGTCAGAAGTCAACTGTGGTCAAAAGTAGTTTTCCCGCCAAATTGGAAAAGTGGCAAAAGTCCACAGAACTCTCTCATTGGCTCAGAGATTGGTGGGATTTACTCTAAATGACACGTGTTCGAATTTACTCGAATAAACTACAATTGGTACTCGAATACTCTTCGAAACTATGTCTTAAACTTTGACGTTATACTTTGTCACTTGTTATTTGAACCTGAAACTTATTTCTGAACCTAACCACGAATTAGTTGTGTAATTTTACTTTCAAGTTGAACTTACACTATGTTCTTGACTTTAATGTTGTAAAAGTAATTCGATGTTGTCAATAATTTTTTTTGCTGTAATTCTCTTTTTATTCTTTTGATCGATGTGACTATGAACGAAGTGAGAAGGAAAAAATATCAGGGAAACCGAAGGTGCACAGTAAATCTCATTTAGGGTGGTTAGAGACTCGGTTACTCTCTCAAGACACCTGAAAACGGTGAAAAGGTTAAACCGCCCTTTTGATGAAAACTGGTGTCAACTGAAGACTGACGTTGATCCCCCCC
>BPTQ01000001.1:144877236-144895683 GCA_019973895.1 Chrysanthemum seticuspe | reverse complement strand
CTTTTAGCTCAAATAGGTCTAATTTTTGGTTTATAGAATCTCACCCAGGTCTTCTCCAAATTCCAAGTCCTGTTTTTAGGTTTCTAGCTTATTAGATTGCTTATTTTATTGCTGCAAGTGGGCACCCCTTTCACTGTTTAGCTTAAAATCTCAAAACCTCAAATCTGTTCAATTTGCTTATCAGTGGTTAGGGATAGTTGAAACTTGTTCAATTTCAGTCCCTTTAGCTTATAGAAGTTCCTGTTTTGATTTGGTGCTTAGTGGTCTTCATCAGCTTATCCAAAGTGCTTATTTTTAAGCACTTTGGACATCAGTTGCAATTCCTCCCACACAACCCTATGTTTTTCCATTTTTCATAGATTTCTAATATAATTTTAGACTTTTCCTGAAATTTTCAGATTTTTCTAAGTTAATTTGCTATTTTTCCTATTTTAAATGAGTTTTTAAGCATTTTTAATTAGTATTTAATATAAAAAATTAGAAAAAGGTTCAAAAAAATAATTTTTCTATTTTATTAAGTTAAGATAAATATAAAAAGCCAAAAAAGTATTTTTCTATATTTTTCTTAGTTAAATTTGTATTTTTAAATAATTTAATTAGCTTTTAATAGTATTTAATTCTTAGAAAATAGAAAAATAATCAGAAAAATATAAAAATAGTTTTGAAAATTCTTTTTTGTTATTTTAGATTTTTCCAAGTCATAATTTTAATTTTCTAGCTTTATTTCCTAATTTCTTGTAATTTAGGTTATTATTAATTAGTTAAAAATAGTTTTTAAATAATAATAATTAGATAATTAGTTATAAAAATAATTTTATTTTTCTAAAAAGTTTCTTATATCATTAGGTTTGTAAAAATATCATTTTCATATTTTTAGGATTAATATTGTGTAAGTTTCACGTTTTTATTTGTACGTTTACGTAATTTTGTTTTAAAACGTAAGTTTTTTAGGTTTTAAACGTTCATCATTTTAAATATAGTGATAGCGTTTATTTAATAGATTTTATCTTTTTAATCTTCTTTAATTTGCATTTAAGCCCCTGTAGTTTATGGGCTTTTTCCTTAGTTATAATCATCTTCAAATATCTTTTCCCGTTCAAATCTCGCGATCACTACACGTTTGACTATTCTCGCACAGCTCGTTGGGACTTAACGACCTGGGGAAACACTATACTCTCCTGATCTTCATTGAGCTGGTGTGTGAGCTGTTTTAAGTTCCTTACGGCTGATCATTCACAAGTGATCAGCTCGCTTAAAAAAACTTGACGGTTCTGCACCGATCAACGATTCATGCTCATTTCGATGAACTTACTGATATGGCTTCTGAGCATAACAGCTTGAAACCCGGTCACAACCGTTTAAACTTCCCTCAAACCCCATCATCAGCTGAACCAAGCCCCCAGCTTACTCGTCAACAAATGGAAAATCTATTTGCTCCGTTGTTTACTGATGAAATTGATGAACGTGCTCCAGGTGTATCCGATGTTTCCGCTGCTCAACCTGATCATATTCCAATACCTGATACACCTGTAACAACAACTACTGTTGACGAAGCACCACCAGTTGACTCTACAACAACAGTTGAACAAACTTCATCTAACGACGCTGAACTAGCTGATGATATTCTTAATGAAGTACCCCTACCTGCAGATTTTGATCCAAATGCGTTCGTTAACCCGTTTGCTAATGAAACTGCTGCACCTGATGTTGCGGAATCATCTACAAGCCATTTGAATCCTTAAAATCTGCACAATGTATACCAACATCAACCCTCTACACATCGTTGGACAAAAGACCATCCTCTTGAGAATATTATTGGTAACCCGAATCAACCAGTCGTAACGAGACAACGTCTTCACACAGATGGTGAACACTGCATTTATGCACTCACTGTCTGCCAATCTGAGCCTAAAAACATTAAAGACGCAATGACAAAGGACAACTGGATTGAATCCATGCAAGAAGAACTCAACCAATTCAAACGTCTTGAAGTATGGGAACTGGTTGAAAGACCAACACGGGTCTACGTCATTGGTCTCAAATGGATTTGGAAGAACAAACTGGATGCTGAAGGGAACGTAATCAGAAACAAGTCACGTCTGGTGGCTAAGGGTTATAGACAGGAAGAGGGTATTGACTTTGAAGAATCATTCGCTCTGGTTGCTCGTCTTGAGGCTGTTCGAATCTTTCTCGCGTTCGCGGCTCATATGAATATAACGGTCTTTCAGATGGACGTCAAAACTGCTTTTCTGAATGGTCAACTAAAAGAAACGATTTATGTTAACCATCCAGAAGGGTTCGTTGATCCCGAGTTCCCAAACCATGTCTACAAACTGAACAAAGCTCTATACGGTCTCAAACAAGCTCTCCGGGCGTGGTACGATAAGTTATCATCCTTCCTCATTGCCAATAATTTCATCAAAGGTTCGGTTGACCCAACTCTTTTCATACAATATCACGGGGTACACATCTTAATTGTTCAAATTTATGTGGATGACATCATTTTTGGGTCAACACATAAAAAGTACTCAATCGCTTTTTCAAAACTAATGAAGAAACATTTTGAAATGTCCGTGATGGGTGAACTTACGTTCTTTCTAGGACTGAAAGTTCATCAATCACCCCGTGGTATTTTCTTGAGTCAGTCCAAATATGCCCTTGAACTGTTAAATAAATTTGGAATGCAAAACTGTGACACCTATGCCACACCAATGGCTCATACCAAGAAGCTAGACGCTGGTTTACATGGGAAATTGGTGGACCCTACCAAATACCGTAGTATCATTGGGTCTCTCATGTATCTAACAGCTAGTAGGCCTGATATTGTCTTTGCCGTATATCTTTGCTCCCGTTATCAGTCAAGATCAACTGAAACCCACCTCTCTGAGGCTAAAAGAATCCTCCGATACATCAAGGGAACCATTAATTTGAGGATCTGGTATCCGAAGGATTCTGGTTTTGAACTAATAGCTTTTTCAGATGCTGATCACATAGGATGCTTAGATTCACGGAAAAGTACTTCAGGAGCATTACAATTTCTTGGTGATAAACTGGTGTCATGGCAATCGAAGAAGCAGGATTGTAGATCGCTGTCCTCAACAGAAGCAGAATATGTAGCCATGTCGGCGTGTTGTGCTCAAGTCATTTGGATGAGAACACAACTCAAAGACTATGGTTACGTATTTGACAGAATCCCGATGTACTGCGACAATCGGAGTGCTATTGCGATCTCGTGCAACTCTGTTCAACACTCGAAATCAAAGCGCATCGATCTTCGATATCATTTCATCAAGGACCACGTGGAACAGGGTACAGTTGAATTATACTTTGTGGGTACTGAATAGCAATTGGCAGATCTTCTCACCAAAACCTTAGCTCCTGCTAGGTTTAATGAGTTGGTCCACCGGATTGGTATGCGGTGTCTGACTCAAGAGGAACTGGATGAACTCTTAAAACATTCTTAAAACCAGTTAAACACCAAAACCTCTTTTGTAAATATTTTTCAAAAACAAAATACAAAAATATAAAATCAGATAAAACAACAAAAATATTCTTCTATCTATATTTCTTTTAACATGGCAAGTACAAACCTTCCGTCAACACTTTATTCTTTCAAAATTCAGGATTTTCTCAATCAAGTGTTGAGGGGGAGATAGCAAATATTTTTCGGTTTCATAAAACCTTATACTTGCATGTTACCTTATCCCGGTTGTTTCTTTAATAATGGTGGTCATATTTCTGGTTTTCTGACACTCCTCGGACTAAAATTTATAAAACTTCATTATTTCTTAAGTCGAGGGGGAGTGTAGTCAAAGTTCTTTTTCAAATATTCTCGTTTGGTAACCAAAATGGAAGTTATGGGTATTGATTGTAAATGGTTAAAGTGGAGGGACTAAAACTGCTAATAGCTCAAACCTTTTTAAACAAAATATCTTCCTCATTTAATTCATCTCATTTAATATCCCAACCACCATATCCTACGCGTAAAACCTCATCTTCAAATCTGTGTTCTTGATCAAAAATTTGTAAGTGTTTTCACAATCTTTGGGTTAAAACAAAATGGGTTCTGATTTGTTTGAGAATCCAACGGTTCATTTTTCTGTTTAAGGAAGATTTGTGTTCTACGCATAAGCTATGAACACAAGTGCTTCCTTGGTGTGTTTGGACCAATTGAAATGATGTTAAAATGATCATAAGTTCATATTATAAACGTTTTTAACATTCAAATCCACCCAGAAACATGAATTCGACGATTTTCAATTTAGGGTTCTTAAGCGTAAGTTTGGGGATTTTCAATATTGAGTGTTTTTGGTTAAAAAAATTGTCATATTATGTTCTTTACAAGGCTAATTGACCATAATCATGCTTGGAATCAACCCAGAAACACGAATTGCCCTTAAATTGGAAATTAGGGTTTATGTTCTTAAGAATTGGGTATTTTTGATTGGTTTTGATTTTGATGTTATAACTTGGATAGAACAACTCACTATGCTTCTTACACCTTACAGAACAAGTTTGGTGCAATTCCTATGGCTAGATAACTTACACGTAGAAATTAGGCCTTAGGGTTTAGGTTTACGCGTAACATGTGTTCTACACCTAAATGTCTAATTGAGTGTTAGTGATTAAATCTGAAAGGATTGAATGTAGATGATAATGTTAGTGTTTTTGGTGAATGTATTTTCAGGTTTCAACGCGTGTATAACTCAGAATCAAGGGTACATTCCATCTACGCATAAGGATCACCTTACGCGTAGCATGTTATGCATAAGATGTAACGTTTACGCGTAAGGTTCTCCATTGGGGACTACGCGTATCCTGTGAAGGATATGCGTAAACAGTAACCTCTACGCATAAGGTTCACTCTTACGAGTAAGCCTTACGCGTAAGGTTCCATATATGCTTACGCGTAAGCTCTACGCATAAGGCCCTCTTTTCCTACGCGTAATATTTCTTACGCATAAGCTTACATTTACGCGTATAATCACTTCTGTTTACGCATAAGCTTGCCATTTCTACTCCTAAGCCTATTTTTAACCTTAATTATGAATTGTTACACGTGCAAACTTGTAAATAAATAAATCATAACGCTACGAAACCAATAATGTCACTAATAAGCTTAAATGTTTAATACGTTGTGAAATATAAGTGAAAAACATAGACTTTAAAACTTGAAGTTAATCAACTCACGAAACTTATCACGACGTCTTTGGACTATTGGACTAACAAGTGACATTGGACTCGTAACAATCATCGATATATCACATTCAATAATTAGACAATAAAACCATCTGTTGACTAACGTAATGTCTTTCGATATGTTGGTTCTTTTGGCTAAATATCTTTCAGATCACGACATGGACGCTCAAATGCAAAACGTGGAAGCACCAAACGTTCTCACCATTGAAGATATCTTCCCTAATGGCTATCCGATGAAGATAGGAAAGAACAACCTTCATGTTGATTTTGATAGTCTCACCTGCTCAGAGTCTTCTTGTTTAATGGCTGTTGACATTCTGAAGAATCACCCTTATCAGAACATGCTCACCAATTCTGCTACAGTGCCGGAGATCTACATTCACCAGTTCTGGCATACAATGCGAAAGATCAAAGGTTAAAATGCTGTGACGGTGACGCTCAACCACAAACAAGTCACCATCACACCAGCAGACTTAAGAGTTGTTCATCTAATACATGTCATCGAGCCAACCGAATACAATGCCACACCAACTGAAGAGGCTGTTCTGCAATTCATGATTGATATTGGTTATGACGAAGCTTCAGGAGTAATCACAAAGCATTCATACGTGGATCTTAAGAATATTCCTCAGCCATGGAGAACCCTCTATATTATCATCACCAAATCCGTTTATGGACGTGATAGTGGTTATGAGCATCCCAAGCTCATGGAACTACAGATCTTTTGGGCTTTGGTCAACATGAAACATATTGAAGTTGAAGCTCTGATATGGGACGACATGATGTCATTCCTCAAAAAGCTTGGCTCCAAGATCCCATATATCAGATATACCAAACTGTTGATCCAAAGAGCTCTAGGGTATAATCTTGACATCCCCTTGAGACTCAATGACCCCAACAATCACTCCATGTTGTATGAGCCTACACTCACAGTCAGATTTAAGGAATCTACAACAAAGAAACAAGGTGCAGTGTTGCCAGATCACCTTCTAACTTAAGCAGTCAAACAACTCCATTCATAAAAAAGGTATCTGGTAGCGGTTGATGAAGGCAAAGTAAGTTTTCTTGATGAAAAGTCCTCTGGTACTCCTGCTAGGAAAACAAGGAGAGGCAGTGCAGGAAGTGTTACAAGTACTGAGAGTCAGAGAAAGTTTCCTAAGAGGTCACATACTCTCAAAAGGAAAGTTCCCTCTAAGGAAGCCATTCCTATTCCGATTCCCAAGCCTGAACCGCAACAAAAGCTGTTGGATGAAAGGTCTGAGGAAACTGAATCAGACGAAGAGGTCACCTACTCTGAAACTGCAATCGATGACACTCAAACAGTAGCTAAACCTCCCAGTCCAAAAGCTGAAAAAGGTAAAGGGAAAACTCCTGTGCTTGAGCATGATAAGGAAAGTTCTGAAGAAGAACCATTTGATGAGGAAAGAGACTATCAAAAGAAGTTGAAGAACCTCATACTCAAATATCTTGCCGATGAATTCGTAAAGGATCAAACTCGTGGCCCTAGAGGGTCAAGTGGTGGAACTCAAGCCACACCAGTTTCTGATGCGGTTAATCAACCCGATAAGGGAACTGGTACCACCATCACCCACGAACAACAGCAAAGGCAACTTGAGGATTCCATCAACTTTGACATAGAGGAACCAGACATGGAAAAGACTGAGAAAACTCCTGGTGAAGATACTAAGGCTGATGAAACGGCTAAGACTGGAAATGCTGAAGATCTTGATTATGATGATTTTCTTCTTGATAGCCCAGCACGCTCCAAGGAAGAAACATCTGAGCCGCCGAAAGACCCTGAGTCTCCTCATGTCTCATCATCATCAGACTCATCTTCTCACTCTTCACTACCACCATCCAAAGGCACAACCAGATCCACATCTAAATCTGTGAAGAAACCAAATGACTCTTGGATATCCCGAGCTAAAACCAAGATTGTCAAAGCTGTCAAGCAGGTCAGGAAGAAAGACGTGACCAACAAGAAGTTGAATCAACTAGCTGACAGTATCATTCTTCTACATGACGAGATAGACAAGATGTCCAGTGAAAGGGAGCATATCCAGAAGTTCATGCAACGTGATGTCCAAGGGGAACTGAACGAAATGATTAGGGGCTATACTCACAAGTACCTACTCGACACTGTTCCTGGAGTTACAAGAGAGATGTTCACCAGACAGCTCTATCCAAATCTCATGAAATTGGTCAAGCAAACAATGCAATCCACTCCGGTTACAATGATGATCAATCCAATGGAGCCTGCAGTTCTCTTTGATGCAGAGTTGATTTCCAAGTTGGTGCTACAAATGTCTCAACGATCTGCAACTTTCACCTCTGATGAAAGTAAACTATTTGAGGCACTACTGGAATATCAACTCAAAACTTCATGCAAGGAGCAAGCTGAAAGGCCTAAGCGTCCATGAGACGATGATGATAAGGATAAAGATAAAGATAAAGAGCCTAAACGCCCGAAGAAAACTGGTGAATCATCCTCCATGCCACCTCCACCCCAAAGGACTCCATCTCAACAACGATCTCCTCCACGCTCTTCTGCTGACAAACCTTAGGACTCTGAGTCACCACCCCAGACAGAGAAAACTGGTGATCACTTCGAATACACTGGTGGTGACGATGAGGAAGTCCCTGAGCCCCAACAACAACCCACCTCTTCCGCTTCAACAAAGAAACCAACATCCTCATCTAGGCCAAATAAGAAGAAGAAGTCGCCTAAGGCTGATGTCATCTCATGGCTAGACGAAGATGACACCGAGTATGACTGGTTCTCTACACTTGTTGATGCTACTCCTGCCCTAACTGATGATCAAGATATGGTAGAAGGTCGTACATTGGAGCATGCTAAGTTACTTCAAGAAAAGTTCCGGGTGAAGAAGATGACCAAGTCAGAATTAAAACGAATCAAGAATGAAGCTTTTCAACTGCTCAAAGACAGCTCGGAAAGTGCTATTGAAGTTGAATATCATCTTGAAAACATAGCACGAGCCATGTCTAACAACATTGATTGGCTTAACCCAGAAGCAAACATTGACTTCACCAGAAAAGACAAGGCTCCATACTACACCGATTCGACCAGACCTCTACCAACGATTGGCCAACAAGATCAACCTAAGATTCCATTCCGCTACTTCTTCAACAATGACCTAGAATTTCTACTACACGGTAGCGATGGTTCAAAGAAATACACTACATCACTTACACTTCCGTTCCCGGCAGCCATATACTCCAACTGTATAGCCATTGAGGAAAATGCTACCCACATGTTTGCCAACAGCGTGGAACAGTATGACATCGATGCAATGTATGGGATTCACCATTGGCCGGAACGCCGAAGAATCTACTACAAAAGCTACCAGGTTCGAAGGTCTAAGCATGAAGTGTACAATGATAAAGGGATCGTTGTTGTTAAGCATGTAGCTCTCTCAACTAAATGGGATTACACTTTCCTCAAGAAAATTGTGGTCAAAAGACAGACGAAATGGACTATGATTTCTGTGAAGCGGACTTTCATAATTTGTCTCTCAACGACATTGAAGATCTGTATCTTGCCAAGGTACAGGGAATAATGAGACAATTCTCGACTGAAATCCAACGTGAATACATCAAGTTCGTACTCATCTTCATCAGAAGCATAGTGATCCAGGAACGTGTAGAAGACTTGCAACTTGCCCGTTGAATCGTATCAAACACGTGTCAACTTTACCAGACCTCAGCTAGAACTTCCTGACATCAACGATCTTCCACAATACACTCTCATCTGCAAACCGTTTGGAGTAGTTTATGATAAGGTTTTAAAATGTACCTTTTTGAGGGGTCGTTTAAGCCCTTATTTGATCACTTTTGTATCCGTTATTACTTAATATCATTCCTTTTCACTTTTTAGGTCTCTTGAAGGCAAATTGCTGGAATGGCACTTATTTGGATGAAAAGGCGCGGATATACGAAGAAATTGGCCAAAGTCAGAATCGAGACACTCAAGCTGCTGAAATACAAGGGGACGGTGTCAGGTGTTATCTGCGACGCCGTCGGAGCACTTTTGTGACGGCTCAGTAGCCAAATTGCTTATCTACAAGTGACGGTGTCAGGCTTTAAAAGAGTAGGTCGTCGCAACTCAGACGGCCTAGATTTGATCCAGACGGCGTCAGAGGCTGAAGAGGACGGCGTCACAAGCATAAGGTGACGCCGTCGCAAGACGAATGTGGCCAAGACAAAACCCTAATGACGGCGACCCGACGGCGTCACAAATCATAAGGTGACGCCGTCGCGAATGTAATCTTATATATAGAATCCGAATTTTTTAGTTTTAGGTGTGTAGTCTTTTGGAGTAAAAACCTTAACCGAACCAAGGCTGTCTTGTACAGTATTTTAGGGTTCCAAACCCTATCTTACGCCAAGATAAGTGCTTTACTTCATTAATTCAATTATGTCTTCAATTATTTGTGTGTATGCTTGCATGTTCTCCATGTCCGTCTAATTTACTTGTGTGTTTGCTTAGGGAATATGAAACTTAACTATTGAATATTGATTGGTTGTCTCTTATCTTAATTGTTAATGATCTAGTAATGCGATAGGTCATTCGTTGTGTAGTTAATGCTTGATTAATCTTTGTGAACCTGTTAGGATTCAGAAAATCCATAGTGAAGAGTCGGTCACCCCAACTATTATCTAGCATAAGTTAGCTCGTAGACATATCGTTATTTACGTGTTTATTAATGTAGTTTAGTTTAGAGTAACACCGTGGAGGAAGGACGGGTCTTTACCCACTGTATGCCTGATCCACAGTCCGTCAGGAGGACGTTTAGTTTGTAACTATAAAAGCCCCTTCCATCCTTGGAAGGGGTGGCACTCTCAATCTAATCTTTTTTTTTGTTGAACTTTCTCTCTCTAGTTTCATCCTTTCATCTCTTCATCTCTCTAAAACCATGGCTTTCTTGTATCATCACCATCCAAGGCCACCCGAATCATCATAACACAATATATGTAAGATCCTACAAATGGTACCAGAGCTAAGGTTGTTGTGTTGTGTTGATTTATTGTGGTTTTGATATATGTTTTAAAACTGTTTTGGTACTTTTGTTGGCTGGAATATTTCTGTTTTCTGATTACTTTGATATATCAGTTTTTAAACATGTTTTTTTTTTGGTATCCTTATTTTGGTCTAAACAAAAAGTCCTGATCTTTCTTCATGTATATATGTCTTGGGTATATATTGTCCAAACAGTACTTTTATGATTTTTATACCAAATCTATGAAAGTCAAAGTGGTCAAACCTTCATCTTCATATGGTCTACATGGTAAAAAAGAAGCAGTTTTATGCTTTTCTGGGTTTATTATGAAGCTGAACGGGTTTTTGGTCGGAAAAACTCGCCGGAAAAAGAAAAAGAAAAGTCAAAGGGTCTAAACCCTAAACTTACGCATAAGGGAATCTACAGAGGTGTTACGCGTAGCTGTGAAGTTACACGTATGAAAACTTACGCATATGCTCTTACGCATAAGCCTAGGCTTACGCGTAAGAATGGGCTACGCTTAAGACTCTTTTACGCGTAAGGCTACGCATAAGATTTTACGCGTATGCCTACGCATAAGCAATAAGCTACGTGTAAGAAAGTAATGAGCAGAAAAGTAAAAGGTTATGCGTAAAAAGTACCATAGACCACAACGGCTCATACCAATTACCAAACTTTCGACTTCAGGTTGTTAACCTATCATCAGTCCGAAAGATCCGAATCAAAACCAAATCCAATCTATTCTAACACCATCATCAACTCACGTCAACATTAAAACCACAAGCTACGACACCGACAACATCAACCCCATCTCAAATGAACTCGAAACATATTTAAAAGCAAATAAAAGGAAGATCTCAGTTGTGTTTTCTATTGCATCTCTCATGAGAGTACAAAGATCTTTAATCGATTGAAAACAAACTCTCACATCACAGATCAGTTTCAATTAAAATAAAAATATTTTCAAAACAATATTTTTCAAAGTTTTTGAAAGATCTCAGTTATCCTATTCGTGGTCTCAAAACCTTTAAAAGATCATTAACTCGAATAGGTAATCATCATATATCTTTGATACTATCCGAATTTAAAGAATGTTTAATAACAATTATGTTATTATCTTTCTTTGTTTCGTTGAATGGAGCATTAAACGGAATGAAAAACTTACCCGAGACCTTGTGTTAAATATCTTGAAGCCTCAAACTTTGTAGTTCTTCATTCGTATATGGTAATCGATATGTTTTCTGAATTTGGTGTGTGGAATGAGATTAGTTACTGATGATAAAATTGAGATGAGATGAGTTTGAATAAGTTTGATGATATTCGGTGTATTAGATTAGATGCATTTTGGAGAAGGCAGTTGGATGGGGGCGGAGCATTTCTGTTGTGTGTGCTAGGTTTTGTCAAAGTATAATGTATGTGTTTAGGGTTATGGGACTGACCTTGATAGCTACTTATTAGGGTACGTTTAGGTTTGATATTGGACCGGGTTCTCATAGCTGATGTTATTTGATTGGATGTGGGCTGACATTGGGCTGAGAATTACTTTTGGACATCTTTGGGCTGATGATTGAGTTATACTAATTTGGTTCCGAAATTATTTAAAACATGGACTAACAAAGAAATGAAGATATCCGAGTATTTTTATAAAAATATTGGATATCAAATTATTGATTGCATTTGGAAGAGTGGTATTTTTTGGTATGATAATTTCACGGAAGGATACAAATTCACGGCTTGAGCGAAAAGGTGAAAAATGACCACGGGGTTTTTGTACGGTATTATTGACGCGAAATGATCTCCCATATGTTGTCATTACTATTAGCCGATGAATCAATGGACGCCACAAAATGTCAATGATACTTCACAGTCTCAGCAAAATCTTTCAAAGAATCGTCAGCGTCAGTCATAATATTTCAAGATGTTTCCTTATGATAAGAACTTTTCGTGCAAATGGTCGTACACGTCATGATGCTTCCGAAAGTTCGAAACCAACATGGGGGAGAAACGTGTACTTTGATGTGTTACGGTTAGCCTCCAAGGAAAAGTAGTATATACTACTTGACTTAGTATGGTTTGTGAAGCTGTCTACATTTGGGTATTGAATTGTTCATGGTGGAGAAGAATCGTTGAAGAACCATTGCATGTTCCCCTAAAACAGATATTCACCGAAACCAAAAGTTGTCATAACACACTCAAGCTAACATTGTTTACGGTTTAGTCTTGATTTTGTAAAATCCCGCGAAAGAATCTATTTCTCGGTTCAAATCATAGACTTGTAAAATCCCGTGACAATGGAAACATCCTGGTAATAGTAAAGTGCATTTCCGGATAGATCTTACGGTTTATTCTTGGTTTTGTAAAATCCCGCGAAAGAAACTATTTCTCGGTTTAAACCATAGAATTGTAAAATCCCGTAATGATGGAACCATCCTGGAGAAAGGAAAGTGTATTTCAGGATCTCATCTGATGCTGGTGCTACGTTTCTACTTCGAAGAAGGGATAAAAGGGTGTACTTCATGAATTGGATGTGTGTTTGGATTGTCGTCATGGCAGTTTGGTTATTACATGGTTTTACGGGGTTAGGTGCTTTTAACCATGGTCGGGATGAAAACCACTATCATAGTTCACTTAAAACGTCAAAGAAGGCTAGATTTGAGCTTTTAATCAGAAGATGTGACAACGGCGTTAATTCAGTATTATTTATTTGAGGTTGAAGTGAAATATCACGGGCGAGTGTACTTAGTATCTGAAGGTATCGGGGATGGTTGGATGAAGATTCTTCGAGATCCTTGTTCGAGCTTATTCAAAAACGAAGACTTGGAAATCTAGTTATTTTTGGGTGACTTTTCCTTTTCTTTTACCACTTGGGGGAATTGGGCTCTTACCACCACAAAATAACTATCACTTTAAGGAGTTACGTTGTAGTGCTCAATGTCACATTCAATTGTGGATTTTCAAGAGGTAATGTACGTCTTATACTTGATGGTTGGATGGATGAAGAGTATAGAGTACTTAGAGATTCAATGGAGGATGAAGTCTCGGCACCGCTCTTTGTTACATATGTGCAAGTTTAAGTCACGAGTTCGGGTTAGTTTACTTCAGGGTCAAATTCATCATATTGGATTTTCTCCATCAGCTGTCACTACAAAGAGCCTACTGAATGATAATGGGGTTGATCACAAGTTTTGCCTAGAGAGCTGAAAAGAGAGAGATTATGACGTTTGAATACAACAGTTCAAGCCTCGTTCCCTAAAGAAAAGAAATGTGTACACTTCAGTGCGCATTATCTTCAGAAGAAGAGAAATCTTCTTATTATGACCATTCTCACCAACATGCGTCATGCTTTTTCCATGCGCGCTCAGTCATCAAGTGGATCTTCTTCTCATATTTTTTCTCAATGGTGATCTACTTACCGTTGATGGTTTTTCTATTTTTCACTAGCTCAATTAAAATGGCGATGGCGACATCATATGCAATTTTTGCGGGGAAGAAGTGGAAATAGACTACACATGGATGAGTTCACTTGTTTAGTCAAGAATGGCAACGTCGTATGCAATTCTTGAGGGGGAGAAGAAGTGTGAAACTACTGCATGTTGATAGAAATCTGAGAACAAATGGTCATACGGCTCCAAACTCATGTAAGAACCGAGCTTCTTCTTATCGGGTCATCTTCACATGGAGTTTCTTCTAAGAGCCGGTAGTTGACATCTTCTCACGTACTGATGAGTTTAACGACAAAGTGCTTCCAGTTTCGCGGTTGATTTCCTTTATGAACATCTTTCTGTTCTTGTTTGATTGGGAGGGTTTTGAGTTAAGGGGATTTGCTATATACAAGTTAACGGGAATGCATTAGGTGAGAAGAAGATGTTAACTTTCCATTCCCCAACTGGACAATCTTGAAGAAGGCATTTATCAAATAGATTGTCGGTTTAGGGGAAAGCACTAATTGGGGGAGAGTGATAAGTCAGATTTAATCCCTAATTAGACTTGCTCACATTATTCAGCAAGTTGATTCTCACAAAGACTTCAAGCGATCTTCTCAAAAGATTTCAAGTATTTGGGCATATAATATGTTGCTCATTCTGAAGTGTCAAAACCAGCAAGGGGGAAGGAGACTTACATATAAAAGCTTAACAAGTACACATGATGAACTTAATACTTCTAAGTGATTGAAGTTATCCCGGGAAGACAAATGTCATGACTGCAGAGAAACTCAGTGTATCTAGTGGCTTCTAGTGTTCTTATTCCTACTACGTGGGGGAAGAGATGTAAGAGAAAGTTTCTGAAGATAAAAGAGGTACACAAGTGTGTGATGATTACGATGTTATCGCAACCATCAGGGGAGAGAGATTGTGTACATTGGGGATGCTCAGTTGTTTCACTTGAGGGATTAATCAGTGATTCAGAGATATAATCACTTATTTCGGAGTTGACATCCGTAGAGATTGTCATCCGCAGAGATAATCAGTGATTCAGCATGCTTCTTCAGTGTTATCGGTTATTCTTTCTTTGGGCATTCGGGTACTTTGGGTTCTTGAGCTTCATACACTTTCTTCAAGGGAGAGAAAAGTATTCATCGGGCTTATTCTTTGGCTATCAGACTTAATGCTACTTCGATGTTATAAGTTTCTCTGTCTTTGGTTATACGTGTATTCGGGTTCATGAGCTCTAGTCTAAGAGACTGACTGCATCAATTCTTCTACTTGGGGGAAGTGGTCTCTTGACAACTTTTTGGTATGGATCGCTTCAGACTTCAGTAGTAATGAAATATGAGAAGATATTTAAAGAGTGGGATGATACGTTGCTGTTCTTGTTGATGATATAACCCCGAACGAAGAATCTCGATTATCGTTCTTAAATGGAGCAGCGGGATTTATGATAATGGTGTGCTTCGCTGTGCACCTGGCTAAGGCAAGCTTGAAATAGAGCTTCGAATCTGCTCATCTTATGGATTTTCGGTTTGGGGGGAAGCTGCCAAAGTCTCTCTTTCTCAAAGGCTCATGTTCTATCTTCTATTCTGGAGACTCGGAAGCTTTGGTGGTGAATGTTTAAGAGATGATGACTTCTATCTTCTACAATGGGGCTGCTCGATATCCTTATCTCGGTACTCGTATCATCTTTCTTCTTAAATTATATCATCTACTCTCTATATGTATATAGTTATCAAAAACCAAATACAAAAATATAAAACCAACAAAATAAAATAGAAAAATATAAAACCTTCAAAAAGCCATAAAAAATCAGAAAATTTGAAAAAGACCAAAAAATATTGTTTTTCTAAGACATGTCTTCTGGTATCGATAACATCTGCGGTCTTAGAAATGTCATTCAATAATGGCACGGGACCATAGATGAAGTTCGAGCAGGAGGTGTAAATATTCTTTTCTAAACATGTCACAAATCTATGGCTTGCAGTTACTTCAGACTGTAACCCGTCCTTAAATTATGGCTTGCTATTATTTAAGATAGCAACCCGCTCTTTTAAAGAAAGGAAAGTGTTGCGCTAAACCAAATTTTCAAATATTTCGTACACTTTTCCTATAAACAAAACAAGGAGAGCATGTCATCTAAAGGACTGCTGTTCCTACACAAATTTTTTTCCGTCTAAAATTCTTCAGAAAAATATTTGGTGTTTTCAAAAATGGTGGTTTGAGTTGCTTGTAAAACAATCAGTTTCAGAGTTTTCGTAAAAATTGAAAACTCAATCAATGACTTCAGCGCTCTTATCTTTTTAGAAAATGAGTCATTGATTGAGGGGGAGAATGTTTTCAAATCTATATCTTCTAACGGGCTTTCTTAATTATCCTAATATGCTTAATTAAAAATGATGTTAACCTATGTTGAAGGACTAGGTGCCTAGGATATGATTGCTAGGATTAGATGATTAGAGTTTGATAAACACATAATTCCCATGCTTTATACGAACTGATTGATATGTTGGATTGACTGTTATTAGTCGATGGCTGTTTGGGTGATGTCGACCACCATATATATGTTTGGGTTTACTAACGTATGCATGTATATTGGTATAAAAGAATGTTCCCGATCAGGATCCCACATAATATGATGTTTGGATGCCGAAAGGAAAGGGTAACTATATCATGGGTTGACAAATGAAGAAACGGAGCTTAATTAGACTTCAATGGAGAGTTGGCATAAATGCAACGTAAGAGGTGTCACTGCTTCAGCAGATGGTTTTCTTCTAAGAGATTGAAGAAACGAAGCTTAATTTTGAACTCAGTTGGCATTAAAATGCAACGTAAGAAGTCTCACTGCATCTGCAGACGGTTTTCTTCCAGCCCTACAGCAACAACAGAAGCTTCTCAACCACCTAACGAATTTTTGTGCAGGATACCATTTTTAAACAATTTTGAATAAAAATTTTGATTGAATTGTTTTGAAAATGGAAAATATTGTTTTGAAAATAAATCGGACTTAATTTTGAAAATCACCGGACTTCTTTTTATCAAAACCTAATGTTAATACAAATAAGCCGTAAAAACGTTTATTTATATTTTACGATCTTCTAATGTTTTGTCGATAACAAACGTAAGATCATTTTTAGGAAACAAATAAAATACGTAAATGGTTTGAACTAATAGTTTTCTAACACTCTTACGTTCTCACATAAAACACTAAAACAAGTATAAGTGATTTTATGATTTAGATACATATGTACAAACAACTAGTGTTTACATATTGGGTTAAACATATACTTAAACTAAGTATACTAAAATGGGTAAAAACTAAGTGTATGCTAAATTGGGTAAATACAAGTATATACTAAATGGGTAAATACTAGCAAATGGTTTTTGACCCATGGTTTTATATATACCACTTAACCAAGTTCATTGTACCCTTAAGATACATTGTATCTAGAAAGAAAATCATGGATCAACCCATAACCCATGACCCATGACCCATAACCAAAAATACCCATGGGCAAAGAGGAGCGGACCACGGATCCCTAGCTTTGTGCTAGTCGGATCCCTTGTGGTAGGGATCCGTGGGATCTGGGGAAACAGTAGGTTTTTTCCTCTATAAATAGTGAGCCATTTCTTCATTATACCTCACCCCTCTCTAACATACTTCTCCCCTGAGTTAAATCTCACTAACCTTAGATCCAAGAGATCTATGTTTGTAGTTTTGTCTTTGTGTGATCTTTTAGGTTCTCTTAAAGGCAAGATCACCACCTTTGAAGTCGAGCAAACTCAAGTCCATGAGTTGCCATGCTTCCTCATCATCAAGGCTATTGAAGTCCTCTTGTTGATGATCTCTTTCTTTCTTCAAAGAAGTGTAGTGTTGAAGACATTAGTGAAAGATGTCTCAAGCGTCAAGACGAAGATATTAGTGAAGGGTATCTATCGTCTATAGAATAAGCACTTGTGGTAGGTGCTTAGAAGTCAAGACAAGAAGTATTAGTGAAAGGTGCTTAGAAGTGAAGACACAAGACATTAGTGAAAGATGTCTTGTAGATCTAGTCAAAGGCATTAGTGAAAGGTGCCTTAGATGTACATTCGATATGGTGTGTTTCAATGTACTAGATAGACTAGCATTAGATCCAAGGATATTGATGTCCTAACGTTACCTCCTTGATGATGGTGTGATGTGGTTGCTGATTAGGGTTTCCTCTAGATGAGGAAATGTTGTAGTAGTTCCTGTAGTTATAGGAACCTAGATTACGATCAGATAGATCATGTAACTTTGTGTGGTATAGCTTACATGTAGATTCCGTGGAAAGTGATTACGGAAACTGATCTAGATGTTCTGTAGAAAGTGATTACAGAACACAGAAGTGAAGATTCGTGGAAAGTGATTATGAAGAACAGAACTGAAGATTCGTGGATGGTGTTCACGAATAAGATATCTGCTATCTATGGGAAGTGATTATAGAAGCAGAACTGCGAACTCTGTAGAAAGTGATTACAGAAGTTGTGATGTGAAGAAACTTCTTTCTTTCTCTAGTAGTTGTTCTCCTGAAGTTATCGGAACTACTACTCCTTCGTACCGTTGAGTACCTGAACTCAAACGAGCTGAAGTTTCCACCACTAGAACGGAAATTCTCTTGGATTTTCTAGTGTGTTTCTGTTTTGATGTTTGTATCTAGAGAACCTAGATTCCAATCACTCTAAATTGAGTCCCCTCTTCATACAATCTCTCCCCACTCCATATTACTTCTTTACCGAGTGATAAATATCTCCTTTTTTGGATGACAAAGGGGTCTAGGGTG
>BPTQ01000001.1:144852514-144866736 GCA_019973895.1 Chrysanthemum seticuspe | reverse complement strand
ACCAAAAGGTATTTTTATGATTGATAATTGATTTTCAATAAAACCTTCGTTGTATTGCAAAAACAATTTCTATTGAGCAATACACGATTGTTTTTCAAATCTCTTTTCATCAATCAGTGGACTTAATATTCGCTGGTTCACTCACTCCGTGTTGTCTTCTTTGAGATGTTCCGGTTTGAGAACAGCTAGAACAGCTGCGAAACCCTGTCAAGGAGATTCTTAGGAATCCTACCTGATCACAGGCAGTACTTGTACTGATCAACGGGGAACCGTGGGCCGTGTACCTCAATTCATCGAAAGTGATCAAAGACACTTTCGTGCGATTTGTTGCTAACTGTTGTATGCAGGTACGCCCGACGTTTGCAGCTGATCAGAATGAAGCGGTCAATCCACAGCCGCATGCTCACTTAACACATTCAACTCAAAAGAAATCATGATTAGTGCATCAATGACTCTGATATTTTCACTCCATGCTTCTGCTACGCTGCTGCCAATATCGTGATTCAACAAATGCTTCCGCTACTCTGATGAGAAGAATTCATGATCCAGAATGTGAGCATGTCGGTCCCAAAGTCATAACATCACATAATACCAACACCACAAAGGATGTGTCAGAGATTGTTGATAGCTGATGATCTCCAAAGATGGCTCAAACATATCATCACGTGGATCAGTAAAAGACCTCCACTTGGAATAACCAAACATGCAATGTGAAGAATCAATGACTACGAGCTTATGAGCAAAGGACTACATCAAGAATGCAATATCAACTGTTAATGTAATATCTATCTGTATTCAATGTAATTTTTGATGTAAAATTGAGGTGACCTCCCTTAGGGGGAGATTGTTAGGAATTAGAAATTCCCAGTATTAAAGAGTCGGTCACCTCAAGTATATGTAATCGTTAGAAAGCTCGTAGTCGTAGTTCTTTTAAGTTAAGTAGTAATTTAGTTAAGTAACACCGTGGAGGACGGACGGGTCTTTACCCACTGTATGCCTGATCCACAGCCCATAGTGTGGCGATTTGTGTAAGACTATAAATACTCTCTACCTCCCAAGGTAGAGAGTTGGAGCTCATAATAATATCTTTCACTTTCTCTCACTAAGTTCCCTAAACCTCTAACTTTCTCTCTCTAGAATTCCATCTTATACGCCACCTTGTGTTATGGTTTGATGTGTATGTAAAAAGTTATATCTTACAATATTGTACTTTAAAAACTTGATACGATCCATGGTTAATTCAAAACTACAAAGAAGGCTTTTTCATAAAAACAAACACCACGTCTTTTAAAATTATATGTTTGGATGTTGATTTGATAACAACATTTTTCCTATTTTATTTTTTTTATTTATTGCACTAATCTTCCTTGTCATGTTGATTAGTCAAAGCTCATACCCACCAAGATTTAGGAGTTGCTTGGTAACAAGAATACCTTCCTTAAAAAGGTATCTTAAACGCAAAGGAGCGGGAATAGTCTAAGTGACATTTGCTGTGTCATTTGTAAAGACATTCCTAAGTGCGCTAAAGGTATGATTTTCTCTTTACTTTGCTTGATAATTAAGTATACCTAGTTAGGTATTTATATGATTATCTTTTGTGCAAATTACATGTTTTACTTGAAGCTTCATTAGGAAGCCTTTTTCTCACATACGTGTTTTATTTCTCGTATAAAGTCATGGTATATAAAACTTATGTTTTGTTTCTTTTAATCCAATAAAACAAAACACGAATTTCAAAAAAAAATTTCTCCTTCCCCATAAAAACTCCCACCGTCGACCACTTTATCAAAATCTCATTTTCAAATCTTCCAATTTCAAAAATTTCCTCTCATTCAAAAATTTCATCTTCCTCCTCATTCCATCTCAATCGAAATCAAGAAGATCCGTCATAAACATGGTTTACATTGCACTCGTGCTCATCGCCCTAACACTCATCGCACTTGTGTTCCCTATGATGAAGTTCTCATACGGAGACATTTACTTTGTGTTGTTAATCTATATTGGGGTCATATACCCGATCCTTTGTATCATCCTTAGTATTGAAATGCAATATTATTAATCTAGTTTATCTAGGTTACTATTATGTGTTTATCATTCCTTTTGATTTATATGTTTTATATTTTTGTGATACATTAGAGGTCATGTATGCATGCTAAAAGAAAATGTAGGATAAAACATATCTCATGGTATAAAAACTGTAAAACATTTTATCAAATCTGTGTCTATTACTGCAGATCCACGGATCCCGGAAGATATACTAGCCGGATCCCTTTTGTAAAGGAACCGTGGGATCCGTCCTACTGGAAAACAGTTTTCATGCGAGGTTAAAAACCACTATCTTTCTAAAAGTAATAATCCACTAGAATTTCAAAACCATGAGTTAGTTAAGTGTTAAATACCATTGTTAATAAAATCTAGTAAAAACGTTAGATTATTATTGGTTTACCATAAACATCACCTCCTATTAACCCATCACTTCTATAGGTTCAAGTATGACGCATGAATACGAGTTTGATTTTTCACTCACTAGCGTCTACACCCCGAACATCTCCCTTGAGCCCAACACACCTGGCAATCATGTCCATGGGTTCAATAATCTCGAAAACCGTCACTTCCATGAAGGACGTATTGTAGACACCTCTCTACAATTCGAAGAAGGTATCAATACCTCCTTCCGAGCCATAGGACTAGAATGTCTTCTTGAAATCAACGAGAAGATATGTCCAAGGTTCATAATGGAATTCTTCCGTCAAGTCGAACTCGTTCGTAACGAGGATCGCTCTCTATCTCTTTGGTTTTACATCAAAAACCAAAAGTTCACCCTAACCCTTGGGCATTTTGCTCACATCCTCCGGATTCCAAATCATGGACAAAGTGCCTTCACCGAAGATTGGTCTCTTGATTCTCTCTTCAACTTTCGTGAAGAAAATAGTCCATATTGTTCACACATACCCTCTCCGGAAGATTTAAATCGCATAATATGCAAACCTCGACCATATTACTCCAATCCAAACATTATCCATACACAGGATATCCGAGAAGAGTACAAGCCTCTTGCTCTCTTTCTACGTGAAAATGTTTGGAGTCTTAGGGGAAATCGAGATATTCTTCCCGCTTGTTGTGCTCACATGTTGTACTGTTTGCTAACACAACAACCATACAATCTCGCCTACTTCTTCGCAAGGCGAATTGCAAATCTTCAAGGCTCCAAGAATAAACTCATCCCTTATGGAATGTTCTTGACACGCCTCTATCACAATGTTATGCACTTCCATCCTCAATTTCAAAGTCCGTTGTACGTACTTGTGAACAAGATGATGGAACCGCTAAACATATCTCTCATGAAGACTTTCTTCATTCTTGATTCCACCAATACCCATCAATCACATAATGATCCTCCTAGCGAAGACACTCAAGGAACCTAGAATTGTCAAATAGGATCAATTCTACTCTACTCATTATTTATCAATGTAATCCTATTTCTTTCATGAAATAAAACATCTTACATTTGATATCCTAGTTTTAGAACTCCTTCAAACAAAACTTGGAATATAATGCATTGTCAAGATCATTGCATACCTTTAGTAAAGGTTCTGTCTAGCAGATAGACGGATCCCAAATGTTGTACTAAACGGATCCCTACATCTAGGGAACCGTGGGATCCGGCAAAACAGAAAATGCAATTGCAAGCATTGTATGACAAACACATCCTTAGAACACCTCACACTAAGCTAAACATAGTGTCTTAAGGTAGATTAAGACTTTATCAAAATAGGTTGATCTTTCCTACTCATTCCAACTCACATAGAACACACTCTAAGATATTCATAGATCTTTGTTTTAATCCATCACTCTTCCGCTCTCAAAACTCACACTTCAGATTTTTACCCTTCACATCTAGGTTAAAAAAATCTTTTATAACAAAATTGATCATAAATCAATCTCACCTCAAAATTGATCAAAGTTGATCAAATCCTAGTTTTCCCATCTCAAAACCATTAGGATATTTTCCAAAACACAATCCTAAGTCACAACCTCATCTCTAGGATCATTTAGCTTCAATTGACACTCTCTCCTTTAGTGTCATCCTTGCTCATTCATTGGTACTCATGAAAGTTCCTAATCCTTCTACAAAAGACAATCATTAGCTACATCACTCACCACCTTCAAGTACTTAAGCACCCCTTCATTTAAAACACTTAAGAAGACTGAAACACTCAAGATGTTATAGGTTTTAGATTTTAGAAACATCATTTCCACTCTTTCATAGCTACTGATAGCCGGATCCCTAGAATTAGCCTAGACGGATCCCTCTGAGAAAGGAACCGTGGGATCCGAATGACAGTATAGGTCAAATATTGCTAAAACAATCATTTCAACTTATTTTCCTAACTCAAACACTCCATCTCATCTTAAATGAGTTCCTAGATCAGTCCAACCTCTGAAGTTGACTCTTGTGCATGTCAATCATCACACTCCAATGAATCCTAGTGGCTTAAAGCTTAAATGCACTTGCCAAATCTCTTAGTTTATAAACCACCTTATTAGGACCTCCATTGTCATCACTCTCACTCTAACTTTCAGCCCTTGAAATCATTTCATCATGAGAAAAACCCCAAGTAGTAACTTATCCAACAAAGAACCACCCATGAAAAAGGCTCGTGTTATACACGAAATTTCCTCAACCGAATCATCTCCCGTCAAACCAACAAATGAGAGAATCCTTCATCATCCAATCAAACCAATTCCTAAAAGGATAGTACCCACAAAACTACCTATGCCTAACACCACCATACCTCCTAGGCCAAACAATATCATCTGCACTAAACCATCACCATTGGTTCCTAGAAATATTTCATTTACTTCACCACTATCATCACCACACCTCTATAATTTAGAGGACTTGCCTCCTAGGCCGTCTCATCCGCTTCCGCCGACAACATTCTCCTCATTAGGAGGAATAATGGTTCAAAATCAAGGTGTTGAGTCAACACTTGCTCCGGCTTCCTTTTCGCCGTCTCCATCGTATAATCCTATATGGATTATGAGAAATCATCAAAGTCAACCACCCGACCATATGGAAGTTGACGCTTCCTTACCACCACCATCATTCTTGGTCGAGGCATTCTCAAATGCACCTCCACCAATCCCTCCATCGTTTGAAGCCCCGCAAGCCGCTTCAATTGATCCTTCGCATCAAGCCATTTTATTTCCTCCACCACCACTACCTAGCCATGACAAAGATTGATATCATTGTCAACAAGTTGAAAGTTTGATACATGAAGTACGAAAAGACCAACATTTCATGTTCTATCATCTCCTCGAACGTTTCGACGAGATCAAACCTAAACAAAACTTGAGCTAGAAGATTTTAGTGGTGTCCTAGCATCAAGCGTTAGATAGTCTAGAAATTCCTAGTCATGTATTGTCTATTTTCTTATCTTTAGAGTCATGTATATCATAAATCTTGTTTTATTAAATGGAATAACATGCTACTTGTTATTTTTCTGGGAATATGTATTCATATCTCATTTATGTGATAACATTACTTGTTTCATCACCATTGCTGAATTTAATCATCAGCTATACGGATCCCTCAAAAATTGCCTAGACGAATCCCTACTAGGAGGGAACCGTGGGATCCGTGAGATACAAAACTATTTTTCTACTAACTTGGATCACATATGCAGGAAATTGTGCATTATACTTGTTTTCTAACCTTTGTTTTGTAGTTATTCAATCTACACTTGAAGCCTTTTGACACCCTAAAGCTAGGGGGAGCTTTGTGTCAAAACAATACATTGCAAATTACTTGCAATATTAGGATTACATTTCTCGACATCCATTTACAAAATTGCAATCATCAAGGGGGAGCACATTCGTCACTTAGACGAAATCTTTTGCAAACTTAGTTACAAACAAACTAGATTAGTATTACTTTCTTGACGCCATTACTTAGGGATGGACTCGTCAAGGGGGAGTAACGACGAGATCCTTTCCCGTTACTTGCTCTCTATTTTTTTTCCTTTCACATGTTTTTCTTAAAAACGATGTGTTGCTTTCTTTCAAACACTTTTTGTTTCGACAAAAAGAGGGAGAAGAGAGTAAAAACTACAAATTCAAACTTTTACGAATTTTAGCTTTTCCTTAAAATAATCTTATGTTTTGTCATCAACAAAAAGGGGGAGATTGTTAATACAAATAAGCCGTAAAAACGTTTATTTATATTTTACGATCTTCTAATATTTTGTCGATAACAAAAGTAAGATCATTTTAAGGAAACAAATAAATTACGTAAATGGTTTGAACTAATAGTTTTCTAACACACTTACGTTCTCACATAAAACACTAAAACAAGTATAAGTAATTTTATGATTTAGATACATATGTACAAACAACTAGTGTTTACATATTGGGTTAAACATATACTTAAACTAAGTATACTAAAATGGGTAAAAACTAAGTGTATGCTAAATTGGGTAAATACAAGTATATACTAAATGGGTAAATACTAGCAAATGGTTTTTGACCCATGGTTTTATATATACCACTTAACCAAGTTCATTGTATCCTTAAGATACATTGTATCTAGAAAGAAAACCATGGATCAACCCATAACCCATGACCCATAACCAAAAATACCCATGGGCAAAGAGGAGCGGACCACGGATCCCTAGCTTTGTGCTATCCCTTGTGGTAGGGATCCGTGGGATCCGGGGAAATAGTAGTTTTTTTCCTCTATAAATAGTGAGCCATTTCTTCATTATACCTCACCCCTCTCTAACATAATTCTCCCCTGAGTTAAATCTCACTAACCTTAGATCCAAGATATCTATGTTTGTAGTTTTGTCTTTGTGTGATCTTTTAGGTTTCTCTTAAAGGCAAGATCACCACCTTTGAAGTCGAGCAAACTCAAGTCCATGAGTTGCCATGCTTCCTCATCATCAAGGCTATTGAAGTCCTCTTGTTGATGATCTCTTTCTTTCTTCAAAGAAGTGTAGTGTTGAAGACATTAGTGAAAGATATCTCAAGCGTCAAGACGAAGATATTAGTGAAGGGTATCTATCGTCTATAGAATAAGCACTTGTGGTAGGTGCTTAGAAGTCAAGACAAGAAGTATTAGTGAAAGGTGCTTAGAAGTGAAGACACAAGACATTAGTGAAAGATGTCTTGTAGATCTAGTCAAAGGCATTAGTGAAAGGTGCCTTAGACGTACATTCGATATGGTGTGTTTCAATGTACTAGATAGACTAGCATTAGATCCAAGGATATTGATGTCCTTGATGATGTTGTAAAGGAGTAGATCTCCTTTGGGATTAGTCGTTGGTGTAGTGTGGTAGTAGTTCCTCCATTGCAATGGAACTAGGTACTTAGCCTAGTACCTAATAAAGGGTAGGCGACGTTGTGAAGGTGTAGTTCACCTAAGGTGTGAAAGAACTCGGTGGTTAGCCTAGCACCGTATAAAGGGTAGGCGACGTTGTGTTAGGTGTGGTTCGCCTTGGTGTGAAAGAACTCGGTATTTAGCTTTGTATCGGAAAAAGGTTAAGCGAGGTTGTGAAGGCTTCTCCGCCATAAGGAGATTGGTGTAGTGTTTACAAACTCTCGAGTAGGTGACTCAGAGAGTGGAGTAGGGCAAGGAAGGTGTCCTTGTAGCCGAACCACTATAAATACTCGCGTTGTGGTTTTGTGCTTCTTACTCTTATCTTTTCATTACATATCTTTATATGCTTGTTTATCAACATCCAACACTCACAACCAAATAGATTGACATAAGTCGATCTAAATAGTTTAAAAGGAAGTTTTAATTGGTAAAACTATTCAACCCCCCCCCCTTCTAGTTTTCCACACCTAAGTCACTCAATCATCGACTACGGTCATCGATTGAGGGGGAGAGTGATTTAAAACAAAATATTTTCAAACGATATTTCTTCATAAAAGTCCGTTTGTACGTTAAAATGTGGTGATCTAAAGATTTAACGTTATGTCATGGTATGATTTTTCTTTAAAACTCAAAGATCTGTCGAAATAAAATTTTTTCTGTTCTTGTTTGATTGTGAAATTGTTTTATTTTACTAAAAGATCTCTTAAAACAACCATACCTAACACTAACAATCTTTAATGTCTGTAATTGGTCCTCATTAGTCATTTTTCAAAATTAAATTTTGCCACGTCTTTCCCCTAAAATCTTTTAAATGATTTAAATCAATTGGGATCACAAATCTCAAAAGGTTTGAAATTTTTGATCGGGGGAGAGATCATGATTTAAATCTCAAATCTGTTTTAATGGAATCGGTTTTAGTCCTTTATAGGCACTCCTGCCTCCATGTGCCAAACGATTTCAAATACACGATGCACATGTTGAGGAGGAGGATTTATCCAAAAACATGATGAGTATTTAAACCTGGCCACATATTCTCCAATGTTTTATAAACCTTATTAAATCACTTGGGATCCAAAATCTCAAAGGGTTTGATATTTTTGATCGGGGGAGAATTTGTGATTTAATAATGAAATCTGATATATGATGATCGATTTGATTCAAATGTGCAGGCTGCTCTCTCATATGTGCTAAACGCTTTCGAATCTCGAAGCACATACTGAGGGGGAGCAAATGGTTTCTTAATGGCTTGTATTATCGTGAAAGTGCTTCAAAAGAACTCTTGCCTCTATGTGATAAAATGATTTCAAATATCCTATGCACATATTGAGGGGGAGAATTTACCAAGAAAATCAAATGGCTTTTTCTATGAAAATTGTGATCAAAGAAAATATTTCAAAGTCCTCTTGCCTCCATGCGCTAAACAATTTCTAAATCATATGCACATGTTGAGGGGGAGGTTTTCTAAATGATCAAAACTATTAAGGTACAAAGTGCTTTGATCTCGTATCACAAGTACCTTGATTGTTTTTCCAAATGATTTTTCAATTGGTTTCAAGGAAGAATGAACTGTACCAAAAGACAGACCATTTTACTTTATGTATGGAGTTATAAGGATGGTGAGGTTAGGTATTTGTTCCCACGATCCGCCAGAACCGGAGGGATCTACCCAGGGACAATCCACTAGATAGTGTAGAGTCCTTAGGTATGATGAAAAAAGGAGAAAAGTGAGATATGGGAAGAGTGCGGACTGAGACAGAGATAGTGCTGGAATAAACCCAACAAGGTTCTAGTAATGAAGTCTCGGTAAGCACTGAAGGGGTTGAAGAATGAAAAAGAACTGAATGTGAAAAAGGGTGAAAAGAAATAGCCCTCCATCAATTCAACCTTAGGGCAGAAACCGGGTTCAATACATATGCTACTGGCGGTTACTAAGGTAACGCCGGTATTGAAGACAAGACGTCATGGACCCAGTGACGCACTGCACTAAACTTCCCAAGCTACTCAAGTTCCTCTTAAAAGGGCTTGTTTCACTCTCACGGGGAACCGACATTGTTTATCGACTTTCTCTTAGAGATTGTTGATATTGAAGAAGGAGACCCTCTCCCTAGTCTCCGGCATAGGAACCAAATGTGCACTATTGAGTCTAGAGCCAAGAGATCATCCACAAATATCTCGTTAGGACACATTATTCTTGAAGATTTGCTGTTTCACACAATGTGGAAAGTAAGAATATATTAAGAGTCCTACGCATTATCCTTGTGGTATTGCCAGAACATTCGAGTGATATGTAAATATTCACGATGAAGATAGAAATCCTTCTAGAGCCAACATCATACAAGCTCTTGGTGGGTGACATGTGAGATCTTGCAAAAGATCAAGCTTGTGACAACTGGATAGAAACAATGGGGCGATTCAATCTTGAATCAACCTTGGTCCAGGAAATGAATTGACGGATACCTTTGAAAAACCGGTCGTTGTGCTTAAAAGTTCTTTTCCATAGCACATCGACTGTGTATTAATGTTTCAAAATTAAAGGGTATTTATGATTGATAATTGATTTTCAATAAAACCTTCGTTGTATTGCAAAACTCTTTATAGTAAATACGCGATTGTTTTCAAATCATTTTCATCAATCAGTGAATCTCAATTCACTGGTTCACTCACTCCGTGTTGTCTTCTTTGAGACGTTCCGGTTTGAGAACAGCTAGTGCAGCTGCGAAACCCTGTCAAGGAAATTCCTCGGAATTATACCTGATCACAGGCAGTACTTGTACTGATCAACGGGGAACCGTGGTCCGTGCACCTCAATTTAACAAAAGTGATCAAAGACACTTTTGTGCGCTTTATTGCTAACTGTTTTATGCAGGAACACCCAACGGTTGCAGCTGATCAGAATTGAGGAGTCAATTCAAAGCCGCATGCTCACAGCCTCTACACTTAATTAAAGAAATCATGACAAGTGCTAATCTACATAACCTGGCTCTGATAGGTGCAAATATCATGAACCAGTAAAGCTTCCGCTACTCTGATGAATAGATGTCATGATCCAGAAAGTGTGAGCATGTCGGTCCTAAAGTCACTACATCACATGATGGCAACACAACAAAGGGTGATCCAGAGATTTAATGTGGCTGATGATCTCGATGAAAGCTCGAAGATCATCATGATGTGGATCAGTTCAAAGACCTCCATTGAAAGTACAAACTATGCGGACTATGAAGAGTCACTGCTAAAGCACAAAGATTACGGAAGTGAAGAATTGAAGTCTATGAGCTTGGAACTAAAGACAAAGAAAGAATGCTAGGATGCAAAATGTATTTCATGGGGTGACCTCCCTTAGGGGGAGATTGTTAGGATTCAGAAAATCCATAGTGAAGAGTCGGTCACCCCAACTATTATCTAGCATAAGTTAGCTCGTAGACATATCGTTATTTACTTGTTTATTAGTGTAGTTTAGTTTAGAGTAACACCGTGGGGGAAGGACGGGTCTTTACCCACTGTATGCCTGATCCACAGTCCGTCAGGAGGACGTTTAGTTTGTAACTATAAATGCCCCTTCCATCCTTGGAAGGGGTGGCACTCTCAATCTAATCTTTCTTTTTTGTTGAACTTTCTCTCTCTAGTTTCATCCTCTCATCTCTTCATCTCTCTAAAACCATGGCTTTCTTGTATCATCACCATCCAAGGCCACCCGAATCATCATAACACAATATATGTAAGATCCTATAGAACCTTAGACTATAACACCTAGAGTAGTTGTAGGCTAAACCATCCAAAGAGTACCTTAGAGTTAGAGTTTATAAATCCTAGAGATTTTGTAGACGAGACCCTTTGGTAGTTTCAAAGAGTTAGGGATAAACGCATACCCTACGACCTTAGACACACAACGCAATTAAGAATAAGGACCTGACAATTCAACCATCAATAGGAGATAATTAAGGAGTAATAAAACCTAAGTAAACACATCTTTAAATCATCATACGAGCACACAATAATTAGACATAGACTACCCTCACCTTAGTTAATTAGATAATTAGATAATAGAGTAATCGGTAGAAATACCAACCCCCCAAATCCAAACCCCGAGATTCGTACCTTTCCATTTCCTAAAAAAACACAAAAAGATAAAAAATAATCTTCCTCAACCCCAACCTTAGCGTAGTAACTCCTCACTAGCATTCCTATTCCCTTAGAGAACGATATCAATTCCCGTGG
Source organism: Chrysanthemum seticuspe (assembly GCA_019973895.1). NCBI lineage: Eukaryota > Viridiplantae > Streptophyta > Magnoliopsida > Asterales > Asteraceae > Chrysanthemum > Chrysanthemum seticuspe. The sequence goes on along the minus strand of BPTQ01000001.1, from coordinate 144,855,140 downwards.
CTTACCCTAATACTACACTACAACGATTAGGTTCACTGCCTAGGGTGTTGAAAAACTTGCTCGACGAAAAGGAAGTTCCTTTGACCCCGAACGACGAGTGTAGCATTATCAAGTTTTTGGCGCCGTTGCCGGGGAATAGAATAGCTAGTTAGTAGTCCACCTTGTTTAGGTTTCTTTGCTTGATTCCTATCAAGTAAATGTTTTCTCAATTTTTGCTTCCTCGTAGTCTATCCCCCTTCTTCTTGACCTTTGTTAGTACCCCCATCACTTTTCATCATGGAAGGTGATAACCAACCAGCATTCATCAACCTACCACCAAATGACCCGCCAAGAGACCGTACTCTTGGTGAATACTCCAGACCTAGGCACCAAGGTTATAGGAACACCATTGAGCTTCCCGACCAAGCCCAAACTACGGCCCTGCGATCCGACACCATCCGGTTGGTGCAAAACAGATGTGCATTCCATGGACTTCGTTCCGAAGATCCTAATCCGCATCTTAAGGATTTCCTTAAAATTGTCGATTCCATCGACCTTGATGCTACTACTCGGGAGACCATGCGTCTGCGTCTCTTCCAATTCTCTCTACGGGACCAAGCTAGTAATTGGCTTGAGTGACTTCCTGGCGGCTCCATCTCAAGTTGGGATGATCTCACCTCTCGCTTCCTTGCTCAATTTTTCCCACCGGGGAGAACCACTAAGCTTAGGAATGACATCTTGATGTTCCAACAACGTCAAGGTGAATCTCTCTACGAAGCATGGACTCGATTCAAGGACTTACTCCATAAAGTCCCTCATCACGGCATTGATCATTGGCTTCAAGTCCAACTCTTCTATGATCATGTCAACTTCCCCACTAAGCGATCCATTGACCAAGCGGCCGGTGGAAAACTTAGTGATCTCACCGCGGAAGAATCATGGGGTATAATAGAGGAACTTGCTCTCTACGACAACAAAAGTTGGAATGACCCCCGTGAGTTGCCCAAAACCGTTAAGGCAATCTCCTTGCCTCCAATTGACTCACAATATTCCGACCGTAGGATGCTCGAGCTTGAAGATCAAGTAAAATTCCTAATGAGCTCCTAAGAAAATCCTAAGTCCTCACATCAAGTGAATAAAATCACTCTTCCTTGTGAATTATGTAGTGGTCCCCATGACACTCGTGATTGCGCAAGACTCCTTGAACAAGCTTTTGCGGACTACGCCTCCACGCGTACCAACGGAGCGGGAGAGAAGTGGTACACTTTCAAGCCCGAACAAAACAACTTAGGAAACTCTTACAACCCCTCATGGAGAAATCACCCTAACCTTAAGTGGAACCAAAACTCAAGCACACCCCAAAGCTCGTCTAGCCCACCTAATAGGTTCAATTCTCTAAACACCGGGAACCCCACTAGTCTTGAGGCAATTTCATCTAGATTCATGTCATCCCAAGAAACTCGATTGGCTAAGCTTGAAGCCGATTTTAAGCAAAGACAAGGCGAGATGACAAACAAGCTTGATGCCCTCTTAAAAGCCTTTAATGACCAGGAAATTAGAGCACTCCTAAGTGATACTATAAAGAACCCAATAGTGAGTTCGATTTCATCGACTTCATGTTCTTGCTCACCATGGGAGAATGCACATGCATGCCCCTCACACCCAATGGTTCACTCGGTAAATGCTATCAACAAGGGTTCCAAGCAATCCAAAATGAGATACCAAGGCCCTGCACCATTGGTAGAACCTACTCTTGAGAAACCCGTCAACCAAGAACCCAAACCTAATCTAGAGGAGGAGTACAAGGAACTCCATCAAGAAAAAACGGTTCTTGAAGTCTTAGCTCGTGCACCTTATTATAATGCTTTAAAAGAAAAGTATGAGTTAGAACTTAAACTTGGAAAACATGGGTCCGATTTTGTGCGAAATAATTTACCTAAGAAGTTAGACGATCCCGGGCTATTTACTCTTCCGTGTAGGCTTGGAACTTCCAAACCTCTCGATGCTCTAGCCGACTTAGGATCATGCATCAATCTTGTTCCGTTGTCGCTCCATAGAAGCATTAACTTAGGTAAGATAGAACCAACGGAAACCATCTTAGGTCTTGCGGACGGTAGTGTTGCATATCCGGTAGGGATAATAAACGACATGGTAGTACACGTAGGAGAATTGACTCTTTTGGCCGACTTATATGTGCTAGACATGAATAAGGACCCCGACATGCCCATTGCTAGTAGGAAGAGGATTCTTAGCTACCGCTAGCGCCATCATTGATTGTAAGATGTCCAAAATAGTGGTAGGAGAGGGGAGTGCTAGGTCAATTTACGATGTCAAAAAGCATACCTACTACAAGGAGGAGGAACTCCCAAATGAGATTAGGTTGGATAGAGCGCCATCTAGATACGGACCTTGGATAGATAAGAATTTCGTAGGTCCCCAACGACCTTCCTACCTAGATGAAGCCTTTACTAGTAAAGCAACTTTCCAAGAAAAAGAAATGGCTAGGGACATGGAAGTGATAACGCTACACGCGTCGTTCGGGGTCAAGGAAACTTCCTTTTCTTCGAGCAAGTTTTATAACACCCTAGGCAGTGAACCTAATCGTTGTAGTGTAGTAATTAGGGTAAGCCACGGGTATTGATATCGT
>BPTQ01000001.1:144688163-144850776 GCA_019973895.1 Chrysanthemum seticuspe | reverse complement strand
AAATATATTTTTGGGAGAAAGTGAAATATATGGTTTATTGTCATTTCAGGCAGTAACCCGCTTTTCAAAGAAAGAACAGATCCATGCTTTATCTCATGTTTCAAATCTTATGCTCTGATTCTAAAAAAAAATAATAATAAAATAAAAAAAATAAAATAAAAAATGTTTGTCATTAACAAGACAAATGTTTCCTTTCAAATATTTTTTCTTCTAATGATTCTTCTGAAAAATATTTGTCATCTAATGAAAACAAAATTGTTTTGAAAACACTTCGGACTCTATTTTTGAAAATCAAAAGAACTTATCAAGTGTCAAAATCTCAATCCATCAATCAAAAACTTTCGTCATTGATTGAGGGGGAGAATGATTTTTCAATTAAATCAAAAAGTGTTCTTCTCAAACAATTAGCACTTAAATGAGCAAGGTCTACACTAACTATTTTACAATATTTTATACAATTGGTTCAAGACCTTGGCTATTATTATGTTTTCAAAAAATAATCATGCATGTTTAATCAATGGAGTTTAAAGTCTCAAAATCCAATCCTTATCAGTTAAAACGTTTTTCATAATCAAGTCACAATTCTCATTAAAAGCTTTCAAAATCAATTTAAATCTACAGAGATCACAAATCTCAAATGATTTGATAATTGTGATCGGGGGAGAATTTGTGATTTAAATTGGATTTAAACTGATAATTCGATAAATGGTTTCATAAGTGTTTTGCAAGTTTTCGTCCCCGCATGTGACAAACGATTTCAAATTTTCCATGCACATGTTGAGGGGGAGCATCTACTTTAAACCTCAAATTATTGAAACGTGATTGAATTGTCTCTAAGTGCAAGTTTCTTCTAATATATGCAAAACTCTTTCAAACTTCAAGGCACATATTGAGGGGGAGCAAACGTTTGAAAACCTCATCCTTCCTCAAAATGTTTTATCTACTCAAATTGATTGGGAAGTGATGATGATCATTTTAGAAAATGTTAATCAAAAGATTGGACCTTTCATTCTTAATCTAACGATTTCAAAGATCTCTTGCCTCCATGTGCTAAACTATTTCGGAATGATATGCATATGTTGAGGGGGTGCATTTCTAAAATATCAAAACAATTAAGATACAAAATACTTTGATTTTATATCACAAGTATCTTGATTGATTTTCAAATGGTTTTCAATTGGTTTCAAGGCGGAAGAACTATATCAAAAGACCGACCAACTTTACTTTATGCATGGTGATATAAGGATGATAAGGTTAGGTTGAGGTCCAATGATCCGCCAAAACCGCAGGGATCTACCCAGGGACAAAACCACTTCATAGTGTAGAGTCCTTCGGTATATTGAAAAAAGGAGAAAAATGAGATATGGGAAGAGAGCGGACTGAAACTGAGCTAGTACTGGAATAAACCCAACAAGGTTCTAGTTATGAAGTTTCGGTAAGCACTGAAGGGGTTGAAGAATGAAAAAGAATTGAATGTGAAAAAGGGTGAAAAGAAATAACCCTCCATTTATTCAACCTTAGGGCAGAAACTGGGTTCAATACATATGCTACTGGTGGTTACTAAGGTAACACTGGTATTGAAGACAAGACGTCCTGGACCCAGTGACGCACTGCACTAACTTCCCAAGCTACTCAAGTTCCTCTTAAAAGGACTTGTTTCATTCTCACGGGGAACCGACATTGTCTATCGACTTTCTCTTAGAGTTTGTTGATATTGAAGTAGGAGACCCTCTCCCTAGTCTCCGGCTTAGGAACCGGCTTAGGAACCAAATATGCACAATTGAGTCTAGAGCCACGAGATCATCATATAAATCTCTTTAGGACACTTTCAATGAAGACTCTCTGTTTCACACAATGTGAAAAGAGAGATTATATCTTATGAGTCCTACACATTATCCTTGTGGTATTGCCAGAACATCTGAGTGATATGCAAACATACTCACAATGAAGATGGAAAGCCTTCTTGAGCTAACATCAAACAAGCTCCTGGTGGGTGGCATGTGAGATCTATTCAATAGATCAACCATGTGACAACTGAGTAGAAACAATGGGGCGATTCAATCTTTTGAATAAATCCTGGTTCAGGTTATGGATTGACGGATACCTTTGAAAAACCAGCCGTTGTGCTTAAAAACTCTTTTCCTTAGCACATCGAATGTGTACTAATTTTTCAAAAAATAAAAGGTGTTTATGATTGATAATTGATTTTCATTAAAACCTTCGTTGTATTGCAAAAACAATTTCTATTGAGCGGTACACGATTGTTTTCTCAAATCTCTTTTCATCAATCAGTGAATCTCAATTCGCTGGTTCATCACTCCGTGTTGTCTTCTTTGAGACGTTCCGGCTTGAGAACAGCTAGAGCAGCTGCGAAACCCTGTCAAGGAAATTCTTCAGAATTTTACATGATCACAGGCAATACTTGTACTGATCAACAGGGAACCGTGGGCCGTGTACCTCAATTCAACAAAAGTGATCAAAGACACTCTTGTGCGCTTTATTGCTAACTGTTTTATGCAGGAGCACCCGGCGTTTGCAGCTGATCAGAATGGAGCGGTCAATCCATAGCCGCATGCTCACACAACACATTCATTTCCGAAGAAATCATGATTAGTGCATCAATGACTCTGATATTATCACTCCATGCTTCTGCTACGCTGCTGCCAATATCATGAATCAACGAAAGCTTCCGCTACTCTGATAAGAACATATCATGATCCATAATGTGAGCATGTCGGTCCAAATGTCACAACATCACATAATACCAACACCACAATGGATGAGTCCGAGATTTACTGTGGCTGATGATCTCAAAGCTGGCTCAAAACTTAGTATTTCGTGGATCAGTTAAAGACCTCCACTCAGATTATCCAAACATGCAAAAATGAAGAATCAAAGACTACGAGCTACAAAACAAAGAACATGAACAAGAATTCAAGAACTATCTCAATGTAATATCTGTTTGGATTCTATGTAATTTTAATGTGTGTTTGAGGTGACCTCCCTTAGGGGGAGATTGTTAGGATTTGGAAAATCCATGTATTAAAGTGTCGGTCACCTCAAGTATATGTAATCGTTAGAAAGCTCGTAGTCGTAGTTATTTAATGTTAAGTAGTATTTAGTTAGGTAACACCGTGTAGGACGGACGGGTCTTTACCCACTGTATGCCTGATCCACAGCCCGTCAGGTGGCGTTTTATTGTAAGACTATAAATACTCTCTACCTCCCAAGGTAGAGAGTTGGAGCTCATAATAAGATTTTTCTTTCTCTCACTAAAGTTCCCAAACCTCTAACTTTATCTCTCTAAAACTCATCTTGTACGCCTACTTTATTTATGGTTTGATGTGTATGTGAAATCCAATATGTTACACAAACACTCATGGGCTTATGAGCTTATGTTATATAAGTCATAAGCCGCTTATATAACATAAGCATAAGCCCAACTCATAAGCTTAGCCAAACACCGCAGTGTTATAAAAACTTAAATTCATTTATTGGAAATCAATTTTTGAATAACTTACACAACCCATCAGCCACTTGTATTTTATTAATAAAAGAGTAAAATGTAAAAAATGTCCCTGAGTATATTCAAAAATGCAAGTTTAGCCATCGGAAAGAAAATCTGCAAATTATACCACTACTATGGACGTTTAGTTGCAAATTGTGTCTCTTGACCGGTCAACGGCCTACAAAATAACTAATATGGGAATATATTAACTACAATTAATTGTAGCCAATTGGCTACAATTTTGTGCTAAAAATGTGAGTCCCTAGTTATTTTTTTGGGTCCTGATTTTTTTATGTGGGTCCCTGAATCTTTGATAGTGTATTTTTTATAAAGGATTGTAGCCAATTGGCTACAAAAATTGTAGTCAAGCTATCCCCAACTAATATACCCTCATCTTCTTCCCCATTTGAATTTATATTTAATTTCAATACATCAAGAAAAACAACACATAACTACAAATCAAAACCCAGATCCACCAAAATCACAAACACACAAAGCGCATCAATCATTATTTCTCACTCCTTATTTATTTATTTATGTATTTATTTTATTTTCTTACTGTCTTGCCTAGTATTCCCCATTTGTTACTTGTTGTGGCATCGTGTAATAAATTTTCGTACCTTTTCTTTGATTAGCGCCCCTTTTTGGAAAAATTAATCTTTTCCTAACTATGTAGACACATAAAACAGCAAAGAAAAGCTAATGGCTACAAAGACGAGGAATTATCTCAAAGTAACGATAAAAGAAAGGTACACACCACTCGACCTTCATTATGGTAACATCTGAATTATTTTTCCATAGTACTAGCTTTATTTTTGTTTATATATAATATTGCCTTTTGGAAGGGTTTGGTAAAATGCAGACCATGTTTCAATTGCCATTTTATAACTTCAGATGTCTGAGAATCAGACTGTTGTTAAACAGGCTGTTCTTATATCAAATTCAGAATCATCTGATTCTTTGGAGTGCTTATTTGGTAATGAGAAGGATGTAAGCAGTCGGAGTACTGATGTCCCTACAACTAATCCTTTTAAAGAAGTAAGTCTATGGTTTGTTATTATCAGACCCGTTCTTGTCGAGCCTCTGAATTCATGATGTTAGTGGTTTTTCATTGTCACTCCGTCTATAAATCGGCCATTAACTGTTTAGTTTTACTGAATCTGAACCTGAAGTTCCTAACTGCATTTCGTGAATATTCTGCCTTAGTCTTCATTTTATATTGTGTAATATCCTTCAATGTATGTAGGACCCGGATGATGAGTGTTGTGATGTTACTGATGACAAAAAGGCGTCCCTACTAAATAAATAATGGAGAGATAAAAAAAAAATATAAGGATGATTGATGCGTTTTGTGTGTTTGTGATTTTGGTGGCTATGGGTTTTGATTTGAAGTTCTGGGTGTTTGTTCTTGATGTTCTTGATGTTGTATTAAAATTAAATACAAATTAAAAAAAATCAAATGGGAAAGAAGACGAGGGTATATTAGTTATTTTGCATGCTGTTGACCGGTCAAGACACAATTTGCAGCCAAACGTCCACAATAGTAGCATAATTTGTAGATTTATCTTTTCAGTGGCCAAACTTGCATTTTAGATATACTTAGGGACATTTTTTGCAGTTTACTCTAATAATGAAAATAGGGTACATGTCAAAATGATAGTTGAGTTACACAGTCGGTAAGTCGCACTGGTATATTTTAAGAATTAGCTTTTTGTTTGGCTAGAAAATAGACGATGGTTTCACTTTTGAGCCATTTTACGGAATTTCCCTTGTATTTATGCTAAAATTATGAATACGAGCTTTAATGAAAAGTATTAAATGCTTCACATAACAGGTGCTTCTGAAAAACTTGCTTCTTGCTATACAAAAGCTGATGAGTTAAAACGAAAAAAGATAAACAAAATTAAGATAAAATAAAATCTAGAACACCTTCTCAGTACCTAAACGCACTTACAATAACTTTAAAACAAATGAGCAATTATTCAAATAAGATTTATCTTTAACATTTATAAACAAGACAAAGTGATACTATTCATGAATTGAAATCGAATGAGAAATAAAATAAAAATGATGAAAGATAATCACAACCACATATTTAAGATGCATTTATAAAAATATATGCATCTTATTTTAGTTTCTCCTTTCTTATTTCTCAAGTGTGGCTAGTTTTCATTCTTTTTTTGAATTTTATTCTCACTCGATTTTTTCTCATTCATGAGTTAAGATAAAACTAGAACTAGAAATTGAAATGAAACTAAATAAAATAACCGACATTCTGGTTACTTAGGGTACTGGCAATGGGCTTCGGTTTGGAGCGGTTTGGGGTGATGCCGAGCGGCAATACCGCCGCTACCCAATCGGCATGGAACGGCATGGACAAGATCGGCATTACATCCCGCAGCAGCATGGAGACTTGTGGAAGAAAAATAGCCGTTGTTGGCCCTCGATTACTCATGGTGCTGTCTTTATTTGCTTATTTGCTGGCCCTCGATTACTTGAATTGGGGATAATTTACAGATAATAAAACTTGAATGGTGGATATCTTCACTTTAGTTGATATGAAATGAAGATTTGATAAGTTAGCCTATTTATTTAATCAACTAGAAGGGTACCCGCGCAATGTGGCGGCGGGTACCCGATAACTATTTTGTAGCGAACAAATGTTTTTCATTTTTACGTCTAATTCAAGTAAGTTTCTCTCTTTTCAACTCCGCTTCTTCCCGACTACTAAAGAAAACTCATAAAAATATATCAAAATGGATGTTGAATTAAAGAGCACAAAATTTTAAAAAATATGGTGAAATTAGATCATAAAAAAATTAAACGGATTAAAAGATATTTAAATTTAAAAATAAAGGTGATTAATTAGTTAGGAAGTGACATGTGTCACCTCATTATTGGAGCTCTTTATTTTAGTTTGTTAGAGCTCCTCCCTTTTTGTTATTTTTTAGTTAGTTTTTAGTTAGATAAGTGACACATGTCACTCAATGATTGGAGCTCCTTATCTTATTTTTTTAATTCTTTCCATAATAAGCAAGCAAAAAAGTCTGAATTTTTAAGCCTTCTAATTTTAGAAGGCCTAAATGCATTATAAAGTAGTATAGATTTTGACTATCAATTGATTTGCATATAGTTGGTTAAACACACTGATTGTGATTGCTTCATATGTTGCCATGGTGGATGTGTTCTTCTTGGCGTATAAAATATTTTCTATAAACTTTAGTCAACTAAGATATGAATTACTCATTGATTCTTTGCTTATAAAGAAATCGGATACACTGCTATCTTTGTGTTAATATAATTATGAAAATAAAAAATAAAAGTGAGTCATGGGATCATGGTTGCCACTAAAAAAGTATGGTGAGGCATGAGAGAGGCATGAATGAGGTGGAATGATATTATTGGTGGATGGTGAGACATGTGATCATGCCAGGATTACAGAAAATAGAATTTGGTCAAAATGGTTAAATGTAAATGATTTTTTACAAGCTAGGCGAAAAATGAAAAATGTTTACGACAAATTGGTCATGAAATCCTTTTAACACATTTGCAGACTCTTTGTAAATCCGTGATATGAAATCATGAAGTCATGGGTTTTTCTTGATCCTGTAAACTTTTTCATGGAAATCGACGTAAAAATATACAAACGTGTACATCTCAAAATACATTTTTCGAATAACGAATTCTTAAAAAACAATAACGCATTTGACATGTCCGCAAAACTATGTTTATAATCCATAGCGCAAAATTGTGTAAAAAATAATGTGTAAAAACCTCAGATATATTTTTGTATTTTAAGCAAGTTTTGCAACTTTTGGCTAGCTTGCCATAACAAAAATATTTTGGCTAGTTATGAACATAACCATTGAGGGTTATAGAAAAAGAAATTCCACATTGATTGAGTGCATTAGCAGGCATGTTTCGGAAGAAATTAAAGCTCTAGAAACACAATCGATTCTCAAATTCGACAATATTATATAAGAACAACTAAGCTATTGTTGACGCAATTGAACCACTTCTTGACCTTTAAGAAACTATCTTCTTATGTCAAATCAACTATCTCATCCAGCCCATCAAACGTACCATCATCGATGACTTCAAACTTACCATCATCGATAACTTCGTCTAGCACATTATCGTCTACAACGTCTTTGCTTTCATCTATTTTTGTCTTTTGATTGTTCTCTCTTTCGCCGCACGGTGAAGGTAATGGGTGGTTATGTTCTCCTATATAAGTGATGATTAGGACACCAGGATCGGATCTTATTTGGTCAACTTGTTTTCGAGCTAGACAACCTTTCGCAAGATTACATCGATAGTATCCCCTGTAAATATGATGTTAATATATTACATATATCATGTAATATTAAACTAGCAGGGTGCCGTGCATTGTGACAGCGGATACCATGTAATAAAATTTACAACGAGAAATATTTCTTAAGTTTTATATTTTTTGATACAATAACTTTAAAGATGACGGCAATTTAATTTTGAATAACTTTAAGCAATAACAAGTTAATTCATGTTAAAAATTGCAGATTACATACGTCATGTTGTGGCAATATAGAAATGATAGGTGATATATTATAAATGTATGAGGTTAAAGTAGTTGACAATGAGTCATAGTTGCAAGTTATTTTTGAATAAAAACACAATATCGAACTTTAAATCATTTCATGTTAAGAAAATTTAGTTCTATAAATATACATCTTATAAATTTTTTTTGGCACCTGTTTGAATTATTAATAATATTTATTATCTTTATCACACACAAATAAAAGATACAAGTAAAAGAATATTTATAAAGATAAAAAAAATCATAATATTCAAAAAATCATGTAGAATATCTTTAAAAAGTATAATTATTATTATATGAATATATGTAATAAATGTAATATCATATGATTAGCACTTAACATTTAGCACTTTGCACATTCGCTTTGAAAAAACCGTCCGACTTTTATAAAACACATTTTTTAGTTTTTATGGTAAGTTTAATCAAAAATTTAAAATTGTATGAAGCTTTGTGTTTTTTATTAGTTTGTATAATATATATAATAACACGTATTCTTCATTTTTATGAATGTTTTAAAAATAACATTTATTATGTAGTTATGGTTATAAACTATTTTTTTTCTTGTATTGAATTACATTGTATTTTTTAATTATTTTTTAAAACATTTCCACAAAAAGTATTTTAAGGTGTTGTAATATTTGCCATAATAAGTAAGGGTGTGTTTGTTCGATAGGGATAGGCATTGGTATTAGGATCAAAAGAAGAAAAATGGCGTTTGGTTTAATCTTTTGGATTGAGATTTGGTTTGTATGCCAAATATTTAGGCATCTCTAAGGGCCTGTTTGGTTTGTAGACGGGTTTAGGATTAAAATTTGGATTTGGATTTTGATTTGATGTTGGAAAGAGAAAATATAATATTATAAATATATATTTGCTTTATAATTGATGTTGAAATTAATTATCTATTAGTTTTAAATAAAAAATGCCATTAAATAGAAAAGATATGAGAAGTTGTAGAAATTTTGTGGTTGAGAATAATTTCATCGAAAAATGAGTGACAAGATTTTAAAAACCCACTATACATGCTAGGATTAGATAAATGGGCATGATGCCTTACTATTTGTATTCGGTTTTATACCAAACAACATTGAACATGATTCCATTACCTTTACTCAAAACCCTTGTTACAAACATGCCCTAAAAGTTATGGAGATAGGATTTGAAAAAGTTGTGGGCTCATGTTTGTCTTCTTTCTTTATCTCTTATTTTGCACTTCATAAAATAATCATTTTTAATAAAATATACAGTAATATTTTACATTAACCTAATATATTTTATATTGGGTTTTTCTAACTTGTGCTCTAAGGGCACAAGTTAAGCACAACAAAAGTATACAAAAAGTACATAAGGGCCCACATAAAAGTATACTTGTCTGTACTTTTATGTGAATCCCTGTGTATTTTTTGGTGGGCCCCTATGTACTTATGGTATGCTTAACTTTGTGCACCTAAACCCACATAACTTGTGCCCTAAGGGCACAAGTTAAGTACAACAAAAGTATACAAAAAGTACATAAGGACCCACATAAAAGTATACTTGTCTGTACTTTTATATGAATCCTTGTGTACTTTTTGGTGGGCCCCTATGTACTTATGTTATGCTTAATTTTGTGCCCCTAGGGCACAAGTTAAAAAAACCCTTTTATATTTATATAATAATATATTTTATTTCTATTCATTTAATTTCATCAAATCCAAGTCAAAATCCTAATCTAAATCCAAATCTTAATCCTAAACCCATCTACATACCAAGCGGGCCCTAAATATGTCAGCATAATATTTTAAGACTTTCATTTTTAAAAAGTCTTAAATGCTTTATAAAGTACTACATATATAAGTTAAATGCATTATAAGTTCTAGAGTTTAATAAGTATTTGATACAAACTTATGAAGATATTAACATGCTTTTTAGATAATTAAAGATATAGCGTTACCTCTTTTAGTATGTGTATGTCATGGGGGTATCCCATTGTTGGCCTTGAATGAATACACAAATTATTAGTTTGGTTGGCTATTTTTTAAAGGGGTTGATACTCATATCACATCTTTTGACGCATGCATCACAATTTGTGCATTACAGTATTGTACAGTATAAACTGTAATGCACAAATTGCGGTGCATGCATCAAAAGATGTGGTGTAGGTATCAATTCTCATTTTTTAAATGGTGTAAAGTTGTGGAATTTGAAAACCCATATCACTATAAATTAGTGGGTTTTCTGACACAATATTGATTCCATAATATCTCATCAACACAATGTCTGACTTTTCTCTTTTACTACGTCATGTTGTTGTTTTTTTCTTTTTTTATTCTAAAGAATATTTTTAATCTTTTATTATTTAATAGATCATTTTTTATATAATAATATATATTCTCTCTTCTAATATTTTCTCAAACTTTCCCAAATCTTTTAAACCATTCTCAAATCCTAATACTCCGTACTACTTATAAACCAAACAGACCCTTAGTTGTTTGTCGTTTACAAGGGTTTTATGTGTTTAGAGTTTTACATTAAACTTCAAATGTATTTTTTCTTTTTGGAGTAAATAGGGTGTGTTTGTCAAAAGTATTAGTAGTGATGAGCAGTAATAGTGAGCAGCAATTGTTTTTTTCCTACAAAAATGGTTGGTAACATAGCTTTAGTTGTAATCATAATGTGTAGAACAACTCATAAATGTTACTTCATGGAGCGTTGAAAAATAAACTCTATGAAAAAAGATAAGTTACTTGCTGCTTGCCAAACCAACATTAAAAATCACAACACTCAACGCTCTCAAATGCTCTTAAACGCTCTGCGTCAAACACACCCAGACTCCATTTGTTCTAATCCATGTTTTGTATACTTTATGAGTTTATGATACATGCAAACAATGTACAGTTTTGTTAACTAAATTTATCTTTACCTTTAATGTCAACTACAAATAGGGGAAAAAGATCATTTTATCCATTAAATGTGAGCAAGACATTCCTTAATCTTAAATTAATCAATACAACTAAATGAGCATATGATACAAACCAATCAACCACACAATATTGTGAAATTCTTAACAACATTAAAAGCATATAATACAAGACAATTAAACATAATTAAAGCATAGCAAAACCTGTAGGATAGTTTTTTAAGTAGTACTGTACATCTTTATATCTTTAGTGTCCAACCTGACATAACACAAATTTGTTTCTACTAGAATTCTAAATATCATTACCTATAGAAATTTAAATACCTAGAATTTTAATAAATGTTTTAATGCAATCATGAATTTTAATATTAACTATACCTTATGTCAGCAAAAGAAAGAATAAAAATTGATCAAACAAAAACCTAATAAGAAAATGGTTAAAAATGATCATACAAAAAAGCTAAAAGAAAACATCAAGTAACAATATAAAAAAAAAAAAAAAAAAATCTTTAAAGCAAACACGTATATTTCAAACTTTTGAACTTAAAAAAAAATTGAATATGATCAACTTATAAAAGAAACATGATGTTGATCACGGTGCCATGGCATCGGTTTTTCTCATAACGGTGAACCGGCGAAGGGGATTTTTCTAAGGGGATGGCTGACTTCGTTGGGAGGAGTCGTGTCTATTGGAATTTTAGTGCAATTGAGGGTTTTAGGTTACACCTGGTAATGAGTTTGGAGGTACAGAGTGTACACTTATCAGGTCACTGAACCACCATGACTCTGATAGTGGTATAGTGGAATTCAAGTAGCTGATGAGTTGAGCATGTACGCTCATTAGTGAGAAACACTGAATGCTTTCATCTGGCTGATGAGTTCATTGTCCTACTGTTCACTTAGTGGACACTGAATGGTATCATCAGGGAGTAGTCTCCTCAGGAAGTGTACTCAGGGGGCATACACTTTCAGGGAGCAACCTCATCAGCAGGTAAACATGCTGGACTAAATTCAACTAACTTCTAACGACTTTAATGTATTCAAGGGAAATTATAACTGCGACTTAATAAAGAGGAGTATTATGAGGAGATTAATAGGCCGATTAATTCTCATAATTCCATTAACTTGAGTATTCATCTTTATATAATAGATTTGCGTCTGCATGGAAAAATAATCAGAGAAACCTAAACTCTTAGAAGCTAAATGAGTCTGTTTTGTGCCTAAATCAAGAACATTACACTTGGTCTTATCCTATTGAGATATTCACATAACCGGGGCATTAGGGTCAAATAGTTTTCTTTGGAAAGTGATTACACAATTCTAAGTGATATCAGGCTACAATAATTATATTCACCTTACGGGTGTTCAATAACATAAAACAACCAATAATGAAAGGAAACTATTTTGTGATAATCAATGGCTGCTAGCATGAAACATATGGAGGCTAACTTTTCCAAGCTGGATAAGTATGAAGGAATAGATTTTAGGGGATGATAAAAGAAGATGCACTTCTTCTTGACGAGCATGAGTGTGGTGTATGTTCTTAGCACTCCAATTCCAAATGATGGTTATGATGCTACTATGGACTCGATAAGGAAAAGGAGTAGGTGGGAAAACGATGATTATGTTTGTCGTGGCTTAATTCTCAATGGCATGTCTGATACCTTATTTGATATTTAGCAAAATATGGAATCTGCTAAAGAACTATGGGATTCTTTGGAGACTAAGTATATGGCTGAGGATGTCTCTAGCAAGAAGTTTCTTGTAAGTAATTTTAACAATTATAAAATGGTTGATTCTAGACTTGTCATGGAACAATAAAAGGAACTTTTTTATATACTTGGTCAGTTCACACAACACGAGATGAACATGGATGAGGATATTTTAGTCTCTTGTTTCATTAATAAACTTCATAATTTTTGGAAAGATTTCAAGCATACCTTGAAACATGAGAAGGAGGAATTAACTCTTGTTGAGTTGGGAAGTCATTTTCGTATTGAGGAATACTCAAGGCACAAGAAAGTAACAAGCCAAAGAGCAACAATGTTTTTGGTCTATCAGTAGTCAATATGGTGGAATATAACAATTCCACCATGTACAATGGCAACAAGGGAAAACGTAGACATCATGCAAACACCAAAGTTGATCCTAATAAGAAGTCAAAACTGACTTGTTGGACGTCTGGGAAACTTGGACACTTGAAAAAGGATTGCAAGGTTGGAAAAGTTGGTAATAAAACCAATGGTTTAGGCACAAGTGGTTCAGGGAGTGATTTTACCATCCCTTTGAAAGGTCATAATATATTTAATTAGTCTTTTCAGATTTATTATGTTCACATATATCTTTAAGGAGTTCTTTCTGCAGGATGATGATGTAACGTGATAGGTTGACTGTGGTGCAACAATCCATGTGTGCAAGGAAAAATGATGGTTCAAGACTTACGAGTCGCTAAATGATGGATCAAATTTTCAATTAGGAAATGAGTCAACAACTCTAGTGCATGGACGTGGAAGTGTGGACTTAAGGTTTAGTTCTAGAAAGGTTGTTTCTTTGTTTAATGTTTGAATGTTCCTCAAATTAGAAAGAATTTGGTTTCAAGTAGTGTGTTGAATAATTGTGGTTACAAACAAGTTATTGAATTTGATAAGTTTGTTTTATCTAAACATGACATGTTTATGGTTTTGGTTATTTGTGCAATCAAATTTTTAGGCTTAATATTGTTAATGATATTGTTAATTCAGCCTTTATGTCAACCTCTAAACTGAATGATTCAACCCTTTTACATGCAAGACTTGGCCATGTATACTTTAAAAGAATGCAAGATATGTCTAAGGATGGGTTAATCCCAGCCTTTGAAATACACAATGAAAAGTGAAAAACTTGTATGCCGACTAAAACCACTAAGCAACCATTCCAAAACGTTAAACGTGAAATAGAAATTTTGGAGTTAGTTTATAGTGACTTATGTGATTTGCATTCTACACCTACTTTAGGGAATACGAAATACTTTGCGGATTTTATTGATGATGCTTTTAGGTTCTGTTATGTTTATTTGTTAGGGGCTTTTGCATATATATCCTTTCGAAAATGCAAAATTGCATATATATCCAAAGCATGCATAAAAACCATTGTACTATGTGCATAAAAAACTTGTAAAAAGGATATATATGCAATTATTCACTTTGGGAGGGATATATATGCATTTTTGTCTATTTGTTACATACTAAGGATGAAGTATTTGATAAATTTAAAGTATTTAAAACTGAAGTAGAATATTCTACAACAAGAAGCCTTAATAACAAGATTTAAAACTAATAGGGGAGTTGAATATATGAATACTTTATATGTTCAGTTTGTTGGAATAATCCATAAAACGACGAATCCCTATACTCCACAACAAAATGGTATGTCTTAAAGGAAGAATATAGTTTTAAAAGAGATTGTTAATTCCATATTTTCTTATTCAGGGCTGACTGAATGGTTCTTGGGTGAAGCTATGTTAACAACTTGCTATTTTTTAAATAAGGTTTCTAATAAAAGGAACAAGATTGCCCCTTATGAACTCTCGACTAAATGGAAATCAAACATGAACTATCTCAGGGTTTGGGGTTGTAGGGCACTTGTAAGACTCCCTCATCCAAAGCTAAAAACTTTAGGTGATAGAAGTATATGTTGGATATTTATTGGATATGTTGAGTATTCCAAGGCTTTTAGGTTCTATATGAATAAACCTCAAGGCTTCATCATGCTTGGAAATTAAATCAAGGTGTACAAACTTGTGAAGTCTTTATATGGATTGAAACAAGAACCTAAGCAATCGCATCAAAAATTTGTTGAAGTGGTTTTGTCTAGTGGTTATCTTATTAACCAATCTGACAAATGTGTGTATAAACAATTTGATAAATCTGGTAAATGAGTCATTATTTATTAACATGTTGATGACATGCTGATCTTTAGGAATGACCAATATCAGGTAGACCTGACAAAGGAGTTCATGTCATCAAGGTTCTCTATGAAGGACATATGGGAGGCTGATGTTATCCTTAGTATAAGGATCAAAAGTGAAAGTAAAGGAATTTCTATTTTTCAGTTTCATTATATTGAGTAGGTAATGAAGAAATTCAATTATATGATTGTATTCCAGTGAGTACTCCTATGGATACAAGTGAGAAGCTGAAACCTAGTAATGGTAAGGCTGTATCTCAGCTTGAGTATTCTAGAGTAATTGGCTACCTGATGTATGTCATGACTTGTATAAGACCTGATATTGATTTTGCATTAGGTAAACTGAGTAGGTACACTAGTAATCCTAATACTCATCGCTTTCAAGTAAAATCAGATACTAATGTATTTGAAAAAGAATATGGATTATAGTTTATCATATAATGGTTACCTTTCAAATAAATCAAAAACATATATAAACCGTGACAAAGTTTTCGCTGCAATGAGCGATATTCACAATACTCTGTATATATACATATAAAGGCCGAAGAATAATGATATAAAGTAAGAGTATTAGTATTACTATAATCTATTTATATCTATATTTATCTTCATTCAATAAATATGATTATTAATGATCATAAAATAATTATGAATCTATCAAAACTAGAAGACTAACTCCTTCCCCTCATATAATGCTCATATTTATTGCATACAACTCAAAAATTATATATTATAATTATTTATAATCAATGATATTCAAAATTATTGCATGAAACTCAAAAATTATAGATTATATTAAAACTATAATATTTATAATTTATACTTAATGATTATAAAAGAACTATAATACCTAGAACTTATTATACTTAATGGTTATAAAAGAACTATAATACCTAGAACTTATACTTTATAATGTATAATATTTGCTCGTGCAATAAATGTACGTATTGATTATTATATAAGAATTACAAAAATAGAGATTATTATAAATGTAAGTATTATTGATTATAAAATAACTAGACAATAAAAATAAAAAACTATTGTCATGGTTTATAATATATAATTTTTTATATATAGTTTAAACCTATCTATAAAAGTTGGTCTAAAGCTAAATGTTTGATATATAACTTTTAAATTTCATGCAATAAATGTGATTATTAATGATTATAAAAGAATTATGAATTAAAAATAAGAATAAATGTTAGTATTAATGCTTACAATTTTTTTTAATTTTTTTTGTAATAAAGATAGTAATTATAATATATAACTTTTTATCATGCAATAAATATAAATATTATGATTATAAAAGAATTACAAAATAAGAATAATTATTTTAATATAATAACATATTACATGTGTTCAAATTTAAAATTTTGATATATTAGGTTCTCTCAAGGAATAATTGTTTTATCTTCAAGCTTATTAATGAGTATAAATGAATAAGGCAATAAAGACAAAAAAAAATATTGTTATGATTTATAATATATATTTTTTGTTATAAAAGATTATATGTATTTGTAAAAGTTGGTTCAAAGTTAAACTTTTGATATAATAGGTTCTCTTAAACAAAAATTGTTTTCCATTCTAGTGTGTTTTAAAGCATCGTTTATTAATACGCCGAAGTTCAAATAGCGATGTCTCTTATTTTTATCATAAATTATCTTAAACAATTTTTTTTTCTCTTCGAGTGTTTATTTTTGAACAACGTATATAATAGATTCAAGTTTAAATACATATTCATTGACAGAGTTTAACGTTTAATTAAAAATATTAAGACATGTACATCGTATGAGCATGCATGACTATATATTTATAAAAATTTAAGTTTCACGCCATAAATGTAAAGTACTAATAATTACAATATCTTTCACAAATAAATACTACTTTCTTCCCAAAATTACTAGCAACTGACAAAATACACAGTTTAAGAAAAGTGCATTTGTTAACGTTTGATTTTTGTAAAAGTTACGAAAAAGACATTTTATCCCTTTGACAATTGTTTAATGTTTCATATAGTTTTGTAAATAACAATTTTGATTAAGGGTAATATAGTAAACTTAAGCAATTCTAACTACTATATATAGTAGTGGACAATTAAACTAGAACAACTTGAAATAGAAAGATGGACAATAAAATTGAGACGGAAGAAATATAAACTATACAATAAAAGTTTCATGTCATAAATGCAAGTATTAGTTATTATAATATATATTCTTTTAAATAAATAAAAACTTTGCAATAAGCGTTTCATGTCATGAATGTAAGTGTTAATGATTATAATATTTATTTTTAACAAGTAATGAAAACTATATAGTAAGAAGAGTTTGCTAATACATAAAAAAAATAATAAATGTTTGAGTTTAATGCCACAAATGTGACTTAAGATTTAAATCTTCATTATAAATTAGTACTTAATAATAGTGGCCAAAATGTACTTTAACACCCTAAGTGAAATTTATAGTACCTTATAGCTGCCTAACATTTACGCTCGTTAAGAATTTAACGAACATTATCCAAAAATTACAATAATCATAGTATAACTACCAAATAAGGGTAGAAACAAGTCAAGTTGAGCTCAAGGTAGCCAAAATTCGAGCTCTAGCTAGGTTAGTTTATGATCATAAGTCTCGAGCTTGTTTCGGTCCTTATGCTTTTAGCTCGAGTTTGGTTAGTAATGAGCCAAGCTTATAAAAGCTCAAAATGGTCCAAGATTTAACGAGCTTGAACCTGAGCTCAAGCCTTTTTTTAGGCTCATTCAAGCCTTAGCTTTACATATGTGTTTATCACATATATTTGTATATATATATATATATATATATATATATATATATATATATATATATATATATATATATATATATATATATACTAGTGTCAAAACCCGTCCGATGGACGGGTATGACTTCTAGTTTTTATTTTTAGGATTTAGTTAATGGGGATTCTGGTTAAACACGCAATATTTAGTGGAGAAATATGTATTTCAAAGAAACAAAATCTTCCCTATTATGCACTAATTAAATCATTTTTTTTTATAAAAAACATAAATAAATTTTTTTTTCCTTATTTGCTAAATTGTTTGGTTATTTTTTTTTAAATAACACATGTCATTTGTATTGTTTTGTTGATAGTTTTGGTTGTAGTTTATAAATTGTTTTTAAGAAAGCTAAAGGTATCCTTATAATCATCATAGACATATGTAAAAACAGATCTAACAGTATCTGTCTCTTACATCATACACAAAAGTAAAAATAGATCTCAAATCAAATCTTGGTTCATAGTTTGACATTGCATACACCCAAGTTTATTGTTGATGAAGGTTTATTTTTCTGGTGGAGTTCCGATGCTTATAAAGGGTCGCAAAGGGTTTCCTGTTGCAAATTAAGGGTCGCTAAGGGTTTGTAGGTGTTAATATTTGGTTTTTTTTAAAGGCCCAACGTGTTTTCTGATTTTTCTTCCAAAATTGAAAGTGTTTAACACACACACACCCACACCCCCCCCCACCCACCCAAAAAAAAAAAAAAAAAAAAAAAAAAAAACCATTTAAAAACGCAAAAAAATGGCGTTGTAACTTACGTTGGTGGGATAACTTGGACGGAAACGCCGTTGATTTTTTTAGGGGCGAAATGTTAACGCCCGGTAACGCGCATCACGTTGGCATAACGTCGGCCTGCGCATTATCGTACCGTGTGATTTTAGAGAATATAAAAAGTCGAGAACTGTACATACTTTTAGTTTTCCATAAATATTTTACTCTTACTCACGTGACATATACATTTTTTTCCTTTAACTTTAACTGCTCCTCTTTTTCTTCTTGTTATTAATTCTTCTCATAGTTGTTAAGATCGCGATCCTAATATTAAGATTTTACGATTTACGATTCTACTAAGCAAAAACGATCCGGATCCTACGTAGAATCTTAACAAGCTTAAGATCTTATAGGATCCCGATCTTGATTATAGGATCTTAAGATCTACTCCGATCCGATCTTACTTTTCTCGAAACACAAACTAAAAAACTACAAATTTATAGTTTATGTTTTTATATAATTTAAAAAACAACATGTGATTCTTCTTAAACATTCCATATTCATAATTTAAGACAACATTTTCATGAAATATTCATATAATTTCGTGTTTATAATATATGATAATTTGTAAATTTAAATAATATAACAAAGATCATTAAAAATGACATTTTTGTAGGATCTTAGGATCCTGAACAGATATTACGATCACGATCTTGCATAGACGAAAACAATTCTAGATAGGATCCCGATCATAAAAACCATGCTTCTTCTCTCTTATAGTACACCACTCAACTCTTAAGACTCCATTAACGGTCTTTTAAGACTTTCTCATACAAGATCTATTTTCATCATTGTTTTTTCTTCATTTTGCCCGTTTTAGTCACCATGTTTCACCATTTTAACACTCTAAGGTGGTTCCCGACATATTTCTAAAGTAGGTCCAAAATTTTTACCACATCGCTTGTACACGAAAATATTTTTTAAAATGGTTCCTGGGCACCACGTACATGCGCTTAGATCCGCCCCTAATCCGTATAAAATACTTTATATGTTTGACTATATCTAAACAAGGAAAAAGCACCCACCGCGTTGTGGCGTTTTTTTTCCAATATACGTTTGCATTTCTGCTCGATTAACATACGAAAGCATTTATTGTCGTAAGCCTTACACTTGTATCCATAAAATTCAAGCAGCATAAAGAAAATAGTCAACATAACAGTCTTCCAAAGTATCCATAAAAACTCAGTTAAGGAAAAAGTTATATATTGATGCTAGAAATCTAGCATTCAGTTAAGATCAACGTCATATATGATTCACCATTGCATGTTAAGCAGTTGAATAACGACTCACTTATATCTTGAACTTCAATGGGCTTGTAGCTTCTTCTACTTGTATCAAAAGGCTCCATTATCTTCTGTAACCGTTTCATCGACATAAACTGTCTCTTTACCAAAAATATCAAGCTTCATTATCAAGTTACATGTTCTTCTTTTCAAGGAGTCGATGGTAAAACTGAAGCATTCGACGCCCGTTGCCAGTGGTTCCTAACATCTCGAGTGTCAAGTAGCTTACTTCATTGCCTGCAACAATGTGGCTTGAGGTAGGCTGCAACACAGGCGCATTTACTGACTGCAATAAACAATCATGGCCTATATAAAGATCATTTTTTAAAGGTCATTTTTCAGGTCTACAGGGTTTTCATTTAAACTGATATACTAAATATGCCGGACATACTATAGCAACAGCCTATATCATTCTCCGTAGATACAAAACCAACATTAGCATCTACTTCTAATAACAACAACCTTTGCAATACTATAAGTATAACTAAAGCTGAATACAGTGTCTCAGGGAAATTCTGAGTCGTAATAATCTGAAACTACTCAACTTTGTATGGACTGCTTGGATAAACTTACTTAAAGATGTTATTAGTTTTTGAGGTTACAATACGGTCTTTTCGCTATAAAGAAAATTCATGGGTTAATAAAGTGAAGTAGGTTGTCCAAAATAGCTTATAAAAGCAGTGTATAAACTTTAACCAAACATCCACCTCTGGTATTTGCCAAAATAACTATCATTAATTCTTAAGAGCTTCTTGTGAGTTTTCATAACAATAGTAATTCCAATTATACTTTTCTAGTAACAAAATTGTACCAAACATAGAAGCACTAAAGAATTTTGAAAAACTAACCTGGATGAGGTAGGAGGATCCTGCTGTGACTACATCATCGCTGCGGGTTTGCAAGCCTAATCTGGTCGTAACTCAAAGAAACGTATGTTTCTTTGTGCGTCTGGATTCGTCTACTTTCGTGAAATAGTCGGTGTGGGTTTATATGCGGTCACATTTGCCCAAAGAAACATATGTATCTGGAGGACCTGCACTAAATCCGAAAGCAACAAATTATTAGGTGTGAGTACATCATAGCAGCAACGAAAAGCAATGTCTAGAGACCTAGAATCCCAGAAACAATAGCATGACACTTATTCTTTTAAAAAATACCATCAAACATCAAAATAGATATCATTTAGAATGAGAAAGACTTACCATGTGGACTTATCAAATATTTACATGGGAAAGTGGCATGTGACACGGCTACAATTATGCCTCCGTTAGCCAGATACATTGCAGCTTCATGGCTTGTCTTCCACTGTAGATCAATAACCATACCATAAATTCTCAGGATATGATAATAGCAGTCGCATATAAGTAAATGAATCATTCAAACTTGGGTTACTCTATTTGACCATCTCTGGTGGTTTAGTGCTATCATCGAAGACCTTTACTTGGGTTAACTAAGAACAAAATCAAAAGTCATTTGTTTCGTGATCATTGTCTTCTTTTCATTAATTCATAAGCACATTCATGCACCTGTAAAAAGAAAAATAATATAAAAAACATGTTAATTTTAAGAGAAACCCTGCAAATGATATTAAATCTAAATCTTGATTATGAATAAAACTTGCCTTTCAATCGTACGTGTTCACCAATTTTGTAGTAGGTATAATTATAGTGAGAAACATGAAGAAAGTATAAACTGTGTATATGACAAATGGTACAAAGTTTCATAGAATACACAATCCTATCCGTTAAAAAAGAATAGGCTATCTAACCTTCCGTAGCACGCCTTGGTCTGCTGGCTTATGTAGTCAAACCTTGAGTACTATTGACTTGTGTAGCTGTACTTGTGACCGAGCTGCAACAGATATGATCACAATGAGAAACATGTAGGAGGTATAAATTGTATATGAAAAATATTGCACACCTTCATCAGCAACACACATAGCCTTATCCATTAAAAACAATGTAGTGTCTAACCTTGTGTAGAACGTCTTGGTCTATTGGCATGTGTACTTGTACCTTGAGTACTATTGACAGGTGTAGTTACATCGCGAGTCTCATTGGATGAAGAGAATGGCTGTTCTGCAACAGGTACGATCAAGGTGAGAAATATGTTGGAGATATTACAGTTAACATGTTGATTATAAAACATATTAACCAAATTTTAAACGACGGCTACACGTCTTTATCATTAGCCCAATTCAAGTATTGCATTATCCACATGTAATTGATATTTTTTTTGCCAATCGATATATATATTCAGCATCATATCATAAACAAATCCACCTTTCTACTTAGTATTGAACACTAAATAAATGGACACAGGAAAATTCTTCCGAGAAGTAAATTTACCTGAACAAAAATCCTATGAAGATGATATTGTCTTCCCGGCAGTGTTGTCGCAAACCATTAACACTCATAGTTTTACTGAGGCTATAAAAGCTCAAAAGCCATGGCTAGAGTATCTTTAAAAAAAAAAGAGAGGTGTTATTCTCTTCAGAGGCTTTCCTATTACATCTGCTTCTGAATTTAATGACGTTGTTGAAGCTTTAGGACGGGTTTACACTGCTAATGAAGCTCCTCCTGAGGATGCAATTCCCTTCCATCATGAGATGGCTTATGTATGGTCTTTAATTATATACATATTCATGATCTATACACGTATCTAACTCTTTTCTAGAGGTAAACTATAAACAAAGACCGAAAAACTGATGAAAATATGATCAAAGAAGCTTGACTGTATGTATAGTTAGAGATGCATGAAGCATGGATTAAGCAATGAACCATGACCAAAAAGCTATTACAAATGAACATCCTATTTTGCCCCGTTACCCAACCCACCCAATTTATCTCCTTAAACCAACTGACTATGGTCTTTTTATTTTTGATACCTACAAACAATATCGCCATTGTTGCGATCCGAGCCCAAGCGAAGCCACTCTTTTGTACAGCTACAACAATATCACGCTGTGTTCTGTTTGACGTAATCGTGAGCAACATTGGCTCTTCACCAAAGTCAGCGTCAATGTTCGGTCCAGGTGGACAATCAGTGTTTGAATGGCAACTACTCACCATTGGCTATGTTAGTGTATATCCTCTTTCCGTCTGTAGTTGCACCCCATATCCCTCCTCCCTTGTCGCTTCCCGGTCCTGCAAGCTACAAAAAATCAAATACAAAAGCGTTTATCAGTGTCACCAAAAAAAATATGCTGTTGGTTAAAGAAGTTTTTTTTTACTGACATGATACTTTTTCGCTAAATAAGTTGGGGTATAAGGGTATTTACTGACATGAATCCATTTATATTTGTTTGATATAATTAGGCTGTAAAAAATATGATACAAATAATGACAAATAACATTATTCATGTTTTTGATTCAGCATTTGCACAAGATATGTATTAAGTACGTAACACATACCGGTCAAGTATTTATTTGGATGTATGATTCTATAGTTTACTACAGCTCCACCATCACTAAACGGTACAGTATTATTTAAGCACTCTAAATCAATTATCTACTTTTTTCTTTCTTTTCTTATGATTAATATCCAAGGACCTATAATAAGGATATTATAGTCACATACCTTAAGACAATTAAAATCACTAACAGTTACAGTATGCCACATAGCTTATTCAAGCTTAGCAAGAGTAGTATGGGCCTTTTTGTCATCTTGTTGCATAAAGAGCAACTATAAACGGACTCGGGAAATTGCGCGACCAA
The DNA here is from genome assembly GCA_019973895.1 of Chrysanthemum seticuspe. Classification (NCBI taxonomy): domain Eukaryota; kingdom Viridiplantae; phylum Streptophyta; class Magnoliopsida; order Asterales; family Asteraceae; genus Chrysanthemum; species Chrysanthemum seticuspe. Next base: position 144,827,263 of record BPTQ01000001.1, on the reverse strand, counting down.
ACACCAAGCTTGGCTACAACCATCACCCGGATCACATATCCCCTGAAAAAAGGAAAAATAAATAGATTAGCTAATATCGCAGCGTGAATAAAGAGTGTCCAAACACAAAGAGTCAACTCACTCACATATTCACCGCTTCCAAACACCACTGGTTAAAATATTAATAAGTCAAACTCATGAAGAAGATCGTGAAGATCATGAAAAATTCAAGCAACCTACTGAGATTACAGAACCCGATTGGTCCCTCGATTGGTACACTGATGTAGTCAGATTGGTCCTTGCTCAACTTGGTCAACTTAGCTCCAAGCTTTCCAAGATGGAGTGCAGCAACCTTCTCATCAAGATGTTTTGGCAAAACGTACACTTCCTTCTTTTACTTTCCACTGTTCCTCTCGTTCCATAGCTCGAGCTGGGCAATCACTTGGTTGGTGAAGGAGCAGGACATCACGAAACTGGGGTGACCAGTGGCACAACCCAAGTTCATGAGACGACCCTCAGCCAAGATGATGATGCCGGTCTGGGTTTCTGGGAATACCCACCTGTCGGTTTGGGGTTTGATGGTGATTCTTATATTCTTGTACTTTCCACTGTTCCTCTCGTTCCATAGCTCGAGCTGGGCAATCACTTGGTTGGTGAAGGAGCAGGACATCACGAAACTGGGGTGACCAGTGGCACAACCCAAGTTCATGAGACGACCCTTAGCCAAGATGATGATGCCGGTCTGGGTTTCTGGGAATACCCACCTGTCGGTTTGGGGTTTGATGGTGATTCTTATAACACCTGGGTAGTTCTCAAGTCCAAGCATGTCGATTTCATTGTCGAAGTGACCAATGTTGCAGACGATAGCGTTGTTCTTCATCTTGACCATGTCAGAAACCATGATGATGTCTTTGTTACCGGTGGTGGTGACAAAGATGTCGGCTTCTGAGACAACGTCTTCCAAGGTGAGGACTTGAAGACCTTCCATGGTAGCCTGAAGGGCACAGATGGGGTCAATTTCAGTCACAATGACACGGGCACCAGCTTGTTTCATGGCAGCAGCACAACCCTTTCCGGCATCTCCGTAACCGTAGACAACAGCAACCTTTCCAGCGATCATGACATCAGTGGCTCTCATCAAACCATCAGGGAGAGAGTGACGCCATCCATACAAGTTGTCGAAGATAAGAGTATGATTTCTATGAAAAGAAGGTATAGTACCTCTTCCGATCATATATAACAGTGAAAATAGGTGACTCCTCCTGTACTGTGTGCTAGTACTTTTTTAGTTTCAAATCTGACTGCATAACAGAAGGCAAACAGAAGGCGTTAGAAATAAATTAACTCGCATATAAATCTCTCATAAACTATAGAGAATTATACACGCATGCACACATATATGTAATTGTCTGTGTACCTTGTAAATCTCCATCAGCTTATCAGCTTGGAAAGTGTCCACCTATAGGAGATGTCATCATTCATCAAATCTAATAAGCAAATCTTATACTACTAAACAAAACAATATTACATATAAAGACAAAAATGTTTAGAAAAACATTACAATATTATTTTTTGCTTTTTGGTATCAGTCCGGTTCTAGTTAGATTTGGTCCCATTTTGACCCGAGTTATATATATCAATAGCAAAATTTACAAAAGATTTGATTCTTTTGAGCAATATTTTAGATCAACCTGACTCGACTGGTACCAAATATACAGGTAAAAAGGCGTCACATGTAAAGGAAAAAATAAGAAAAAAAACGTGGTACGCTAAACCTGACCTGTGCCAATCAAAAAAGGCGTTGTTAGGGTCAGTCCACTACAAATAATTTGGTCTATGAGTATTCCCAACTTGTAGGCATGGGCATTGTACGAGTTGAATCGCAATTCCATATGTCTCACGGAAGTACTAAACCACAAATTTCATCGTTCCTTCTTCGTCCACCAGAAAGCTGATGTTTGAAAGGAAAAAGTAATTAATGTTTATACTTGATATATGAATGTAAAAACAGATCCATAAAATGAGCTATTATTACCTACTTAAGCTCTCTTGTTACCTGAGATGTTAACCCAGATATGCGATACTTCCGGCGCATATTTCCACGATGTATTACCTCAACCTTGACTCCTCTTTGTGCTTTTTTAATCTGTTAAATAGCAAGAGGAAAAAAAGACATAAATTTCATTACGCAAAATAATATTTCATCAAAATAGAAACTACATTATGATTTTAAACCTGCAACTCTGCAAGTATAATTCAGTATCATCTAAATTAGAAGCAAAAGATGTGAGGTTACTTGTTTTCCACGGCCCCTTGAACCAATGATGATTCCAAATTATCATATTTACTAAGGAATAAAGAATCTGACTTTACACAGTCAGGATCAGATAATGGTCTTGTTGTAACATCCCTATTCAACAGCTGATTATCAAAATCAATCACAAATATATTAACTTTATGTATGTATATATTCATAATCATCCAACTGTAACACAATATCACAATAAGCATATCATTGTGAGCAAACACAACCAATCAACTACATATAATACATAAATGTTAAACAGCTCTAACACAATATCACAATCATTACCTGAGTGTACGACTGTAATTTAGTTCTTATGCGTATGTTTTTTAATTTAGTTCTTGACATGGGATAGAGGAAGAATCACGGCTTTTGTTAATGTTAAAACTCGTAACAGATTATTAAATATACAAACATTGAAGAATGCATACCATGTCTAGACGGCTTTCGCTATCTACTCCCCGCGGTACTTGAAACCCGAGAAAAAAAGTGCAGCCTACACAGAAAAACATCATAAAAAAACTTAAAACACAAATTCAATTTGATTGATTTTTTACAGTTGAGAGTGACACATACTAAAACTCTAATGATTGACATGCATGTTTATCTCAAAATTTTTGCCTATATACCAATAGATAGAAACCAATCAAAACCTGTAAATCATTCAAAATAAAAATTGAAACTGAACTTATAATCACATACCTTCACATAACCTATCACATTATTTTTTGATGAATTGATGATACAAAACGTTTGTGTTCCTGTTTTTTTTTTTTTTTTTTTTTTTTTTTTTTTTTTTTTTTTTTTTTTTGTGGGAATGATAAAACGGCACTTATCAAATCAAATTTAGGGTTACGGTTTTGTTATGTGATATGTCAAGTGGTGTTACGTGGATGTATGATAAGTTCTCGCTAAACTTATATAAGAAGATTAGGGTTGTTTGTTGTTGCCGTGATTTGTTGTGTGAATGGTGATTTCAAAAATTCCGTGATTATGTAAATTTGTAGGTACAAAAATTCTGTATTTAGAGATATTGAATCTGCAAGAAGAGTAGTTTAGGCATATATATTTTGTTTTCAAAGATTTCAACAAAAAGTCTAAAGTGTTCGGTGGTTGAGACGCTTGTGTCTTTGGAGCCTGGACCAGGGTTCGAATCTAGCTTTATAGATTTTTGGAAAAAATAGCTCCGAATTTTAAAAAATTAATGATGACATGGATTTATGACGTGGCATAATGATGACATGGAAATATGACGTGGCTTTATGGGATGCCAAGTGGCATTATGACGTGGCATGCCTCCTCTTATATATTATATATATATATATATATATATATATATATATATATATATATATATATATATATATATATATAAGCGAGCATAATAAATGAGCTCGAGCATAATACTTAAAAAGCAAGCTAGAGTCGAGTGTTATTTATCTATCATAAAAATGAACCGACCCCTAGCTTATAAACTATGTACGAGTTGAACTCGAGCTAAAGTATAAGGCTCGAAAATAGCTCGAGCTCGAGACTTGTGATCGTAAACAACCTAGTCAAGCACGAGCTTATACATTTCTACCCTTATTTGTAGTTACGCTTTGAATAATATAATTTTGTGGATAAATTCTGTTAAGTTCCTACGGGAACTGTTAAGTGAGCATAAGGTAGTAGAAAATCCACTTAGCAAAAATCATGGTACCATGTTGCACCTTTAAAAGTTTAAGGTACTAGAAATTTCACATAGCAAAGTTCGGGGTAATAAACTACATTTTGGTAGTAATGTTAAAGTAAGAGTTTCATGCGACAAATGCAACTATTAAATATATTAAACTTTTGTACCTTTAAAATGTTGAGTTCATGCAATGGATGTAATAATTAAGACACAAAGTTTCATTATAAAGTGTTATTTAATATGGTAAAAATTTGAGATTCAAGCGACTTATGTGAAATTTTAATGACTTTAAACCCTTCTACTACTTTAATAAGGAAAGTTACATCATATACTTAATCAGAATTTCCGGTAACACAACGAACCACCAAATTTATCAACAACTTAGGCTTGTCGCATTGGAAGCTTTAACATCGGTTGGGTGTGCTAATTTTTTGTGCACAACCGATATTGACATCGAGCACATCGAATGCAAAGGTGGGGCGGCACATCGGTCGAGCAAGGAGAAAACGCAACATCGAGTGACTTTTAGACCGATGTCAAATGCAACACAAGCTTAAAATGTGACCGTTTGGTCTTAAACTAAAAAAAAAAAAAAAAAATTCAAACCAAATTTACCACTCTATAAATACTAACTTCACCTCAAACACATTTCTTAACACACAATTTCAAACACAATTCAACTTCAAAATACTTCTTAACACAAGATTTAATATGGCTTGCCGTCTCCCCCATTCTGTTGAAGATATGCAAGTGTACGTTCAAAATCAATGTAACATCGACGATGAGGCTCGAAAACAAGCTATGATAAGCGTCATCGAATTGTTTGACCAGGCGAAAGCCGAGAAGGAACAAATGAGACAAAACTACCAGAGTTGCAACGACATTACTCCTGAAAGAAAAGCTGTGATCGAAATTTTTTTGAAAGATCAAGCCCACAAAGATCGCGAGGTTGCTGACAAGTTGTGGAAAGCTGTTTCGATGATAACGAACAACATCAGCACCAAAATCAATTGGAGCTATCGGGAGAACAAAGACGATGGTGTTGGTGCATCAACTTCGACTACCAACTTCGAGCTACCGGGGGAACCTCTGTTCGAGGGATTTGCCGGTTCTCGTACTCCCTCGTATGACTCTGCATGCGGGGAGCATTCATATTAGATTTATGATTTATGTATTTCGTCTTGTTTTTATTTAGCATTGTAACATTTTAATTATTAATGAAATTTTAGTTTATGTTAAAAATGTTTTAAAAAAAAAAAAAAAAAAAAAAAAAAATCCTTGGGTCGTCGACTGGGGCATCCGGGTTGTCCCAGGTCGCTGGAGAGAGAAAGCTGACGTGGCGCAGGTTGTCCCAGGTCGTCCCAGGTCGCGATTGGGACCAGCCTTATATAGAATAAAGTGCATCACACAAGTCAGCATGACTATTAAATATAAAAATCAAGTTTTATGTAGAACAATAAAATATTAAATTTGAGTAAAAACATTACTATAATTTGAATGCTACCTACATATTAAATTTGAGTAGAAACAATAAATAAGTGAATTAATAGTACAAACTTTGATGTCATACCCTTTAACAATGATGTGAAACAAATAATTACATTGATACTTTATTATAAAACTCTTCAACAAACTTTGATGACATGCAGTTTTAGAGCATATTCAATGTGGCCACTATATATAGTAAACAAATTACTTTAACATAAGAACTATACTTTTGCACTATTTTAATGCAATAAATAGTGTTTCTTAAAAAGCACCAAATTTTGTGTAATAATATTTATTGCAACAAATGTTTAAATGTTTCATTGTTAACCTTTCCAGCTTATTTTAAATGTATATTTGTAACCTTGTTATGTGTTTACAATTTGTGTAGTTGCTCATTAAAAATAGAAAAACATCTCATATGAGTATGCTATCATGAATTTCATGTTAGCTGATACATTAAAAAAGCAGTCGTCATATAACTAGCTAAAATAATGCATTTTTCTTTTGAACGATTTATTAAATCATTTTTTATAATTATCGTCTACTGGGATTTTAGGAAGTTTAAATAAATGCAATTTATATCGATGTCAATACCTTTGCCAACAAAGATGATGTGAAGACATTTGCATCACTATGTATTTCCTGATTTGATTTTGGCTCGGTCAATTTAAGTTCTATGAAGCTTTTCTAAAATATTAAAATAAAATGCAGTGCAAGATTTAGTGCAACACATTATAGCAACTTACTTTTGGAGTAAACCTATTTAAAAAAGATTCTTGTTTTGCATTAAGATAGCGTAAAATTTTATTGCATACACCGGAGATGCTCTCTCAATATCAAATTTGCTCTATAACTCTAATGTTTCATGGATACAATTTTATTTTATATCTGTAGCTCTAGTTGTAGACCCATAGTTTCCTACATATATGTATAATCGTCAAAACATGTGCTTACAAAGTAGTTATTGTTGAGTTCACCACATAACAAGAGTAGCGCTAAACATATAAACATTTTACTAAATATTAGTTCCATTTGATGAAACTAGTGGATACCAAATATTATTCCTATTTGATGCCGATGACATTTTAATTCAATCATCTTAGATACGCTTTGCATCAAAGCATAACCATTTTACATACAAAATTTTACACAATGTATAGAAAGAAACAATAATGAGAAAAAATATTGTTGTATTTTTATGCAATAATTTTAAAGAGGAAAAAGAAGACCTTGGGTATGGTGATCCTTTGATGGGTTTTTTACCATATTTTCTCCAAGATCTTGTAGCAATTTTCTCGACAAAGGGCACTTGGTAAATTCTTCTAGTTTCCTTGTTCCTGTAAAACAGGTAAGCGCGATACAATGTAACAAATCCATCTATAAAAAAAAAAAAAAAAAAAAAAAAAAAAAAAAAAAAAAAACAGCCATTCAGAAAAGAGAATAAATATTTAAATCCCATTTTTAGAGTAAACTGCAAAATACATCCTTGTGGTTTACAGTTTTTGAGACCTTACATCCCTGTCATAAACTATTGGCTAGTTACATCATTCGTTAGCCAAACGTTAGCCATTATACATCCCTGGTCACTAACTCCGTTAGTTTTCTTCGTTAAGTGCTAACTGGAGGGCTGTTTTGGTCATTTTACTCATACGAGGGATGTATTTTGTAGTCTACTCTTTTACATATAAGAGGGATGTATTTTGCAAAATACTTTTATACTTTTTTTTTTTTTTTTTTTTTTTAGAGTTAACTATTTATATAAAAAAACATTTTGTCGAAAATATTATAAAAAATTCCAAAAATATTATAAAAATTCCGAAAATTTTATAAAAAAAAAATTCTAAAATTTTATTAAAAATTCCGAATATTTGATAAAAAAAATTATAAAAAATTCCGAAAATTTTATAAAAAATTCCGAAAATTTTATAAAAAAAATTATAAAAAATTCCGAAAATTTTATAAAAAATTCCAAAAATTTTATAAAAAATTCCAAAAATTTTATAAAAAATTCCGAAAATTTTATAAAAAAATTTAATAATTCCAAAAATTTTATAAAATATTCCGATAAAATTTTTATAAAAAACAAATTCCGTAAAAAACTTTCTTTTAAAATTTTCTGTTTTTAAATTCCGTTAAAAATTTGTTTTTTAAACTTTTTTCTTTTTTATGGAATTTTTTTATAAAAAAATTTCGACAAAAAAATATATTTTATTGAATACTTTTGCGCAAAATTTTATAAAAAATTCCGTCAAAAAGTATTCAAAACAGAAAAAAGACATTTTTTTGTCGAAATTTTTTTATAAAAAAATTCCGTCAAAAAGTATTCAAAAAAGAAAAAAGAATTTTTTTTGTCGAAATTTTTTTATAAAAAAATTCCGTAAAAAAGAAAAAAGTTTAAAAAACAAAATTTTAACGGAATTTAAAAACAAAAAATTTTAAAAGAAAGTTTTTTACGGAATTTGTTTTTTATAAAAATTTTATCGGAATATTTTATAAAATTTTCGGAATTATTAATAAATTTTTTTATAAAATTTTCGGAATTTTTTATAACTTTTTTTATAAAATTTTCGGAATTTTTTATAAATTTTTTGGAATTTTTTTTATAAAATTTTAGTAATTTTTTATAAATTTTTTTATAAAATTTTCTGAATTTTTTATAAAATTTTTGGAATTTTTTTTATAAAATTTTCGGAATTTTTTATAATTTTTATTTATCAAATATTCGGAATTTTTTATAAAATTTTAGAAATTTTTTTTTATAAAATTTTCGGAATTTTTATAAAATTTTTGGAATTTTTTATAATATTTTCGACAAAATGTTTTTTTATATAAATAGTTAACTCTAATAATAATAATAATAATAATAAAAATAAGAATTAAAAAAAAAAAAAAAAAAAAAAAAAAAAAAAGTAGAGTATAAAAGTGTTTTGCAAAATACATCCCTCTTATATGTTAAATAGTAGACTGCAAAATACATCCCTCGTATGAGTAAAAAGACCAAAACAGCCCTCTAGTTAGCACTTAACGAAGAAAACTAACGGAGTTAGTGACCAGGGATGTATAATGGCTAACGTTTGGCTAACGAAGGATGTAACTAGCAAATAGTTTATGACAGGGATGGTGGTGGTTTGATTGATCTTCGGACCCCTCATTGACAAATAAGGGTATAGTTATCGAGATATGTGAAGTAGGAGGATGGTCGGGCAATTCAGAGAAGTCAAAGGGGTCAAAATAGTCGTTTACCGATTCTTTTATGTGAAATGGGTTGATTTCATTTTCTTGAAGAATCGAGTTTGGTTGATTGCAACATTGTGTATGCTCGAATGGAAAGGTGGTGATTGAGTTAACGTTATGGGTAGGTGCAGGGAAGGAAAAGGCGCTAGCAACGTATGATGAAGGGGTAATATCATGATGAACCTGATTGAGGGCACCCTGTAAACTGTTTGGATCCATTATATGACTTAGTTTCTATATAAAAAACTAAGAGATTTGTTTCTAGATGAAAAAAAGATAAAGAGTTAAAGCTGATTGAATCTTGCAAGAGGCTTTGATATAAAAAACAGAAAAGAGAAACAACTTATAAATATCACTTAGACGCAGTTAATTTACATATTTACCAAATCCAAAATCGTATTCTACGAATAAAGTCATATCCGTAGTTATCTATTCTATATAATAAACGAGAGTTTGGAACAACTCTCTGAAGCAGCAATTGTAATTAATAAAATGACGTGTAATGAATGTGATTGGTCTGTGAAATAGGAAGGTACAACATACAAAAAAACACAACTCAGTTCTTCATTCATAATTAAAACCCACATCAAAACTTCAACACTACGATTTGACCATTTCAATACTCCCACATCAGTTACACCTTGCCAAATTCATTACAATCAATCAATACCTTAAATACTCCCAAAACAGTTATTGATTTGACCATTTAAAAAAAATACGAATTATAATGAAGCATTCACAAAATAGTTATTGATTTTAATACAAAAACAACTATTGAGGTGGGTGTCAAGATTGAAAAATGGAAATGATTTGGTAATTCCTGTGGATTGATTTTTTGAACATATATTGAGGTGATTGTAAGTTCTTTTTTTTTCGTTACAATTTTTGTATTCAAATTCATTATAATATGTGCATTATTGTCGATCTATTGTAGTTGATTAAAATAACTTTCGATTGAGTCCACTGCTTACGAAAACCCTAAAATATAATTTGGGGCAAATGTTCCATATGCTATTTGATTTTGGTATAAAACGTGTTTGAACGAATTGGCATTCTGAGTTTGAGAAGAAGTATTTTATTCTTCAAGGCTCATTAATTAGTTGGTTAGCTTTTTAAGCCACTAAAATATAATTTGGGGCAAATGTTCCATATGCTATTTGTTTATGAGAAATTTTTGAATAATGGTTACTGATGTTTTCCCTGTATGCAGATAATACATGCCATGATGCCATGAGGAATGTTGTGTTTATAGTAACAATTGCAAAGCGAGAGCAGGAAAAATAGCAGATATGAAAGGTGCCTATTTCTTTCTTCATTATATTCATTTACATAAGAAAATTAGAATATTACAAACTATAAAGACACAATACATAGGCCAATGATAGTTTGATTTCTTTTATAATCAGTAACCATTATACCATGACTTAGTGAATTGTGCTATGGGAGAGATGGCTAATTTGTTTTGAATTGACAGCATGTTTAATTTGACTGAACATAAACACATAAGTCATGGCATTAAAATAGAGTAGTCTTTATAAGATTAAATACATAAACCGAATAAAACAAGTTATATGATTGTTTGTGCCGTGTATGGACCAATCAACATTAATGAATGACGAGTTGGTAGTCAATGGCGCCACACAGGTTAAACGGGTGCTAAATGCATATCTTAACAAAGTGAATTGTATAAATTCCTTAGGTCATTACTATTAGAAGATACTTGCATATATATGCCCGTCAACAGATAATTTATTTTTAAATGACACATTCGACAGTTCGGAATTTAAGGTCACAACTCAAGCCTCTACCGATGCAGGTACGCCGAATTTTACCTCTTCCGTTAGGCAATATCTCTTTCTTTGAAAAGTATGATAGTATAAGAGAATTATTCTTTTTAATGCTACAGTTTGTGTATTTTCCTGTAACATGAGCAGATACATAGAAGATGCACACATTGTGTCGGTCTACAGTGAAACATGCCCCTATCTATTCCCCAAAGAGCTACATTATTTTTTTTGTGACATTAGAAATAGCACTTTCCTAAATACTATATGTGATTTGTATAAATTTATTATATTTGGCATAGAATTTGAAGCAATCTAATTTGCAAAATAAATTCCCATTTGATTTCCTCAGAGTCACATTGTAGCCCATCATTGAAGTAATATGAAAATTACAGGTTACACTAATGTAGAGTAACTTACATAAAAAAATTTCTTTTTTTTGTTTCTATATATCCAACATTCTTATGATTAGTTGCTAAAGCTGTTTCATTTATAAGTGTGCTTCAGCTTGCATTACACATACCTTTTGATTAAATCAACTAGACAACCACTCAAATGAAAAAGTATATGTTAGAAACTCACATTTTGATTGTAAATTTTATGGTAGGTATTGTTTTCTTATATAAACTCACATTTGTACTCCATTTTTTTGAATAACCTATGTGTATTAAAATAGGCGGGTCGCGGGTTTGCGCCAAGTTCCTGCAATATAATGAATTCACACAATAGTCTTTCTACCTAACCTGCAAGTAAGTGTTATAAGTTGTACTTTAGAGCACACGGTATGCATTACATTTAACATGCCATTTGTCCCATTTTCGTGCCATTGGTGAGCCAAATGGTACCGTCACTTTGTGCCATTGGTGAGCCAAACACATCTGAGGCAGTGAAATGGCTCAAGCCATTCGTTTATTTTGTGTTTTTATTTTTTGATTGTGAGTGAGTGAGTATTTTTAGTGGAGTATTTTGTGGAACCCAATAACATGTTAGTGGTGTGTTATGAGGGAGGGTGTTTTAGTTATTGGTGTGTTATTGAGAGGTGAATGATGTGGCGTTGAGGTAGCATGCCAATAACATGTTATCCGTCATTGCGATACCTTGTGCTCTTAGCTATTAGTTTGTTTTCTTTTTGGGTAAAAAGGATTACCCCTGTAAAATAATTAGTTTGTTTTCTTGATACTAACTTCAAATGCAATGTGCCAAACACTTGCTTTGGGCGAGTGTATTACACATGTTTTGCTTCTATCAAGTCAATGTGCCAAACACTTGCTTTGGGAGAGTGAAGAGTACTGCACGCAGTTTTTATAGTAAGAAAGTACACATGCATACTTAGTGTCATTCTGGAACAGGAAATTGTGCTTGGCGATTAAGACTTTGGACTATTATGAGAGAATAAATGATTTTTGCATGCCTTTTTAACCTTTTATATACTCTTATCAACAACTTCGTTTTAGTTTCACTTTCTTTTTACTTTTCTTATATAGGTGTTTACTCAATCAACATGGACTACTTAAGTGTTTGATGTTAAGTGCATATCTTTGCTCTTCAAGACTATCTACCAATTGTAAAAGACGTTACATGCATATTTATTTTCTTTATAGTTACACACCAAGTTGTTTATTGTATCATTGACACATAACTTATTGTTTATGATTCCTTTAAAAGAATGGAACTTATATCGTTCGTTGTTGTTTGTTACTTTATTGACACACCGAACCTTTTAATAAATCATTTATTTAAAAACCCGTGAATTTCACGGGTCTATAAGCTATATTCTTATATAGCATAGATATTGATATTTGAGTTTGAAAAAGAAGTATTTCAAATCTGAAAACATGTAACCGAATGTGATTTTTCATATTTAGGTTATCTTGGAAAGACAAGTATTTGGCTAAGTATACTAATGTGTTGCAATTGTAATTTGTAAAATGAAAAAACTAACAAACTGCACGTGTTTGGTTGGGTGAAAAAATAATGTAATTCAAACAACTTATAATCACTGTCCCTTTGCTGGTTTAAGTGGTTGTCAAGACGGTAGCGGGAATGGGCTTACCAAAACCTCGTTGATTTCTCATCTTCGTGATCGTCATTTCAATGAGGATGCCCTAGCCACCACGAAACTTTCCTTGGCCACTAATTTGGTTGTTTTTAGGCTGCGGAGGTTACGTTGAAACGTATGGGTCTTTGGTTGTGTGGGGTTTGTTTTAAGACGCATACTCTTCGCTCTAAATGTCGACATGGATCTGATTTTGTGCCACCCCCCGATTGCGGTGATGATGTTGTTAGATTTGTGTTATTTGATCTCGCTAAGCCCCAAGTTCCCTTTTCTGTTCAGCTCGCTTGCGTTGAAGATTTGGTTTTGGAAGAGCACTCTAGTTTTGATTTACACTTACTCGACACTTTGATCGCTAAAGGGTTGCACACTGTCAAATCCATCCCTCCAAAGTGCCGTTTGGGATTCTCTCATGTTTTGAAAGGAGCTCTTGATAAGGTGATCTACACACTTGATGACATTTCTTGTTGGGTTAGCCTGTTAGCCTTGCCTCTTTGTCTCCTTAAAACCTTTTGCCCAAGGAGTAACATGGAGTGTAGGTCTGCTACTAAGCGCCAACGTCAAGAAGAATATATTGCTAATGCCATTCGGTCTTGGGGACGTCTGGTGGTAGTTTGCAGCTTGTTAGAGAGGTTTTAGCTGAACCCTCCCCTACTTGGTCTAACATTGAAGAAGAAAACCTGGAGTTGAGTGAGCGTAATGTCAAGCAATGTAGGAGGAAGATTTGTGATGGTCATTATACTGCTGCTGTCAGAGTTCTTTCTTCTTCAGGTGTTGCTCCTTACAATGATACTACCCTTGAGGACCTAAAGGCTAAGCATCCCTTCAAGTCTGCTCCTTCACTGCCTGATATACCTATTGATCATCATAACCTCATTGCATCTCCTACTGTGGTTCTTGACATGATTAAGAGTTTCCCTCGTGGTACATCTTGTGGTCGAGATGGTTTACGTGCCCAACACCTACTGGATTGTTTTAGCGGTGCTGCTGTGGCTATATCTGATGAGTTAATCAACTCCATCACCCAGGTGGTGAATCTTTTTCTTGATGGTAAGTGTCCTAAGGCTTTGGGCGAGTATATTGCCAGTGCTCCTCTCACACCACTGATCAAACCAGGTGGTGGTATCCGTCCTATTACGGTGGGGACTGTCTGGAGACGTTTAGTCTCCAAGGTGGGAGCTTCTATGATTGGCCACTCTTTAGATGGATACTTGAATAATCTACAGTTCGGTGTTGGGGTTTCTGGAGGAGGGGAGGCCATTCTTCATGCCGTGAATCGGTTTGTTGAAGACCGTAGAGATGATGTGGGTCTTTCGATGTTGTTGGTGGATTTCAAGAACGCCTTCAATCTGGTGGACCGTGAGGTCATGTTACAGGAGGTTCGCCTCCATTGTCCTGCCATATCACGTTGGGTTGAATTTTGTTACTCCAGCCCAGCCAAATTATATTATGGGGAACACACTTTATGGTCACACCAAGGCGTGCAACAAGGTGACCCTCTTGGACCTCTCCTTTTTGCGTTGGTGCTACATCCTTTGGCTCGCAAAATCAAAGACTCCTTTTCTCTCCCCCTTCAAGCTTGGTACCTAGATGATGGTACGATCATTGGAGATACTCTGTTTGTTGGGAAGGCCCTGGAGCTCATTATGATAGATGGACCTCGTTATGGTCTGCACCTCAACGTTGATAAAACTGAGGTTTTTTGGCCAAGGGAAGATCCTAGAAGCAGACTCGCAGGTGTTTTCCCTCCTAATATTGCCCGGCCCCTGCATGGTGTAAAATTTTTAGGTGGGCCTGTTGGTGTAGACCTTGAATTTAGCAGTAACCTCGTTTTGAAACGAGTCTCTAAAACCATTAAACTTATGGACGCTGTTGCTAAGCTTAATGATCCCCAATGTGAGTTGCTGCTTCTCCGTGCATGTGCTGGCATTTCCAAGCTGTATTTCTCTATGTGCACATGTCCCCCCCGTGTCTTTGAACGTGCTTAGATTTCATTCGATGAAGCACTTCGCTCCTCTTTGGAGCGAATTGTCACTGCCTCTGGGCCCGGGTTTGGAAATTGGCAATGGATACTGGCCACCCTTCCTTTTGAATTAGGGGGGCTTGGTGTATACGCTGCTGGTGATGTTTTGAATTATGCCTTCCTTGCTTCTAGACTCCAATCGGCCAGCCTACAGACTGAACTTCTCCGGCAGTCTAGTGTCGGTGCTTCTGGATATTCCTTTGATGATGCCCTGCATGTTTTTAACGAGAAAATGGAGACCGACCTTTTGGGTAGCTCTTGTGAGATTGCTGCCCCCAAACTCATGAAGAAATTGGCAGATTTATATTTCACACGTGTCACAAAAGAGGCTGAATCCACCTTCTGCTTATCTGCTAGACATATGGCCCTATGGAGATCGCAAATGGAAGACCATAATTCAGACTGGCTCAGAGTAGTCCCGATAGTTGGGCTGGGGCAGACTATGAATGCCAAAACCTACCGGTGTGTTTTATGCTACCATCTAGGTGTTCCCCTTTTCTCTACTCAGATGCCATGCTCTGCTTGTTCCAAAGTTTTTACAAGTGATATCTACGGGGATCATGTTGTATCATGCACAGGTATTATTGGTATTAAACATCGAAACAACGTAGTGCGTGATACTCTCGCTGATATCTGTTCCGGGGTAGGGGTTTCGGCTCATAAAGAAGTTGATATCAGGCTCTGCGGAGAGAGGGACAAACACCTACGCCCAACTGACTTGTTACTTTACTCGTGGGAAAGAGGCCTTGATGTGTGTGTTGATCTTACTGGGTCATTGATGAGTGTGTAAATACTCATCATTTTTGTTCCTTCTACACTGCAAAAACAGTCAAAAACACTTTGAAAAGTCTTGGAAAGACAGAAAAAATATTTACACTGTATTTTATGCATAAATTGTCAAATATAGTCCCTGGTTATTCAAAACAAGTTAATTTTTCATAAAAGGCCCTCAGGGATTTTCAAAGTGTCAAAATTAGCCTTATAAAATTCAATTTTTCAAAATGGCAACTTTAGTCCCTGAAATTTCAAAGATTGACAGAAGTCACCCGAGGACATTTTTAATTTGAGAATTATTATTTTTGGTCCTTGGGAAAATTAAACTTGTCATAATTGGTCCCTATGATGAATATTGGATAATTACAGTTTCGGTCCCTTGGTTTTTGTGGAATTGCAGTTTTGGTCCTTGTTATTAATACCAATACACATTGGCCCCAAAAACAATCCAAGGTCCAAAACCCTTACCCGGTCAACCCAAACCCAACCCGGACAAAAATAACTCCCCAACCCATGACCCGACACCTTTCTTCTTCCTCTTTTTCATTTCCCTCCAAAAATCACAAACCCTAAAACCCAATTCCCAAAACCTCTCACACCCCCAAGAACCTCACCTCCTTTACCCAGTTATACCCATTTCCCAAACCCACTATCCATCTTTCCCTCTTTTCCATGGCTGCCACCATGGCAATCCAAGTCAAAAAGACCCCATGGATGACTCAGATTGATCCAAAATGGTACCTACTTAATCAAGGGCCAAGATTGAAGTGAAGAAAGCACAAGTTGGGTCATTGCTTGTTTACCTCACACAGAAGAAACACAAGAAAAGATTGAAGACCCAAGTAGTTTTTAGTATAAATAGGAGATGTATGCCAAAGTATAAGGCAAACCCCTAGTTTTAAAAAAAAATCAGTTTTATTGTTCTTTAAATTCTGTTGTAATGTATTTTCTTCAAAATCAATGAAAAGTTTTTTTAGTTTCATGTCTATTTATGTTATGTTAAGATAGTGTTAATTTTATTTGAAAGTTATCAGGTTTTGAGTTTAAAGATAGGGGTGAAATAATTTACCAAAAATCAGTTAAGGGAGTGTTTGGTTCATGCTTTAAATTGGTCAAAATCAAGTTTTTTACCCGTTTGACTTTTATAGTCAAATGGTTCTCAAGGTTTAATTTAGTTTTGAAAACCTAGCAATTGTGTCACAAGTTTGTATAAAGATTTGAGTGAAAAGGAAAGGGTATTTGATAACGCTACACGCGTCGTTCGGGGTCAAGGAAACTTCCTTTTCTTCGAGCAAGTTTTATAACACCCTAGGCAGTGAACCTAATCGTTGTAGTGTAGTAATTAGGGTAAGCCACGGGTATTGATATCGTTCTCTAGGGGAATAGGAATGCTAGTAGGGAGTTACTACGCTAAGGTTAAGGTTGAGGAAGATTATTTTTTATCTTTTTATATTTTATGAAAATGGAAAGGTACGAATCTCGGGTATTGGATTTGGGGGGTTGGTATTTCTACCGATTACTCTACTATTATCTAATTATCTAAACTAAGGTTGTGGGAGTCTATGTCTAATTAATGTGTGCTCGTATGATAGTTTAAAGATGTGTTTACTTAGTTTGTATTACTCCTTAATTATCTCCTATTGATGGTTGAGTGTCACGTCTTATTCCTAGTTGCGTTGTGTTTCTAAAGTTGTAGGGTATGCGTTTCTCCCTAACTCTTTGAACTTACCAAAGGGTCTTGTCTACAAACCCACTAGAGATTATAGACTCCTACTCTAAGGCGCTCTTCGGATGGTTTAGCCTACAATCACTCAGGTAATTATACTCTAAGGTTCACAAAGATGAATCAAGCATTAAGTGCACAACGGATGACCTATCGCATTACTAGATCATAAATCAACTAAGATAAGAAACAACCAATCAATATTCAATAATTAAGTTTCATACTTCCTAAGCAAACACACAAATAAATTAGCCGGACATGGAGAACATGCAAGCATACACACAAATAATCAAAGACATAATTGAATTAATGAAGCAAAGACTTATCTTGATGTAAGATAGGGTTAAAACCCTAAAATACTGTACAAGACACCTTAGGTTCGGTTTTAGGTTTTTACTCCAAAGACTCTCCACACAAAGACTGAAAAATTCGGATTCTATATATAAGATTACAATTGCGACGGCGTCACCTTATGTTTAGTGACGCCGTCGTGTCGCCGCCATTAGGGTTTCGTCTTGGCCACGTTAACCTTGCGACGGCGTCACCTTATGTCCGTGACGCCGTCCTCTTCAGCTTCTGACGTCGTCTGGATTGCATCTAGGCCGTCTGAGTAGCGACGGCCTACTCTTTCACCACTAGACGCCGTCTCTTGAAAATACGAGTTTTGGGTTCTGTCCCGTCACAATAATTCTCGGACGGCGTCGCCAATAGCACCTGACGCCGTCGCCTTCTACATTCAGCAACTGTGAGTGTCTCGATTTCGACTTTGGCCATTTTCTTCATATATTCGCGCCTTTCTGTCCAAATAAGTGCCATTCCAGCATTTTGCCTTCACGAGACCTAAAAAGTGAAAAGGAACGATATTAAGCAATAACGGATACAAAAGTGATCAAATAAGGACTTAAACGACCCCTCAAAATGGTACCTTTTAAAACCTTATCAAATATCCCTACACTTGTTATTTGCTTGTCCTCAAGCAAATGTGCTTTTAGCCAATTAATTTATAAGTTAGGGGTCATGAAGCATTAATTCAAAACGGTCCACAACACATATAAGCCCCGCAAAAGTCATAACAAGCACGGAAATTACATACTAGCACCTCACATGGGGTGTTTGGATACTCACATCTCTCTCGGGTGTATAAATGAAATATAACAATATAGGAAATGGAAGATAAACACTCATTAACCGGTCCTAGTACATAGATTACCATAGGCTTGAGAATAGATCAAACCTCCATCGCTTTGGCGTAAGCACCTAGGAAAGACTATCAAAGAGGTCTTTTAAAGGGTTGTAACGTTAGGCTTACGGTAAGGAAATAAGGGTTTGGTGGGATAGGCTATTCAGTGGTGGTAAGTCAAAAATCTCTATGTTAAATGCATATGAAGAATGGCGTTGCTAAGCCAAGACTCGACACTCTAAAACTCTAGGTAACGGAAATAAACAAACATAAATTTAAAGGATAGATGTAGGATGGTAGCCCGTATGTTTTTTTTTTTTTTTTTTTTTTTTTTTTTTTTTTTTTTTTTTATCATACACTTTTACTCTACCATCCTCTACGGATAACATCAAAATGACTAGGGATTTATGAGCACATCCCTACACTTGAGTTTTTATTACTCTAACACTAATTTGACCCGAATTGAAAAGATCAAAACACTTGGGGTACATTATTATGCAAACAAAGGGAATTTGAATTTAACGTTCCCTTCCCGTCATTTCATAAACTTTAACTTTTCCCATGAATCCCAATCGTCCCAAAACTGTATACAAAGGATATGACTCGACTTAGCAACTTATGCAAGCAACTAGATAATTGAACTAAGGGTTTGGGGTGATAACAAACATTTGCACTAAAAGTGAGTGCATAAGGGGTAGGCTAAGGCGATTTGGGTGTATATTTGGGGGTGGGGTGTAAACAATGCTCTTCATTGATATTCCGGAAAAACCGAAACATCACGAGAACCGCGAAAAGGATAGGCTCTGAGGGGTTAACTAGGGGTATCGTGTACTAAAGATGAGTACAACGCAAAGGGTGTGGGGGAATTACTCAACCGATGTGGAAGAAGTAATTATATTACGGGTATTAAACAAGGGTTATCCTAATGCCTCTTATCATTTAGTTATTCCTAACTACACAAGTGTAGCCTCACTTGCGATCTCGGAATGCATCACAAAACAAGTTCTAGAATCTAATATACTACCGGTTCACACTCTAAGCATTAAAGATGAATGCTTTTATTCCTACTAATCTATGGGCGATCCTCACATTTTGGGTGGAATTTGGGTGGTAAGGGTTTTTGTGCTAGTCATGCAACTTCCTATCCGTGAGACGCTTTTGTTAAGACTAATGGCCCACTCCTATATGTCATGAAAAATTTTAAATTTGGTGCCAAAATTACCCTAACCGACATTTTCTCATGGTTTATTACACAATCACAATTGGACAAAGCAAATAATCAAGGATAAGCATAGTTTCAAAGTTCCCGTTTTATTTTCCCTCCCTACACTTAAACTGAACATTGTCCCCAATGTTCCCCGAAAGTATCAAAGATATGATAATAGAAGGTAATTAAAAACGAAAGAAACTAATACTCCCCTGATTAGCTCGGTAGGATCCGTGTAAAGTGGTGGTTAAATTATTTTCAAGAAGAATTATTGCGTGAAAAGCTCCTTCCAATCTTATGTAACTTCTTTTTGACAAACTAAACCTGCACACTTGAAGAGAACAAACGAAACCTTTGCGTAAAATCGGCGGTAATAATATATAAGACTCGATTTAAACTAGGATATAATGCTTGTGGAATGGATGTTTACAGAATTTCTAAGAAAATTAAGACCTGGAAAATTCCAAAAATTTATAAGTAGCTCAGAAAACGAGAAAAAGTAATCTGATGTTTTTACTCCTTCCTGACGCCGTCAGGTTGCAATCCTGACGCCGTTAGGTTATCCTGACAAAAACTGGTCTGCGATTTTCTGGAAAAAATTCTGGAAAATTTACATCTTTAGAATCTGGAAAAATTTCTGCAAAACATTCATTATGACTCGATACAAGCATTTGACTCGAACAAACAAACATATATATCTTTTAGTTAATTGTTATTCTCATGTTTACGTTTCTTTTGAAAACGTGTGTAATCCTCCCTACACTTATCCCTTATGTAAAATACCTTTATATGCAATTAAGACGAGGTTAAAAACAAAATAAAGCATTTTCACAAATTTAAACATGAGGATAAACAATTAATAAAAGATATATGACACTAACAAGCAAACAATTAAGCATGGGTTGCCTCCCACGAAGCGCTTTTCTTTATTAAAGAGTCTTGTAGCTAGACTCGTAGTCGTGCTCCTACGTTTCCTCACCACCGTCCTCTTGACGGCCTCTAATGGGGGATTCCATGTTGTAGAAGTGCCCTAAAATGCGCTTCTCTAAGAGTTCATCCTCTCCCCATTCGGTCCTATATTCCGGTCCTAGGCTCAAGCAATCCTTGTAGAATCCGAAAATCTTAGCCATAACATAATCAACACCTTTCTCCCTATCTTCATCATTCCTATAATAAACCGATAGTTTAAGTTCCTTTTCATCATTAGAGAGTGATGAAAACTTCTCAATCTTAAACGGCATTTGGTAAGCTATGTCATCGGTCTTATTCTTGAATCGCACTACTCCTAATGAGGGGTCATAGGTCATTCCGGTGCTTTCTATGAAAGGTTTTCCTAGAATAATATGGGACAAGCTAGGGTCTATGGCTGTGCTAATATCATCCACAATTATGAAATCCGTAGGAAACGTGAAACTACCTACATAAACGGGCAATCCCTTAACTCTACCAAGAAAATTGCAACTAACATTAGGATCATTGGGGTCTTGCCTAGTTGGAATAGGCTTCTTCAATATCCAATTGTAGTAGGTGCTAGTCATTATGTTGATTGGGGACTTGCGATCAATGTAAGCTTTTGCCACAAAAAGGTGTCCTATGACACATGGTATGTTAAGATTCCACGGGTTCCCAAACTTAACTCGAGGACTTTTCCTAACATACATGTGGCGGAGGTCACGCACTAAGTGAGGGTGGCGAGATAGTTCTTCTTCCGTAGGAAATTCGTCGAAATAGTCAATGTCTACTTCATCTACTTCCTCGGGTATTTCCTCATCCACTAGTGTATAGTCCTCTTCGTCATTTGTTTCATCAGGTTCAACTAAGGCGATGGTATTGACGAATTGGACGTACTTTAGCTTGCTTGGATCCTTAATCTCTATGCCTGAAGGCTCGGGAGTTGAGATAGCACTAACCTTCTTATCACTAGCTATGGCTTTCAAAAGGTTGTCTATTTTCCTATTCATCTCGGCTTGTTGATTATTAAAGCGGTCCGAGAGCTTAGCCATTTGGGTTTCTTGGGATGCAACTAAGTTTTGCAACATTCCTTCGATGTTTTGTTGGTTAGGACCGTTAGGTGGGGGCCATGAGAAATCATTAGAAGTGAATTCTTTGGTTTGTCCCCAATAAAAGTCGGGCTTGTTTTTCCATGCTTCACGGGTTTCATTGAAATTCCTAGGTCCGGGTGTTGTAGGGAATCTT
The DNA here is from genome assembly GCA_019973895.1 of Chrysanthemum seticuspe. Lineage (NCBI taxonomy): Eukaryota > Viridiplantae > Streptophyta > Magnoliopsida > Asterales > Asteraceae > Chrysanthemum > Chrysanthemum seticuspe. The sequence continues at coordinate 144,805,642 of BPTQ01000001.1, read as the reverse complement.
CCTCCCGCTCCATTAATACGCGAGGATGCGTAGTCAACAGAAGCGTGTTCGGGGGATCGGGTGCTAGTGTGCGTGTTATGAGGATCACAAAACGGCTCGCACGAGGAAGAAGCTTTGTTCACATGGTGTGAAGATTTAGGATTTTCGTAGGAACTCATGAGGAATTTAACTTGATCTTCAAGTTTGATCATCCTACGGTCGGGAGGAGGCAAGGAGATTGCCTTGACGGTTTTGGGCAGCTCACGGGGGTCATCCCAACTTTCGTTGTCATAGAGGGCGAGGTCCTCTATTATTTCCCATGATTCTTCTGCGGTGAGATCACTAAGTTTTCCACCGGCCGCTTGGTCAATGGATCGCTTAGTGGGAAAGTTGACATGATCATAAAAGATTTGGACTTGGAGCCAAAGATCAATGCCGTGATGAGGGACTTTATGAAGTAAGTCCTTGAATCGGGTCCATGCTTCGTAGAGAGATTCACCTTGACGTTGTTGGAACATCAAGATGTCATTCCTAAGCTTAGTGGTTCTCCCCGGTGGGAAAAATTGAGCAAGGAAGCGAGAAGTAAGATCATCCCAACTTGAGATGGAGCCGGCGGGAAGTCGCTCAAGCCAATTACTAGCTTGGTCCCGTAGAGAGAATTGGAAGAGACGCAGGCGCGTGGTCTCCCGAGTAGTAGCATCAAGGTCGATGGAATCGACGATTTTGAGGAAATCCCTCAGATGCTGATTTGGATCTTCGGAACGAAGTCCATGGAATGCACATCCGTTTTGCACCAACCGGATGGTGTCGGATCGCAGGGCCGTAGTTTGGGCTTGGTCGGGAAGCTCAATGGTGTTCCTATAGCCTAAGTGGCTTGGTCTCGAGTATTCACCAAGAGTACGGGCTCTTGGCGGGTCATTTGGTGGTGGGTTGATGAATGGTAGTGGGTTATCACCTTCCATGATGAAAAGTGATGGGATTACGAACAAAGGTTACGAAGAAGGGGGATAGACTAAGAGAAATCTAAAAATGAGAAAAAAAAAAAGTTTACTTGATAGGAATCAAGCAAAGAAACCTAAACGAGGTGGACTACTAACTAGCTATTCTATTCCCCGGCAACGGCGCCAAAAACTTGATAACGCTACACGCGTCGTTCGGGGTCAAAGGAACTTCCTTTTCTTCGAGCAAGTTTTATAACACCCTAGGCAGTGAACCTAATCGTTGTAGTGTAGTAATTAGGGTAAGCCACGGGTATTGATATCGTTCTCTAGGGGAATAGGAATGCTAGTAGGGAGTTACTACGCTAAGGTTAAGGTTGAGGAAGATTATTTTTTATCTTTTTATATTTTATGAAAATGGAAAGGTACGAATCTCGGGTATTGGATTTGGGGGGGGTTGGTATTTCTACCGATTACTCTACTATTATCTAATTATCTAAACTAAGGTTGTGGGAGTCTATGTCTAATTAATGTGTGCTCGTATGATAGTTTAAAGATGTGTTTACTTAGTTTGTATTACTCCTTAATTATCTCCTATTGATGGTTGAGTGTCACGTCTTATTCCTAGTTGCGTTGTGTTTCTAAAGTTGTAGGGTATGCGTTTCTCCCTAACTCTTTGAACTTACCAAAGGGTCTTGTCTACAAACCCACTAGAGATTATAGACTCCTACTCTAAGGCGCTCTTCGGATGGTTTAGCCTACAATCACTCAGGTAATTATACTCTAAGGTTCACAAAGATGAATCAAGCATTAAGTGCACAACGGATGACCTATCGCATTACTAGATCATAATCAACTAAGATAAGAAACAACCAATCAATATTCAATAATTAAGTTTCATACTTCCTAAGCAAACACACAAATAAATTAGCCGGACATGGAGAACATGCAAGCATACACACAAATAATCAAAGACATAATTGAATTAATGAAGCAAAGACTTATCTTGATGTAAGATAGGGTTTAAAACCCTAAAATACTGTACAAGACACCTTAGGTTCGGTTTTAGGTTTTTACTCCAAAGACTCTCCACACAAAGACTGAAAAATTCGGATTCTATATATAAGATTACAATTGCGACGGCGTCACCTTATGTTTAGTGACGCCGTCGTGTCGCCGCCATTAGGGTTTCGTCTTGGCCACGTTAACCTTGCGACGACGTCACCTTATGTCTGTGACGCCGTCCTCTTCAGCTTCTGACGTCGTCTGGATTGCATCTAGGCCGTCTGAGTAGCGACGGCCTACTCTTTCACCACTAGACGCCGTCTCTTGAAAATACGAGTTTTGGGTTCTGTCCCGTCACAATAATTCTCCGACGGCGTCGCAATTAACACCTGACGCCATCGCCTTCTACATTCAGCAAATGTGAGTGTCTCGATTTCGACTTTGGCCATTTTCTTCATATATTCGCGCCTTTCTGTCCAAATAAGTGTCATTCCAGCATTTTGCCTTCACGAGACCTAAAAAGTGAAAAGGAACGATATTAAGCAATAACGGATACAAAAGTGATCAAATAAGGACTTAAACGACCCCTCAAAATGGTACCTTTTAAAACCTTATCAAATATCCCTACACTTGTTATTTGCTTGTCCTCAAGCAAATGTGCTTTTAGCCAATTAATTTATAAGTTAGGGGTCATGAAGCATTAATTCAAAACGGTCCACAACACATATAAGCCCCGCAAAAGTCATAACAAGCACGGAAATTACATACTAGCACCTCACATGGGGTGTTTGGATACTCACATCTCTCTCGGGTGTATAAATGAAATATAACAATATAGGAAATGGAAGATAAACACTCATTAACCGGTCCTAGTACATAGATTACCATAGGCTTGAGAATAGATCAAACCTCCATCGCTTTGGCGTAAGCACCTAGGAAAGACTATCAAAGAGGTCTTTTAAAGGGTTGTAACGTTAGGCTTACGGTAGGGAAATAAGGGTTTGGTGGGATAGGCTATTTAGTGGTGGTAAGTCAAAAATCTCTATGTTAAATGCATATGAAGAATGGCGTTGCTAAGCCAAGACTCGACACTCTAAAACTCTAGGTAACTGAAATAAACAAACATAAATTTAAAGGATAGATGTAGGATGGTAGCCCGTATGTTTTTTTTTTTTTTTTTTTTTTTTTTTTTTTTTTCATACACTTTTACTCTACCATCCTCTACGGTAACATCAAAATGATAGGGATTTATAGGCACATCCCTACACTTGAGTTTTTATTACTCTAACACTAATTTGACCCGAATTGAAAAGATCAAAACACTTGGGGTACATTATTATGCAAACAAAGGGAATTTGAATTTAACGTTCCCTTCCCGTCATTTCATAAACTTTAACTTTTCCCATGAATCCCAATCGTCCCAAAACTGTATACAAAGGATATGACTCGACTTAGCAACTTATGCAAGCAACTAGATAATTGAACTAAGGGTTTGGGGTGATAACAAACATTTGCACTAAAAGTGAGTGCATAAGGGGTAGGCTAAGGCGATTTGGGTGTATATTTGGGGGTGGGGTGTAAACAATGCTCTTCATTGATATTCAGGAAAAACCGAAACATCACGAGAACCGCGAAAAGGATAGGCTCTGAGGGGTTAACTAGGGGTATCGTGTACTAAAGATGAGTACAACGCAAAGGGTGTGGGGGAATTACTCAACCGATGTGGAAGAAGTAATTATATTACAGGTATCAAACAAGGGTTATCCTAATGCCTCTTATCATTTAGTTATTCCTAACTACACAAGTGTAGCCTCACTTGCGATCTCGGAATGCATCACAAAACAAGTTCTAGAATCTAATATACTACCGGTTCACACTCTAAGCATTAAAGATGAATGCTTTAATTCCTACTAATCTAATGGGCGATCCTCACATTTTGGGTGGAATTTGGGTGGTAAGGGTTTTTGTGCTAGTCATGCAACTTCCTATCCGTGAGACGCTTTTGTTAAGACTAATGGCCCACTCCTATATGTCATGAAAAATTTTAAATTTGGTGCCAAAATTACCCTAACCGACATTTTCTCATGGTTTATTACACAATCACAATTGGACAAAGCAAATAATCAAGGATAAGCATAGTTTCAAAGTTCCCGTTTTATTTTCCCTCCCTACACTTAAACTGAACATTGTCCCCAATGTTCCCCGAAAGTATCAAAGTTATGATAATAGAAGGTAATTAAAAACGAAAGAAACTAATACTCCCCTGATTAGCTCGGTAGGATCCGTGTAAGTGGTGGTTAAACTCTTTTCAAGAAGAATTATTGCAGTGAAAAGCTCCTTCCAATCTTATGTAACTTCTTCTTGACAAACTAAACCTGCACACTTGAAGAGAACAAACGAAACCTTCGCGTAAAATCGGCGGTAATAATATATAAGACTCGATTTAAACTAGGATATAATGCTTGTGGAATGGATGTTTACAGAATTTCTAAGAAAATTAAGACCTGGAAAATTCCAAAAATTTATAAGTAGCTCAGAAAACGAGAAAAAGTAATCTGATGTTTTTACTCCTTCCTGACGCCGTCAGGTTGCAATCCTGACGCCGTCAGGTTATCCTGACAAAAACTGGTCTGCGATTTTCTGGAAAAAATTCTGGAAAATTTACATCTTTAGAATCTGGAAAAATTTCTGCAAATCATCCATTATGACTCGATACAAGCATTTGACTCGAACAAACAAACATATATATCTTTTAGTTAATTGTTATTCTCATGTTTACGTTTCTTTTGAAAACGTGTGTAATCCTCCCTACACTTATCCCTTATGTAAAATACCTTTATATGCAATTAAGACGAGGTTAAAAACAAAATAAAGCATTTTTACAAATTTAAACATGAGGATAAACAATTAATAAAAGATATATGACACTAACAAGCAAACAATTAAGCATGGGTTGCCTCCCACGAAGCGCTTTTCTTTATTAAAGAGTCTTGTAGCTAGACTCGTAGTCGTGCTCCTACGTTTCCTCACCACCGTCCCTCTTGACGGCCTCTAATGGGGGATTCCATGTTGTAGAAGTGCCCTAAAATGCGCTTCTCTAAGAGTTCATCCTCTCCCCAATCGGTCCTATATTCCGGTCCTAGGCTCAAGCAATCCTTGTAGAATCCGAAAATCTTAGCCATAACATAATCAACACCTTTCTCCCTATCCTCATCATTCCTATAATAGACCGATAGTTTAAGTTCCTTTTCATCATTAGAGAGTGATGAAAACTTCTCAATCTTAAACGGCATTTGGTAAGCTATGTCATCGGTCCTATTCTTGAATCGCACTACTCCTAATGAGGGGTCATAGGTCATCCCGGTGCTTTCTATGAAAGGTTTTCCTAGAATAACATGGGACAAGCTAGGGTCTATGGCCGTGCTAATATCATCCACAATTATGAAGTCCGTAGGAAACGTGAAACTATCTACATAAACGGGCAATCCCTTAACTCTACCAAGAAAATTGCAACTGACATTAGGATCATTGGGGTCTTGCCTAGTTGGAATAGGCTTCTTCAATATCCAATTGTAGTAGGTGCTAGTCATTATGTTGATTGGGGACTTGCGATCAATGTAAGCTTTTGCCACAAAAAGGTGTCCTATGACACATGGTATGTTAAGATTCCAAGGGTTCCCAAACTTAATTCGAGGACTTTTCCTAACATACATGTGACGGAGGTCACGCACTAAGTGAGGGTGGCGAGATAGTTCTTCTTCCGTAGGAAATTTGTTGAAATAGTCAATGTCTACTTCATCTACTTCCTCGGGTATTTCCTCATCCACAAGTGTATAGTCCTCTTCGTCATTTGTTTCATCAGGTTCAACTAAGGCGATGGTATTGACGAATTGGACATACTTTAGCTTGCTTGGATCCTTAATCTCTATGCCTGAAGGCTCGGGAGTTGAGATAGCACTAACCTTCTTATCACTAGCTATGGATTTCAAAAGGTTGTCTATTTTCCTATCCATCTCGGCTTGTTGATTATTAAAGCGGTCCGAGAGCTTAGCCATTTGGGTTTCTTGGGATGTAACTAGGTTTTGCAACATCCCTTCGATGTTTTGTTGGTTAGGACCGTTAGGTGGGGGCCATGAGAAATCATTAGAAGTGAATTCTTTGGTTTGTCCCCAATAAAAGTCGGGCTTGTTTTTCCATGCTTCACGGGTTTCATTGAAATTCCTAGGTCCGGGTGTTGTAGGGAATCTTCCTCCCGCTCCATTAATACGCGAGGATGCGTAGTCAACAGAAGCGAGTTCGGGGGATCGGGTGCTAGTGCGCGTGTTATGAGGATCACAAAACGGCTCGCACGAGGAAGAAGCTTTGTTCACATGGTGTGAAGATTTAGGATTTTCGTAGGAACTCATGAGGAATTTAACTTGATCTTCAAGTTCGATCATCCTACGGTCGGGAGGAGGCAAGGAGATTGCCTTGACGGTTTTGGGCAGCTCACGGGGGTCATCCCAACTTTCGTTGTCATAGAGGGCGAGGTCCTCTATTATTTCCCATGATTCTTCTGCGGTGAAATCACTAAGTTTTCCACCGGCCGCTTGGTCAATGGATCGCTTAGTGGGGAAGTTGACATGATCATAAAAGATTTGGACTTGGAGCCAAAGATCAATGCCGTGATGATGGACTTTATGAAGTAAGTCCTTGAATCGGGTCCATGCTTCGTAGAGAGATTCATCTTGACGTTGTTGGAACATCAAGATGTCATTCCTAAGCTTAGTGGTTCTCCCCGGTGGGAAAAATTGAGCAAGGAAGCGAGAAGTAAGATCATCCCAACTTGAGATGGAGCCGGCGGGAAGTCGCTCAAGCCAATTACTAGCTTGGTCCCGTAGAGAGAATTGGAAGAGACGCAGGCGCGTGGTCTCCCGAGTAGTAGCATCAAGGTCGATGGAATCGACGATTTTGAGGAAATCCCTCAGATGCTGATTTGGATCTTCGGAACGAAGTCCATGGAATGCACATCCGTTTTGCACCAACCGGATGGTGTCGGATCGCAGGGCCGTAGTTTGGGCTTGGTCGGGAAGCTCAATGGTGTTCCTATAGCCTAGGTGGCTTGGTCTTGAGTATTCACCAAGAGTACGGGCTCTTGGCGGGTCATTTGGTGGTGGGTTGATGAATGGTAGTGGGTTATCACATTCCATGATGAAAAGTGATGGAATTACTAACAAAGGTCACGAAGAAGGGGGATAGACTAAGAGAAATCTAAAAATAAGAAAAAAGTTTACTTGATAGGAATCAAGCAAAGAAACCTAAACGAGGTGGACTACTAACTAGCTATTCTATTCCCCGGCAGCGGCGCCAAAAACTTGATAACGCTACACGCTTCGTTCGGGGTCAAGGAAACTTCCTTTTCTTCGAGCAAGTTTTATAACACCCTAGGCAGTGAACCTAATCGTTGTAGTGTAGTAATTAGGGTAAGCCACGGGTATTGATATCGTTCTCTAGGGGAATAGGAATGCTAGTAGGGAGTTACTACGCTAAGGTTAAGGTTGAGGAAGATTATTTTTTATCTTTTTATATTTTATGAAAATGGAAAGGTACGAATCTCGGGTATTGGATTTGGGGGGTTGGTATTTCTACCGATTACTCTACTATTATCTAATTATCTAAACTAAGGTTGTGGGAGTCTATGTCTAATTAATGTGTGCTCGTATGATAGTTTAAAGATGTGTTTACTTAGTTTGTTTTACTCCTTAATTATCTCCTATTGATGGTTGAGTGTCACGTCTTATTCCTAGTTGCGTTGTGTGTCTAAAGTTGTAGGGTATGCGTTTCTCCCTAACTCTTTGAACTTACCAAAGGGTCTTGTCTACAAACCCACTAGAGATTATAGACTCCTACTCTAAGGCGCTCTTCGGATGGTTTAGCCTACAATTACTCAGGTAATTATACTCTAAGGTTCACAAAGATGAATCAAGCATTAAGTGCACAACGGATGACCTATCGCATTACTAGATCATTAATCAACTAAGATAAGAAACAACCAATCAATATTCAATAATTAAGTTTCATACTTCCTAAGCAAACACACAAATAAATTAGCCAGACATGGAGAACATGCAAGCATACACACAAATAATCAAAGACATAATTGAATTAATGAAGTAAAGACTTATCTTGATGTAAGATAGGGTTTACAACCCTAAAATACTGTACAAGACACCTTAGGTTCGGTTTTAGGTTTTTACTCCAAAGACTCTCCACACAAAGACTGAAAAATTCGGATTCTATATATAAGATTACAATTGCGACGACGTCACCTTATGTTTAGTGACGCCGTCGTGTCGCCGCCATTAGGGTTTCGTCTTGGCCACGTTAACCTTGCGACGACGTCACCTTATGTCCGTGACGCCGTCCTCTTCAGCTTCTGACGTCGTCTGGATTGCATCTAGGCCGTCTGAGTAGCGACGGCCTACTCTCTCACCACTAGACGCCGTCTCTTGAAAATACGAGTTTTGGGTTCTGTCCCGTCACAATAATTTTGGGACGGCGTCGCCAATAGCACCTGACGCCTTCGCCTTCTACTTTCAGCAACTGTGAGTGTCTCGATTTCGAATTTGGCCATTTTCTTCATATATTCGCGCCTTTTCGTCCAAATAAGTGCCATTCCAGCATTTTGCCTTCACGAGACCTAAAAAGTGAAAAGGAACGATATTAAGCAATAACGGATACAAAAGTGATCAAATAAGGACTTAAACGACCCCTCAAAATGGTACCTTTTAAAACCTTATCAGTATTCTGTTTCTGTTTGCAATCACAAATCAGCAGCCTTGAACAAAGCTGATAAGAGCTTATTTTAAACTGTTTTTATACCCATTTCTACCCACAAAATCAGTTTTTAGAGTATTTGCTAGGCTAACCTTGATCTTGTGCAGTTTACTTTGTTTCGGAAGTCCTATTGCAGCTCAAAATAAGCACAAAACAAGCCTCTTTAGGCTGTTTTGCAGCCTGCACTAAGCAACACAGGTCACGTTTTTTTTTTGTACTCTTTAGCTTCTAAGTAGTTAAGTTCAGCCTATTTAGATTATATTAATTGCTTTTAGTGATCTCGGATTAGGTTAGTTAAATTACTGCTTATTAGATGCTATTCTTATTAGTTTAGTGCTTATTTTCCATATCCCTTTTAGCCTTAGGAAGTCACTAGTTAGATGTTAAAGCCAACTGATTTCCCCATCATTTCGTTGATTTCAGCTTATTTAGATAGAATATAGCATGTGTTAGCTTATTTTTGAATCCCCTTAACTTATCAAGTGTTATTCATAGCTTAGTTAGGCCTACAAAAGTAGTTAAAGGGTGTTTGGTTGTTCTTGATAAGCTACTGTTGGAATAAGCTGTGTAAAACAGCTTATTTAAAGCTTTTCACACAAAACGTTTTTTACAAAGTTTTCCTGTTTTGATCTGACAAAGTAGCTTTGGAAAGAAAATTTGAAAAAAAAATATTTGCAAAAAAAGTGTTGGAGCCCAGATTCGAACCTGGGTCTCCTCACTCAGAAACCAAAGCCCCAACACACACCCTCCAAACCAACGCGCCCTTGGGACTTGTCTCGTTTTACTTTACACAAACAAATGTTTTAACTCCTCAATGCAGTTTTGCCTATAAGCTCTTTTGAGCTCATTTACAGCTTATTTCCCAAACAAGGCACTGTTTTCTCATTTTCCATAGATTAAGCATAACTCAAGGTACTTTTTGTGATTTTTCCAGATTTTTCTTAAAATGTTTACTATTTTTAATTAATTAATTAGATTAAGTTAGTTTTTAATTCATAGAAATTAATTTAAAAGTCAAAAAAATACCCGGTCTTTTTCTAAAATTATTTTTTGTCAAATATAACGTAGGAAAATTAATTTCACACACGTAGCCCTTAAATTGCAAAATTTTTACGTTTATGGCTCGGGTGGTTCTCGGTTTTTACGTTTTTTAGTTTTAGCACCCTAGGACTTAGTTTAGGTTCAATTTATCATTCCTTAGGCTTAGAAGTAGTTAATTTGTAGTTTATTAGGTTTCCCTTGCCTTAATTACCTTCCCGTTAATTAATTTGTAGAAAACGTAATTCAAATCAACAAATCATCAAAACCAATTCAAGTTCAAATCACAAAACTCAACGATTCCTTCAATTTCACACCTCGTTGGGACACGACCCGGGAAATCACTTTTCCGGTATCACTTTTATCACACCCGTAAGATTTGATACGTTAACCTTTTTCCTAAAGGGTTAATTTGTCGAATTTTACGGTTATTTTGATATACGTTGATATTGTGTTTTTCACCACTCACTTTACACGAATCAAATTTTGGCGCCGCTGCCGGGGAGGTGTGTTGCGACAATATCGTGATTTTTGCGATTAGTGACTTGAAGAACCTTCCTCGTGAAGTTATTGTTTTTATAAAAATACAAAAATACAAAAATATTTTTCTTTTCTTTGTATATATATGTAAAAGATTAAAAATACAAAAAGATTTTTGCTTGTTGTTGTAAATAATATAGAAGACACAATCAATATAACATTCTCAACTGAGGTGTTATCATTATAAGTTCCCGAACAAAAGATTTAAAACTTGCTTTTGTGTCGCTCGTGATTTGGTTTATTTCTATCGGATAAACAAACTGTGTGAGGGGTATAAGGACGGCCTGACATTAAATTGCGGCTGAAAAGAGGCGGGTTTTTAATAAGCTTCGCGCTGACCTAATAAGCTTCTCCGCTCCTTTGTGCGTTTATCTTATAGAAGTGATCAATTCACTTGGGATTATTGGTTTAAGTTCACTGTCGTTTTGCCTCGATATTGTTTTAATTGGATTTGTTATTATCTTTTACTTTTCAAAAAACAATAAAACCCAAAAAGATTCTTCTTTCCCCATTTTCATAATTCTCTTGTTTCCTCGAGTTACGTCTAGTGCATGCGCACTCGTTCTTCTAGATCATTGAGCCCTTTTCGTGATCTAGCAGAAATTCCTAGAAGACGTTCTCATAGACGTGCTGCCCGAATAGTCGAACCCGAGATTCGTACTATTCCAAACAACAATATGGCAGACGAACGAACTATGGCGGAAATGCTCCAGGCACCCACCGAGGGTTATGGAGATGCCATCGTTTTACCACCAATCAATTCTGATCACTTTGAATTGAAGACGCATTTGATCCAACTTGTGTCTACGAATCAATTCCACGGGTTTGATCAAGAAGACCCGTATGCACACATCCGTTGGTTTAACAAGTTGACCTCAACTATCAATTACAAGGATGTGCCTCAAAAAGTGATCAAACTGATGCTATTTCCGTTCTCACTTGAGGGGGCAGCCCGGATTTGGCTGGAAAAAGAACCCCCTCGAACCATCGAAACTTGGGAGGATCTTGTTCAAAAGTTTGTCAATTATTTCTTTCCTCCATCAAAGACGACTAATCTTAAAAATGAAATTTCTGGATTTCGTCAAAATTTCGATGAAAACTTTGGAGAGGCATGGGAGAGATTCAAAGATCTCCTCAGGAAATGCCCCCATCATGAATTCACGGAGCTTCAGCAAGTTAATATCTTTTATAATGGGTTGAACGGTAACGATCAAGATTCTTTGAACGCAGCCGCCGGTGGCAATATCTTGAATCGTAAGCCTAAAGATGTGATTGAGATTTGCGAGAAAAAATCAAAAGTTCCTATTTCTCGCAACAAAGTCAATATTCCGAACACTCCTGCTTCTTCATCCGGTAACTCTTCCGAGTTAGCCGCTCTAACGGACGTCATCCGTTGTATGATGAAAGAGGTAAAGGAAATCAAAAGCGAAATTCATAAGCCGGAACCAATCAAAGCCGTGAACAAGGTGTGTGAAACTTGTAGTGGTCCACACGCGTATTATGATTTTTAAGCAACCGATGCTTCTTTTTACCAAGCTCCCGTAGCTTCTGTAAACCACAATCAATACCGACCACAAGCTGATCCTCACTACCGTGCACCTAGCAGTATGACACCACCTGGTTTTCCTCCTGTGCAAAACCATGGCAATCAAAATCGTTTTGTTCCGAATCAAGGACAAAACTTCAATAACTCTCAAAATTTCAATCAGAACCGGAACAATTTCAACCAACCATATCAAGCTCCAAATCGGCAAAGTTATCAACAACCTTCTCAAGCTCCCCTACCAAATGACTTCATGAAAATTACTGAGTCAAGCATACGTTCAATGCAAACTCAGATCAATAACATGAGAGTTGAGCTAAAAAAGGAAATTGATACCATAATGTCTCGGCAGACAGATGAGTTGAAGAATATGATGAGCAGTTTCATGAACATGAATATGAACAAAGCTTCGTCATCTTCTGGAGGACTCCCAAGCAATACAGTTCCAAATCCAAATGCCGAGTTAAAAGCCGTCACCACTCATAGTGGTAAGACGCACAATGGACCTTCGACTCCAATGCCTCCTCCACCAGGAGCAATGAGTCAAGTTACCAAGGATACAACGGACAAGGTGCATTTCTCAAGCCCACGAATTACCGCACACGTCCCACCTTCGGTAGTCCAAGCTTTAAGTCCAGAACCCGAAGTTCCAAAGACAAATTCTGAGCCAGAAATGACTTCCGTCCCGGCTCAAAAGTCTAGTCAGCTTCCTTACCCATCAAGATTGCATGATGAGAAGCTCAAAGACAAAACCAAAGAGAAAATGGAAAAAATTTTCCAAATTTTCAATGAACTGCACTTTGATATAAGCTTCGTTGATGCTCTCGTTCTAATGCCCAAATTTGCATCCACGCTTAAAGGCTTACTGAGCAACAAAGATAAGTTATCTGAGATGGCTAAAACCCCTCTCAATGAGCAATGCTCAGCGGTCCTTCTCAAGAAGCTTCCCAAAAAGCTTGAAGACCCCGGCAGGTTTTTAATCCCGTGTAATTTCTTGGGGATGGTTCAATGCTCCGCCTTGGCCGATCTTGGCGCAAGCATTAACCTCATGCCACTCTCAGTATGGAAGAAACTGTCTGTTCCTAAACTTACATCCACTTGTATGACACTCGAGCTAGCGGACCGTACCAAAACTCGTCCACTTGGGATAGCCGAGGATGTCGTGGTGAAAGTAGGAAAGTTTCACTTTCCTACTGACTTTGTTGTAGTAGACTTTGATGCAGATCCTAGAGTTCCCCTCATCTTAGGGAGAGCTTTCTTGAGAACGAGCCGTGCTCTAATTGATGTATTTGCTGAAGAGTTGACCATACGGGTTGACAACGAAGAACTCACGTTTAATATCAACAAGAACTCCAAACCTCTATACAAACATAGTGTTGCCACAATTGATCAAAAATCTGAAAGAATCAATGCAACACTCTCAAATTTCACGGTTAAGAGGAGTCACCAAAAACGTGCTGAGCTAAAAGCTTTGAAAATCAACCCTGGTTCAAACAAATGGTTTGAAAGTTGTACCAAGGAAGTCAAGAGTGTTCTTGATGATGATGATCTAGAATCGGAAACTTTATCGGAAGTGGTGGAAATTGCTAGCTCTAAGAGCACACCCCTTGTCCCACCTCCGGAATCAGTTTATCATATTAAGTTTGTTAACTCTGTGAATGAAACCAAACTCTCTTCAGTTTCATCTGGATTGGATGATGATGTTTGTGATCCAATGGGAGACATTCTTCCCATTGAAGAATTGCTCAAAAATGATCCATCATCCCATAGTCTTATTATTTCCGACTCTTCCATCCCTTCTCTCACTCCGGATGAGGAAGATGACAACTTTTGGAATGAAGTCGATGCCTTTCTTAGTGATGAGTCGATTCCAACAGGAATTGATAATACTTACTTTGATTCGGAGGGGGACATCCTTTTTCTGGAAAATCTGTTGATTGAAGAACCGTTTCCAACCCTCCCTACCGGAAATTTTGTTGACAATCACCACACAAACTTCAAGACTAAGCTTAAAAATGTCAAAAATGGTGATTTGCTTTTTACTGATGAGGAATGGACTTGCATTCTCATGCACATCTTTATTCCATTCTTCACAGATGGTGTGGTTGCTCTTTCCCTTTTCTCTTTCGGGAATGAGGACACCATCTTTGACCCCGATATCATCCTTTATAGTTTCTACTATTAACAATACCGCGGTTGTATCTCGTCGGTGTGGAACTTTCTGATGTTCATATGTTTATTAACACTGTGAACGAAAGTCCGATCGAGATTGGTTTTCCACGTTGCTTCCCCAAGAACAAATGAATACGGGGTCGAGTCAAGCTAGCGACTCGGGAATCAAAAACAGTAGCACACTATATGGGTTTTCACCCGTATTTCTGACTTCTTTCTATTTTCTACCACCCTAGTGTGGGGGAGTTGCCCCCCGCTGTTGTATATAAGTTTCATGAAAAAAAAAAAAATTATAGCCGTAGTATTTCCCTTTTACGTTCTCAGTTTCGGCATAACAGCCGGTACTTTGAATATTGAGGGAAATATTCATTTCTAGTGTGGGGGGGAATTCTCACGAATTTTATCATATGTATTACCATCTTATTCCCCCAATTTTGGCCAAAAATTTTTTTTGGAGTAAGTGTTTTGCACTTACTCAGGTTACGGTTATCAGTCCGCCATGTCTAATAAACAAAAGGATTGGCTAATCCAGGAGCAAACGGCTCTTGGTAAAGATATCTCAAATCCGTTGATGGCTTGCAATTTGCCCAAAATTGTATGGTGTTCAGCTCACCATATCTTTAATTAGTGAAGAGTTGGCTAGCCCGCAAGTTTATGGCTTGTGGTAAAGGCAGTTGGAAAACCATAATTGGTAATCGACTCACCAAAGATATTTTATCTAAGAGTTGGCTAGTCCAGAAGCAAACGGCTTCTGGTAAAGAAAATCAAAACCGTTGAAAGCTGGTGATTTGCTCAAAATCATTTGGTTATCATTGTACCAAGGTTCTTACTTGAACTAAAATAATTGGCTACTCCAAAAGTAATGGCTTTTGGTAAAGAGATTCAAATCCATTAAGTTTTCTCAAAAGATTGCTAGGGACTAGCAATGTTCTAGTGTGGGGGATTGATGAGTGTGTAAATACTCATCATTTTTGTTCCTTCTTGTTGTTCCCCGTTCACTATCGTTTAAAACAGTTTAAGTTTATAAAACAAGTTAAAAGTGAACTATGACTGAAATTAACATAAAGAAAACACACTAAGTAATTTTCAACATCATATTCTTATTAGAAATAAATCAACAAAGAATACGTTACCCAAGTACTTGCGGAATAGTACTTGGGATTGAAATAACAAAGTTGGGTGATTCCTCTCTAAGCTCAGGCTAAGTCTGAGCGCAACTCTTAGAGCTCACTGAGCTATCTCAGGAACTAAGTTGTATTTGGAGGAGTGAAAAGATGGCTTGCGTGTATGTGTGTTTTTACAATTCACAAGCTTAACCTTTTCACTCCATCTCTTATGCTATTTATACATGTATGATATTTGACTCTTTCCTAAGTGACAAACTGACATCATACAGAAGACAAAATACTGATGTATTTTGTCTCTGTTTACAAAGACTATTCTAGGTAAGAGACAAGACTACTTTCCTAAGTTCAGTGATGACACTGAGCCTGATCTTTTGCCATTCAGGGAAAGTTGACTTTGGTTGATAAGGACTTCGTCTTATCTGATTCAACCTTTCCCGCCTTGTCCCGCTCTTTCTTCAGTCTTTACATCCTTCAGTCTTCTACTTCAGTTTGTCTTCAGTGTAAGAAGTTGGAGAGGAATCTTAGGGATTCAGTGAGTTATTGTCATCACTCACTGAATCCATCATCTTCTTCTTGACTCAGTCTTCACCCTTTAAGTTCCGCCTTACTGAGTGGAGAGACTTCTTCTTTGCCTCTTACTGAGTATCCTGAAGACGACTCACTGAGAGACTATGCACTCAGTGACCTATTTGTGTTAGCGGATTAAATACTTGGGCTATTTTCTATTCAAATCATAGATTAAGGGGTTTGGGTATTTACTGAACCCAACACTTCTACACTGCAAAAACAGTCAAAAACACTTTGAAAAGTCTTGGAAAGACAGAAAAAATATTTAGACTGTATTTTATGCATAAATTGTCAAATCTAGTCCCTGGTTATTCAAAACAAGTTAATTTTTCATAAAAGGCCCGCAGGGATTTTCAAAGTGTCAAAATTAGCCTTATAAAATTCAATTTTGCAAAATGGCAACTTTAGTCCCTGAAATTTCAAAGATTGACAGAAATCACCCCAGGACATTTTTAATTTGAGAATTATTATTTTTGGTCCTTGGGAAAATTAAACTTGTCATAATTGGTCCCTATGATGAATATTGGATAATTACAGTTTCGGTCCCTTGGTTTTTGTGGAATTGCAGTTTTGGTCCTTGTTATTAATACCAATACACATTGGCCCCAAAAACAATCCAAGGTCTAAAACCCTTACCCGGTCAACCCAAACCCAACCCGGACAAAAATAACCCCCCAACCCATGACCCGGCACCTTTCTTCTTCCTCTTTTTCATTTCCCTCCAAAAATCACAAACCCTAAAACCCAATTCCCAAAACCTCTCACACCCCCAAGAACCTCACCTCCTTTACCCAGTTATACCCATTTCCCAAACCCACTATCCATCTTTCCCTCTTTTCCATGGCTGCCACCATGGCAATCCAAGTCAAAAAGACCCCATGGACGACTCAGATTGATCCAAAATGGTACCTACTTAATCAAGGGCCAAGATTGAAGTGAAGAAAGCACAAGTTGGGTCATTGCTTGTTTACCTCACACAGAAGAAACACAAGAAAAGATTGAAGACCCAAGTAGCTTTTAGTATAAATAGGAGATGTATGCCAAAGTATAAGGCAAACCCCTAGTTTAAAAAAAAAAAATCAGTTTTATTGTTCTTTAAATTCTGTTGATTTCAGCCTTAGGAAGTCACTAGTTAGATGTTAAAGCCAACTGATTTCCCCATCATTTCGTTGATTTCAGCTTATTTAGATAGAATATAGCATGTGTTAGCTTATTTTTGAATCCCCTTAACTTATCAAGTGTTATTCATAGCTTAGTTAGGCCTACAAAAGTAGTTAAAGGGTGTTTGGTTGTTCTTGATAAGCTACTGTTGGAATAAGCTGTGTAAAACAGCTTATTTAAAGCTTTTCACACAAAACGTTTTTTACAAAGTTTTCCTGTTTTGATCTGACAAAGTAGCTTTGGAAAGAAAATTTGAAAAAAAAATATTTGCAAAAAAAGTGTTGGAGCCCAGATTCGAACCTGGGTCTCCTCACTCAGAAACCAAAGCCCCAACACACACCCTCCAGATCAACGCGCCCTTGGGACTTGTCTCGTTTTACTTTACACAAACAAATGTTTTAACTCCTCAATGCAGTTTTGCCTATAAGCTCTTTTGAGCTCATTTACAGCTTATTTCCTAAACAAGGCACTGTTTTCTCATTTTTCATAGATTAAGCATAACTCAAGGTACTTTTTGTGATTTTTCCAGATTTTTCTTAAAATGTTTACTATTTTTAATTAATTAATTAGATTAAGTTAGTTTTTAATTCATAGAAATTAATTTAAAAGTCAAAAAAATACCCGGTCTTTTTCTAAAATTATTTTTTGTCAGATATAACGTAGGAAAATTAATTTCACACCCGTAGCCCTTAAATTGCAAAAATTTTACGTTTATGGCTCGGGTGGTTCTCGGTTTTTACGTTTTTTAGTTTTAGCACCCTAGGACTTAGTTTAGGTTCAATTTATCATTCCTTAGGCTTAGAAGTAGTTAATTTGTAGTTTATTAGGTTTCCCTTACCTTAATTACCTTCCCGTTAATTAATTTGTAGAAAACATAATTCAAATCAACAAATCATCAAAACCAATTCAAGTTCAAATCACAAAACTCAACGATTCCTTCAATTTCACACCTCGTTGGGACACGACCCAGGAAATCACTTTTCCGGTATCACTTTTATCACACCCGTAAGATTTGATACGTTAACCTTTTTCCTAAAGGGTTAATTTGTCGAATTTTACGGTTATTTTGATATACGTTGATATTGTGTTTTTCACCACTCACTTTACACGAATCAGTCATCGCCCCTGACGCAAACTGGTATGAGTGACTTTGTGGCAGGGCGTGCCGTGATTGAAGCTGCACAGGGCAAACGTGTCAAGTACGGGACCAAATGCGTTGATATTGGATATGGGTTCATCCCCTTCTCTTTCTCTTCCTTTGGTGAACTCGAGAAGGAGGCGGTGACCCTGCTGAAGCGAATCCGAAAGTTTTCAGTCACTCAAGATATTGGCGCGAGTGGTGCTAACTATATTTTTAGTAGGGTTGTTTTGCTATTGCTAGAGGAGTGGGGGCCCAGTTAGTTTCTCGGCTCCCTACTAATTTCTTGTAATTCCCTATGATTTTCTAATGAAGTGATGTTATAAAAAAAATAAATAATAAATAATAATAATAATAATTAAATATTTAAATTTAATAATAAATATTAATTTTAATTATAAAGATAATAATTAAAATGTATATAAATACAATTAAAAATATTAGTTTTAAAAAAATTATTAATAATTTTTGAAATCTATAATTAAATAAATAATAGGAACTGCAAAAATGTCCTCGAGTATAATCCAAATTGCATTTTTAGCCACTCCAAAGATAAAACTGCAAATTATACCATTACTGTGGATGTTTGCATGCAATTTGTGTCCCTCGGCCTAATGTTCGTTAGAAAATCTCGTTAGTTACTGTTCCAAGTGGGAGTTCATTTCAATGTTCCCGCTACTTATTGATTATTTAATTTGTCAGCACTTGTCCCAAGAAACCCTATAGTATGAAGGACATAATTTTCAACCTAAAGTTTATCATATAAGCTATCATCTGGTTTGATCTCAGTTATTCAGCCTCCATTATCGATCAAAAGTTGCACCATATAACTCAACTAGTCCCCAACTAGTTTCCTCACTCCTTCTTTCCCATCGACACCATCACCTACCTTTCTCTCTCACAAGCTACTGTCAATATTCATCATCTTCTTCATTTGAAAAGTGGTTGTTTGTGCCTGTGGTCTTCAAGTTGTGGTACGACCATCATGGACCATCAGGAATCCTAGGCGTCGATTCTATGTATGCCTGACCTACTTAAGTTTTACTCTTGATCAAAACAAAATAATGTTACATTTTACAAGTTGCCTCTGTTTTCTTCATTTTAGTTACATTTCTTTCATTTTAAAGAACTCGAGCTGTCCGTTCATTGGCTGGGTAGATCCGCCGATGTGCGACAGATCTCTTGATATTATCCATGGTTTGCTTAGGACTAGGGATTCTTTGGAAGATGTGCTTGAATTAGAGCAAGAACGGGCTAAGTATTAGGAGCACAAAGCAAATGAGGAGGAGACGTGGGCAAACCAGGAGGAGCTTTGGGCAAACATAGAGGAGCACCGGGAAAAAAAGTTGAGGAAATACCTTACCATCAGTTGGGTGTTCTTCATTTCTTATGTTTACCTGCAAAGTTAACCTATTGGGTTTGGTCAATGTGGGTTGGTTTTTAGGGTTTTTGGTAGTTGATGGTGTTTATGTTAGGTGTTTATGAACAATATCTTTTGTGAATGGTTGGTTACATAGTTTATTTACAATATGGTTTCACAACAATGGTTCAAGTATCTTTACTTATCTACTTTGATTTGTGTTATTTGTTTGTTAAGTAGGATTATGATTGTTTATGATCCAAATTTAAGTGGATTGCTTGATGTTTATGATCCAAATATGTTGCAGAGTATGATTTAGTTTACAGTAAATGTAATACCCCCGGTTTTGAATAACATTAGAAGCCAGAAGAGGGTATTACTTCATAGTTCACAGTACAAATTATAGAAAACGACTCTATGTGAGACGTTTTAAAAATAAATTATCATTCGATTAATACATAATATCAGATTTTGATACAAAAGAGGTCCCATAGTTTGTACAGTATAAAAGTTCAACATAAATGTTTATAAGTTTATCGAATGATAATCATATGCAAGGTATTCAAAATTTCGGTGCGCCTTCAGTGCATGTCAGCTTATACCTTAAGGACCTGAGATAAAACATGCTAAAAAGTCAGCACAATGGTTACGTGAATTCATAGGTTTATAGTAATGGATAATAAGTTTCCAAGTTGAAGTGACAATTGTGTATCTCACAATAGTCATATAGCAGTATTATTGTCCGATTGGCCTATCCACTTTATTTGCGCTTACTAACATATAGTAATTAATGGTGCATGATCTGAGGTTCTTTTGGCAATAGAGTGACTTAGGCAATAATACATTCAAATAAGCAAACAGTGTTTGTAAATAGTTGTCCATAGTAAAATTAGTTTAGCATGTGTGGGAAATTAGAAGGGGGGTTGAATAGTTTCACCGCTTTTTAATTTAGTTATCAAAGTTTACTTGTGAAAAACTTCGATTCAATAATTTGTGAAATCAAACCACAACAATATGAATCCTACTTAACAGAACTACAATAAACACACTACAACTATTGAAAGTAAGTAATGAATGTAAAGAGTTAGAGATGGAAAGATCAAAATGAGACAAAGAGATTTATAGTGGTTCGGTCACGAAGCTCTTCTTCGCGCTACTCCACTCCTCGAGTACCAGACTCGAGAGTTCTAAGCACTATGTAAACAAACTCCCTTGAGGCGGAGAAAACCGTACAACGTTGCTTATCACAATTTCCGACACTAAGCTAAATGTCGAGTACTAATCTAGCTAGGACCAATCTCACTCACGATCTACCCGATCCTTGTTAATCACACAACCTACTAGATCCTCACGATCTAGACTTGATCCACTTGATCAACACACTAACACAAAAACTACAAGAGATCTCCAAGATCTTAACAAGATCACAATGATCCACATAAGTTATCTAAACAAGACTCAAGACTACTTGATGTATATCAAGATACAACAAGTATGTAACAAGTGTTACAAGTGCACACTACTATAACTACAACACTTAGTATCTTCTTGATATAATGTGTTCTTTTCTTACACTAGGAGAGGAATGAAGGTAATCACTTGGTTGGAAGAAAGGATCACTCTTAGACAAAAGAAAACTATCTAAGTGATCAAAGGAATGAGAGTGTGTTAAGGGAATTAAACTCAGAAAGGTTTGTGTGAAACAGGATGTCCAAAAACTGTGAAGTGGGCTGGTATTTATAGGGAGAAAAATTTTGACTGTTACAGTAGGACGATACCGTTAAATACCCGACGGTACCACTAAATTTAGTGGTACCGTGGTACCGTCCCAGACAAAAACGTTCCAATTTTTGTTTTTAGTGGTGAAAGTTTATTTGGGGAAGTTTGGTGCTGTTTTGAGGGGAAAAATAGCTGTTGGGATTTTTAAACTTATTTTTCCAATTAAAATATTTTTTTATTATTCAAAAATAATTTGTAAAGTGTATTTTTGAAAAAATGTTTTGTCACATTGAAAATTTGAAGTTTGAAATAGAAATTCAATTCTTTGATCATTTTTCAAGTTGTAAAATTGTTTTTTCATACTTAGAGTGATATATGTAGAAACACGATATTTCGACTAAAAACTTGTTTACATTAATTTTGACGTAACGTGTTTTTACATTTTGTTATCATCAAAACGTAGAGATATCGAAAGATAGAAATAATGTTTTAAACATTATTTGCATCAACAACATAGATCTCCCCCAAGGAGTTTATAAAACAGTTAAATGAAAAGTGGGTGATAACATCAAATAGTCCTGACTTTTTAGTGTCAATTTCCCCTGATTATGCTCATGTTTTATGTCATTTATATGGATTTATGTTGGTATTCCTTTATATTTCAATTCCAGGTAAAATATGAGCATTGGAGCTTAGAGACGCGGATTTGGAGATTTTCCTAACGGTTTCATGTTAGTATGCTATTTATGAAGAAGCTACGGCATAACTCATGTTCTCTATTAAGCCGTAGCTAGTGGTTTTGTCACAGAATACCAACTCAACTGCAGTTACATCGTAACTCTCAACTAAGGTTACGCCGTAATCATCTAGGTCATAAAGTATTTCGCGTCTCCATCAACTACGTTGTAACATCCTTACAAGCATTATGATGTAACAACCTTTTGTTAAGAGAACGTAATTAATGACGTATAGTCTGCATTCGGGTCACGAACCCGACCAATGACCGCTACTAGCGAGCCCAGTGCGACTGGGCTAACTCGGTATCGGTTTGGGCTCACGAAGGCCCAAACCCATAGTTATTTATGGCTTGGGATATCGGATATCTCTTACTTTTGGAGATATGTATTCAATAACCGACTTAGGCGGGATACGCCGAAGGTTGGGGAACACGAAACCAATAAGGATTTCGTGTGTATATAAAGGGCATTCCAGCCGTCATTAAAAGGTACGATCTAAAACCCTAACCTTGAACTAATCCTTAAAACCGATTACTTACTCTCACGCCGGAGGATAATCGTGGGAGACAATCCCACGATAAGCCTAACGGTGTTTTCTATTTACTTAGTGCGCAGGTCCCAAGCATCAAGATTTAATTGATACGAGAACCGGAGTCCAAACAAGGAACGCCCAACTTTTGTATCAACAAGTGGCGCAATCCGTGGGACCAATCACCAAGAACTAGAATGAAAAAGCACGAAAACTTAAGCCAGCGATCGCATAGCGACTTACACGGGAAAAAACAGCAAAGTGGATCAGCCTCTAAGCAGGCCTCTGGAACAACCAGTACAACCAGAAACCAAGGGTCAGGCCCAGATCTGGTCTTCGCAACAGTGGAACCACGCACGGGGACAACCCATGCCGCTACGACAACCGCCAACGCGGAGGTTCCACAACGCACCCTTCTTACCACTCCCCTGCAATCGGTGCCAGAAATGATCCTCACAACCCCGCCAGGTGCACCTGAGCACAACATGGATTCAGAGGTGGAAACAGAAACCCTCGCACTAGAAGGATTCGCACCTGAACTAGCGCCAAGTGACTTTGTGTCTCAAAACTATGAAACCTTGGCTGCCCTCATGCAAGAGGAGGCGAAAAAGAGGTCGAATAAAAATCTGCAGCACCGACTAAACTTTGACATGGAGTACGAGACATCCCCATCGCGTCATCAGAAGGAGAGGCGCGAGAAGGATAGTCGTCGCCCCCCCAGTGTTTACCAGGATCGGGAGGAGAGTTGAGAACGAGGAAGCAGCTGACTTGCAGTAACTGGAAGAACACGAAGAGGACGGACGGTGTACCAATGTCCACGCTAGGCTTGGTAGTCGCAGGGTCCATGACAGACTTGGACGACGGCACTCCCCAAGTGAAAGCTCTTCAAGATCCGATTCGGAGGACAGTCGACGCAAGTGCCGGAAGAGGGGAGGCTCGTCCTCTGGTGATTCCTCGGACAATGAGGACAGCGAAACAGGACACTGAAAGTCCAGGGGAAGATATCGCGACCAGGAGGAGGAAGATATGTCTCTTCCCTGGCACAGCCAAAAGGTGGATGCGTTCACTAGGCTCATCAGCGATTTCTCAGAAGA
Organism: Chrysanthemum seticuspe; assembly: GCA_019973895.1. NCBI lineage: Eukaryota > Viridiplantae > Streptophyta > Magnoliopsida > Asterales > Asteraceae > Chrysanthemum > Chrysanthemum seticuspe. Next base: position 144,782,179 of record BPTQ01000001.1, on the reverse strand, counting down.
CAAGAGAAGGCGCATGCCCGCCAATGTGAAAACCTATGATGGAACAGGTGATCCGGATGATCACCTAAAAATTTTCGACTCAGCTGCTACCGTCGAAAATTGGCCACAACCTGTGTGGTGCCACATGTTCAATTCCACATTAGTAGGCAATGCGCGAAACTGGTTCAGTAAGCTACCACGCAGAAGCATTGATGGCTTTGAAGAGTTACAGAAGGCGTTTCGCCTGAACTTCACTCAAAGGAAGAAGTGCGCCAAAAACCCTGTCGAACTTGCCAGGGTAAAACAGCGCCATGGGGAATCTACAAGCGCTTATGTGGAGCGCTACAAAGATGAGTGCATACATGTCAAGGCATGCCCCAAAATACTAAAGATCTCAGGATTCATGAATGGGATCAATAACCCAGAACTCATCAAAAGGCTGAACGACAAGGTCCCCTAAACCTTTGATGAACTTATGAAGCGCACAAGGTCCTTTATCCAAGGAGAAGCTGCCGCGACAGACAGCAAGAAAGGCTACTCAAACTATAGGTCACAAGAACAGCCTAGGAGACAATCGATTGACCAGAGTAGCAACCGCAACAGGAACTACCGCGGCCAGGGGAGCGGACGAGATAATGACAAATATACCCCGCTAACCAAGACTCCAAAGGAGATATTCGTGGCGAAAGGCGTGAACTTCCAGAGGCCCCCACCAATGTGCACCCCAGAAGATCGGCGCGTGGGGAAAGGATACTGTTGGAATCACTCCTAAACCTAAATCAAGTGTTAGTAATTCATATGTAATTGTTAGCTTAATTATGGCCTTTATGTTTGTTATTAGCCTTAAGCTTATGTAGAAGGCCCATGAGCTTAGGCCCAAGCCCATAGGAGAAAGGAAGGGACTAGGAAGTGTTGCCCTAGCTTCCCTCCTATAAATACTCTTGTATAACCCTCACTTGAGGGTTGGTTGTTCAATTTATTTCTTTCACTCGCATCTACGCATAACCGTTTACATTATATCATGTGTGTGTGTTTGGATATTGTTCAATCGCCTTTATCTCTTTCTATTAAGCATGTGTTGTAAAACTAGTGACCTAACAGTGGTATCAGTCGCCAAATAGTTGGGTTAACACTTTCGTTTTTGAAGTTTTTGTTTTTGGTCTTACGCGTAAACGTGGTTCAAACTTTGGTTCGCTTAAAAACACATTTTTTACACTTTTTAATCCAAGATTCTTGTACTTTCAATGTTTTAAGGTGTTAAAATAACTGTTTTTGGCAAAAAGTTTCAAACTTTACGCGTGGATCTAAGTTTTTAAGCCTGTTTTTGTTCGAGGGTTTCGTTCTACGCGTAACATGTTTAGCCGTTTTGATTCATCAAGTTTCACACTTTTGTGTTATTTTGGTGATATTAAAGCTATTCCATAACAAAAATCTGGTTTAGAAACAACTTTGGGCAAAATCAGTTTTACGAGTAAAGCTACGCGTATCAAAACCCTAGTTCTACGCGTAACTTTATCCGAGGTTTGATCTTCAGTTTCGTGGTTTACTCCGTGTTTTCTTGCTTGGATAAGCCTGAAAATACGTCGACTTTGGATATCTTTTGCACTGTGATAGTGTAAAAGATCACTTGGGATAAAACCCTAAAATTACGCATAAGCATAAAGCTTACGCGTAGAAATCCTACGCATAAGATTCATCTTACGCCTAAGCCTAGTCATACGCATAAGGTAATTCTACGCCTAACTTTGTGTCTACGCATAACTTTAGTGTCTTTTCCCTACTTACGCGTAAGCTAAACCTACGCGTAACTCTTGATTGTTACGCGTAACTTTGGTGTTTTTACGCATAAGTGCTACTTGGTTTATTGTGATTTCTACGCCTAAGGATACTTCATCAACAAAAGTTCATTCGACTACAAAGATCCATTTTTACCAACACAAGTTTTCAACATGTCATAACCACCATACTCTAACTATTTCCCTTACACTTATTCTCAACGACAACAACAACTAAGTCCACAACATCAACAATGGAATCAACAACAAGCAATTTATCAACAACAATTTAATCAACAACATACTCCACAACTTGGAGCAATTCCTCCACCACAAATGGTTCAAACACCACCAAGTCTTCAAGTTCAACCCTACACAAACGATTTCAATCAACATCCATCAAGGAACACTATGAAAGAACCCACTTGGTTTGGAAAGATGTGTGAAGCTTTAAGCAGCCAACAATCAATTCATGAGGCTGGATCACTTGATAGACCTCCAATGCTCACTCCAGGAAACTACGATCAATGGGTAATTAGGTTCTTTAGGTTTTGTGATCTGAAGAAGCCACATGGAAAGTTCTTAAAGAAGGTTATCTTGGAAGGTCCATTTCAGATGCCTACTGTCATTGTACCCGGAGATCCAAAGGCTAATCCACCAAGAGATGAACAATCAAACATTGCTACTGTTGCAGACCTGAATCCAAAAGAACTTCTACACTATGAAGCTGATGAGCTTGCAATGCAATATATCCTTTTAGGATTACCAAACCCAATTCTTCGAAGTGTTGATGCTCAAAAGACTGCAAAGAAAATGTGGGAACACATTCATCTACTTATGGAAGGATCTGCACTCAATCAGGAGGATATGGAAACCAAAATTTACTTGGCTTATGAACATTTCATGATTGAACCTGGAGAGACACTAGAGTCCTATCATCATCGATTCTCAGACATCATAAATGATTTGGATAAACACAACATCATCATGCCAAGAATTGCAGTTAATACTAAGTTCCTGAGTAGTCTTGGTCCTGAATGGGAGAAGTATGTCATTTTTCTCCGTCAAGCGAAGAACATGCATCATTCACATACGGATTGTTGTATGATTACTTGAAGCCTCATGAAAAGGAAGTTGATAGGGAAAGGATTCTCCGTGCTCAAATTGCTTCAACAACAACTTCGGAAAATCAACAACTTGCCTTGTATGCTCAAAACAGTTATCCTCCTCAACAAGCAACTCAACCAACTGCCACTATCACACCAAATGATCAATCACAACAATCTCAACATAATCAATTGGTTCCATACAACAAAAACAATGCTCAAGCATTTTTCAGTGAAGCTAATGAGGAATCCGATCCATTCGAAGCATTGCAACAAGGATTTGTTATGATTGCTAATGCTTTTAGCCGTTATACCAACAAATCCAAAAATCGTATTCGTTCCTCATCTAACACACGAAATCAGGCTGTTGTGAACAATGGACGAGTTGAAGTTCAGAATCGTGGTTATGGTCGTCAGATGGGTGGTGGTCAAGGGTTTAATGCTGTGGGTAGGAATAACAACAGAGCTCAAGTGGTGGAACAGGGAAATGCTCAGAATGGGTTGAATGGTCTTCGATGCTACAACTGTAATGAGAAGGGACACCTGGCTAATGCATGCCAAAAGCCGAGGACTAGGGGCAGTGCTTATCACAAAGAGGCTCTTCTTTTGGCTCTTAAGGATGAAGCTGGTGGAACTCTCATAGACAAAGAACAGAGTTTTATGGCAGATGCAGACTCAGATGATGATATGGAGGACTTGCAGGCCAATGCAGCTGTTATGTTGATGGCTAATATGCATGAGTTACACATGAGTGACACAGGCCCAGTGTATGACACTGATGGCTTGTCTCAGGTACCCGAACAAACCATATTTATCTCTGATCTACTATCTCCGCCAACATCTGAATCCGGCAAGGCTCAGAATGTTCAAAATGAGTCATCCACATCTCATTCCGACGATTTTCAATTAGACCCCGTAGTTACATTTGACGATCAAAATGACCTTATGGTTTCCATTGATAATCAAATTGACTCCGTGGTTATACTTGAGGATCTAAGTAATGATCATGTTGTGACTCACGTTGAACACGCCGAACTTTTGCCTCATCCAGATCTTGCTCTTTTACTTAAAGACCAGCAATCCCAAATTGAAGAATGTTGTGCATTAAATCAGAACTTAAAAAGTAAAAATGCACTGTTAACCAAGGATTTTGAATGTTTAAAAATGCAACTCAACTTTTTAAGAACTTAAGAAAACCGTGAAAAAGGTTTTGAAGCCGCTTTTGCTAAATCTCATCAAAACGAAAAATATTTAGAGAGACAGATGCGTGATCTAGCCGCTTCGAAGAATGCTTTGTTGTCTGAGATAGAACAACTGAAACATGAACATAAAAAGCAAATTAACGCTCTCACCTTGGAAAATCAAAAAGCTAAGGCTGAGTTGTTAACTTGTCAAAAACAATTCTCTGCATACAAAAAGCATTCAACAAAACGAATAGATGATCATCTTGAAGAAATCATCGGCTTGCAAAACAAACTTAAAGAGTTTAAAACTGTTGTTTATAAACATGGTGAGTCGGTCACAGCTATTGAAAAGTTTACTTTAAAACCCAATCCAAATGGATATGGACCGAATCTTGCTGATTACAAACCTAAGCTTTCAACCAAAGCATTCAAACCAAATCCTGAAGTTTCCAGTGCAGAATATAAAATTGATAATTCTGTTATGAGTGTTGTTGAATATCATCGTCAAGAGGAATTAGATGCAGAAGACGAGAGTCGATCAAAATTAAAAACTGTTGTTTACAACAAACCTTTTAATTATTCAAAACCGGTCACTTTTGTCACACCAACGGATTCTTCTAACACACCAAGGGTTATCATAAAAACGTCTGAGTCTTCTAATGTTAATCCCCAACCAGATTATGCACAAATTTATGGTCCTTTACCTTCCATTAGTGAAGTAAACTCAAAACCTGAAAATCGCAAAATTCTTAGATATTTTGACATTTTCATGGCTGACCTCAAAACTTTACAACATGAGATAGAATATCATTCTGAAATCAAAGTTCAACATTTTCAATCGCCTCTGGCGCGAGAACAAAGAGACATTTTTCAGAAAAATCTTTTACCAAATGTTAAAAATTTGAAAAATTGTGCATTGTCTTGGGAACGGGACTTTCACAAGGAACTTGGAGTGATGAAGGTCGTTTTCAAGAAAACAGAAACATCTATTTCTAATACTAAAAGTTAAAAGAAAATGTTGAGAAAAGATGTTGATCGACTCTTGAAAGATGTTATCTGTGCTGATATCCATAATGTTGTGTTATTCAATTCTTTGCCACATGCATCTGATTATATCTCTGCTGATACTGTTGATAATGTTGTAACTGTTGAGAATACTGATAATGTGCTTCAGATCGAGTCTTTAAAAGTTAAAAACGAACGTCTCTTACACGAGCTTTCAAATGCAAAACGTCATCTTCAATGGTGTCAAAAATATTGTCAAAATCGTGAACTTGCTTTGCAAAACAAAATCCACCAGTTGCAATCAAACAATTTTAATCCAAAATCTGAGAAACTGGATGAGCAAAACGTGTCTTTGAAAAGTCAAATCTCAAAATATGAACAAGAACTTGTAAAAGTTAAACAGGAATATGGTCTCATATTTGATTTACTCAATAAGACTCGTCATGAAGCATCAAACGAACTTGATCACTATCTTGCACACACTAGAGAAGTAATGAATTTTGCTGGTAATATTCGTTCTGAAAATCAATATTTAATTCACACTATCTCTAAGTTAAGAAAAATGTTAGGAAAGTATGAACAACTTCCGCCTACCGTGATTAAGAGAATAGCACCAGTAACACTTAGTAATCATGAACCTAGAATGCCTTCTGCCAAATCACAAGTATACTAACGTGCTTCCTTCTACTGAAACAGGAATAGCTGCGTCTTTTCCAAACGTCCGCACTTCACAGCCTAGGAGCACTACATCGAAGAATAGGATGTTGCGACCTAAGAAAAGATCAATAAGGAATGCTAAAGTAGAAGAACACCCTAGGACTATGAATAAGACTCACGTTTCTTCCACTATAGATATTGCGTCTGGCAAATGTAATAGAAATAGTGATGTAACGAATGCTAAACCTTTAAGTACTTTTGATATTCAGTCTGATGCACCTTGTGTTATTTGTCGCAAAAGTATGAATTCTGATTGTCATGACAAATGTGCTGCTAAAGCTATAATCTCTCGTTTACGGAATCCTAAGAATCGGAATACCTCTAGGCCCACTAATCATTCTAAGTCTGTGCTTGGTAGACCGCCTTTTTTAGATTCTAAGAAACGCATTGCTGTCCCTGTAGCTCCAGTTTCACCTCCTAAGAATGTAATACCACCTAGTGCATTCACTAAGACTAAAGCAAATACTAGTTGGAGATGGAAGAAATGGATATATAACACACTAGGATTTAAATGGATGCCTAAAATTATTGATGTGTGTATGTCTACTATAACTGCTTCGGAACCCTCTAACATTTCGGGTTCCACATCTACTTCTATTCCATCTGTGTCGTCTGTGTGTAATGCAGGTGATACAGATCATTCTCTGGATTGTTGATAGCGGATGTTCCCGACACATGATAGGCAACCTTAAACTGTTATCAAACTTTATTGCAAAGTTCATTGGCACTGTCAGATTCGGGAGTGATCACTTCGCAGCTATCATGGGCTACGGAGACTATATCAATGGGAACATCGAAATTAGCAGGGTTTATTATGTGGAAGGCCTCGGTCACAATCTGGTTTCAGTAGGTCAGTTCTGTGATGGAGATTTGGAGGTTGCTTTCAGGGAGAAATCTTCTTTCATTCGTGATCTACAAGGAAACGACCTTATGTCTGGCTCGCGTAACTCAAGTCTTTATACTATATCTATGCAAGACATGGTTGCTTCATCTCCCATCTGCTTACTTTCAAAGGCAACATCAACAAAATCCTGGCTATGGCACCGTCGTCTCTCACATTTAAACTTTCAAACTATAACCAATCTTGCTCGAAACAAACTAGTTGAAGGTCTCCCACTATTCTGGTATTCTAAAGATCACCTTTGCTCAGCCTGTGAACAAGGGAAAAGCACTAGTGCTCATTTTCCTTCAAAGGTGGAACACAGCTCTCAGCATGTGCTTCATCTTCTTCACATGGATTTGTGTGGCCCGATGCGCGTGCAAACGATAAATGGCAAACGCTACATCTTAGTAATTGTTGATGACTATTCACGTTGGACTTGGGTCTACTTTCTTCGAAGCAAAGACCAAGCTCCACAGATGATCATCACCTTTCTCATGAAAATACAGGTTTAGCTCCGAAACACGTCAGACAAATCAGAACAGACAAAGGAACTGAATTTGTTAACCAAACCCTTCGTGAATTTTATGAGAAAGTGGGAATTCAGCATCAGACATCTATTGCACGTACACCAGAACAAAACGGATTTGTTGAAAGATGAAACCGAACGTTAGTGGAAGCTGCAAGAACAATGTTAATCAATGCTAAACTTCCAGATTACTTATGGGCAGAAGCTGTATCTACTGCATGCTATACTCAAAACCGTTCTATGATTACTAAACGCCACAACAAAACACCGTTTGAGCTTCTCCACAACCATAAACCGAATCTCAAACACTTTCATGTATTTTGATCCCTTTGCTATCCGAATAATGATCGTGATGATTTTAGAAAGCTCAAAGCCAAAGCTGACATTGGAGTCTTTATTGGATATTGTGCGAATTCTAAAGGTTACCGGATCTGGAATCGTCGTACAAAACAAGTTATGGAAATGATTCATGCTCATTTTGATGAACTTACGGAAATGGCTTCTGAGTATAACAACTTGGAACCCGGTCACAACCGCTTAAACTTCCCTCAAACCCCATCATCAGCTGAACAAAGCCCCCAGCTCACTCGTCAACAAATGGAAAGGTTATTTGCTCCACTGTTCAGTGACGATATTGATGAACGTGCTCCAGGTGTATCCACTGTTTCCGCTGCTCAACCTGATAATACTCTTATACCTGATACACCTGCTACAACAACTACGGTTGAAGAAGCACCACCAGTTGACTCCACCACAACAGTTGAACAAACCGCTTCCAACAATGATGAACCGGCTGATGATATTCTGAATGAAGTACCCCCACTTGCAAACTTTGATCCAAATGCGTTCTTTAACCCGTTTGCTAATGAGACTGCTGCACCAGATGTCGCGGAATCTTCAACAAGCCATCTGAATCCTCAAAATCTGCACAATGTATACCAACATCAACCCTCTACACATAGATGGACAAAAGACCATCCTCTGGAAAATATTATTGGCAACCCGAATCAACCAGTCGTTACGAGACAACGTCTTCACACAGATGGTGAACATTGCATTTATGCACTCACTGTCTGCCAATCTGAGCCTAAAAACATTAAAGACGCAATGACAAAAGACAACTGGATTGAATCCATGCAAGAAGAACTTAACCAATTCAAACGTCTTGAAGTATGGGAACTGGTTGAAAGACCAACAAGGGTCTACGTCATTGGTCTCAAATGGATTTGGAAAAACAAATTGGATGCTGAAGGGAACGTAATCCGAAACAAGTCACGTCTAGTTGCTAAGGGTTATCGTCAGGAAGAGGGAATAGACTTTGAAGAATATTTTGCTCCGGTTGCTCGTCTTGAGGCTGTTCGGATATTTCTCGCGTTCGCGGCTCATATGATATGACGGTCTATCAGATGGATGTCAAAACTGCGTTTCTCAATGGACAACTTAAAGAAATGGTTTATGTCAGCCAACCAGATGGATTCGTTGATCCCGAGTTCCCGAACCATGTCTACAAACTGAACAAAGCTCTGTATGGTCTCAAACAAGCTCCTCGGGCATGGTACGATAAGCTATCATCTTTCCCATACTCTTTTTATACAATATCACGGGGCACATATCTTAATTATTCAAATTTACGTGGATGGCATCATTTTTGGGTCTACACATAAAAGTACTCAATCGCTTTTGCAAAACTAATGAAGAAATTTTTTGAAATGTCCATGATGGGTGAACTTACGTTCTTTCTAGGACTGCAAGTTCATCAATCACCCCGTGGTATTTTCTTGAGTCAGTCCAAATATGCCCTTGAATTGTTAAACAAATTTGGAATGAAAACCTGTGACACTTATGCCACACCAATGGCTCATACCAAGAAGCTAGATGCTGATTTACATGGGAAATTAGTGGACCCTACCAAATACCGAAGTATTATTGGGTCTCTCATGTATATAACAGCTAGCCAACCTGACATTGTCTTTGCCGTTTATCTCTGCTCCCGTTATCAGTCAAGACCAACTGAAACCCACCTCTCCGAGGCTAAAAGAATCCTCCGATACATCAAGGGAACCATTAACTTGGGGATCTGGTATCCGAAGGATTCTGGTTTTGAACTAATCGCTTTTTCAGACGCTGACCACGCAAGATGCTTAGATTCACGGAAAAGTACTTCAGGAGCACTACAATTTCTTGGTGATAAACTGGTGTCCTGGCAATCAAAGAAGCAGGATTGTACATCGCTGTCATCAACCGAAGCAGAATATGTAGCCATGTCCGCGTGTTGTGCTCAAGTCATCTGGATGAGAACACAACTCAAAGACTATGGTTACGTATTTGACAGAATCCCGATGTACTGCGACAATCGGAGTGCCATTGCGATCTCGTGCAACTCAGTTCAGCATTTGAAATCAAAGCACATCGATCTTCGCTATCATTTCATCAAGGACCACGTGGAACAGGGTACAGTTGAATTATACTTCGTGGGTACAGAATACCAATTGGCAGATCTACTCACCAAAGCCTTTCCTCCCGCTAGGTTTAATGAGTTGGTCCACCGGATTGGTATGCGGTGTTTGACTCAAGAGGAATTGGATGACCTCTTAAAACAGTCTTAAAAACCTGTCAAACACCAAAATCTCTTTTGTAAATATTTTTCAAAAACAAAATACAAAAATATAAAACCTGATAAAACATCAAAAATATTCTTCTATCTATTTTTCTTTCAACATGTCAAGTACATTTCTTCCGTCAACACTCTAATCTTTCAAAATTCAGTAGTTTTCCGATCAAGTGTTGAGGGGGAGAAAATAAATACTTAACTGTTTCAAAACATCCGTGTACTTGCATGTTATCCTATCCTGGTTGTTTCTTTAAAATGGTGGTCACATTTTCTGGTTCAATGACACTCCTCGGACTAAATTTTTTAACCTTTCATTATTCCTTAAGTCGAGGGGGAGTGTCGTCATGTTTCTTTCTTAAAATCTTTTGATAGGTAACCAAAATGGAAGTTAAATGGCTTTGGATGAAAAAGGAAAAGGTGGAGGGACTAAAACTGCCAAAAGCTCAAACTCTTTTTTAATAAAACTCCCTTCCACCTAACTTTCACTTCACATTTATTATTATCACCTAAATCATCCTACGCTCAAAAATCGATCTTCATTTCCATGTATTGGATCATCATTTTGTAAGTGGTTTAATAATCTTTACATGTTTTTAAACAAGGGTTTTGATTTTCACTCAAATCCAACGGTCAAAAGATGAGATTGAGTGTGATTCGTGTTCTACGCGTAAGCTATGAACACAAATCACTCATTCGTGTGATTTTGGTTAATGTGATTGTGTCAAAACGTTTAATTAATCATACTAAAACCATTTCTATCATCAAAACGCTCCCAGAAACACGAATTGAATGACTTTTGAAATTAGGGTTTATGCGTTGATTTGGGTATTTTGAAATGAGAACATTTTTGGTGAAAAAGATTGTTGTAGAAGGTTGTAGTCAAGTTGAATTAATCATATCTAGGCCCAGAGTACACCTAGAAACACTAATGATTCATAAAATGGAAATTAGGGTTTATGTTCATACGGTTTGGGTACTTTTGATTCTTGACACATTTGATGTTAAAACTTAGCTAAGACAACTCAATAGACATCTTAGACTTACCAGAAAAACTTTGATGCTAATCCTATGGCTAAAATTCATATGCGTAATTCTTAAACTATTAGGGTTTTAGTCTTACGCGTAAGACTTTCTACGCTTAAACTGTTTAATGAGCTTTCATGCCATGATCTGTTATAAGATGAATGTTAGTGTTAATAATGATGTTCTGATGATGTTATTTCAGGCTTGCTACGCATAAAACTCAGAATCAAGGTCATTGATACTCTACGCATAAGGATCACCTTAAGCGTAGAAAGTTATGCGTAAGAGAAATCTTACGCGTAAGGTTCTACAAAGGGACTACGCGTATCTTGTGAAGGATATGCGTAAACAGTGACCTCTACGCATAAGGTCTACTCTTACGCATAAGGTTTTTATACGCCTACGCGTAAGCTCTACGCATAAGGTCCCCTTTTCCTACGCGTAATATTTCTTACGCGTAAGTAAGGATCCTACGCATAAGCTTGCGTCTACGCGTATACTTCTCCTGTTTACGCATAAGCTACCATTTCTATGCCTAAGCCTTGATCAAACCTTCATTATGAATTGTTACGCGTGCAAACTTGTTAATAAATAAATCATAATGTCACGAAACCAATAATGTCACTAATAAACCTAAACAGTTAATATGTTGTGTTAAATAAGTGATAACATAAAATTTAAAACTTAAAGTTAACTAACTCACGAAACTTATCACGACGTAATTGGACTATTGGACAAACAAGTGACTTTGGACTCGTAACAATCATTGACATTGTACATTCAATAATTAGACAATAAAACCTTCTGTTGATTAACATTATGTCTTTCGATATGTTGGTTCTTTTGGCTAATGTTATTTCAGATCACGACATGGCTGCTCAAATGAATGTGGATGCACCAGATGTTCTCACAATTGCTGATATCTTCCTTAATGGCTATCCAAGAAAGATTGGAAAGAACAACCTTCGGGTTGATTTTGAAACCCTCACCTGCTCAGAATCTTCCTGTTTGATTGCTATGGATATTCTCAAGAATCATCCCTACCAGAACATGCTCTCACATTCTGCTACAGTACCGGAGATCTACATGCAACAGTTCTGGAATTCAATGCAAAGGATCAAAGGTCAAAGTGCAGTGACAGTGACGCTCAATCACAAACAAGTCACCATCACACATACAGACTTACGGGCTGTTCTTCTCATCCCTGACATCGAGCCAACCGACTTCTATGCCACACCTGCTGAAGAGACAGTTTTGCAATTCTTGATTGATATTGGCTATGATGAAGCTTTAGGAATTATCACTAAGCATTCTCATGTGGAGCTTAAGAACATTCCTCAACCGTGGAGAACTCTCTACATCATCATTACCAAATCTGTCTCTGGTCGTGATAGCGGCTATGAGCATCCCAAGCTCATAGAACTGCAAATTTTTTGGTCATTAATCAACATGAAGCACATCGAGCTTGAAGCTCTGATATGGGATGACATGATGTCATTTCTCAAAAAGCTTGGCTCAAAGATTCCCTATGTCAGATACACTAAACTGTTGATCCAGAGAGCACTTGGTCTTCATCCTGATATTCCCAAGAGGCTCAATGACCCCGACAATCGTGATATGTTGACTGAGCCTATTTTAACTGTTAGAATCAAGGAAACGTCAACAAAGAAACAGGGTGCTGTGTTACCTGATCACCTTCTGTATAACGAAATCAAAAAGCTCGAGACATACAAAAGGTATCTGGTAGCAATGAAAGAAGGTAAAGTTGGTCATCTTGATGAGAAACCTTCTGGGACACCTACACGGAGAACCAGAAGAGGAAGTGCAGGAAGTGCTATAAGCATTGAGAGTCAAAGGAAGTTCCCCAAGAGGAATCCTCCTCGTAAAAGGACTGTTCCTTCTAAGGAAGCTGGTCCTATTCCCATTCCAAAGCTAGAACCACAAAGAAAGCTAGTGGACGAAAGCTCTGAAGATACACAATCAGATGAAGAGGTCTTCTACTCCGAATCTGCAACTGAAGCACCTCCTTCAGTAGCAAAACCTCCCAGTCCACCAGCTATCCAAGGAAAAGGGAAGACTCCAGTACTTGTACCTTATGATGAAAGCTCAAGCTCATATGAAGTAGCACTGGATACATCATTCTGGTTTTGAACTAATCGCTTTTTCAGACGCTGACCACGCAAGATGCTTAGATTCACGGAAAAGTACTTCAGGAGCACTACAATTTCTTGGTGATAAACTGGTGTCCTGGCAATCAAAGAAGCAGGATTGTACATCGCTGTCATCAACCGAAGCAGAATATGTAGCCATGTCCGCGTGTTGTGCTCAAGTCATCTGGATGAGAACACAACTCAAAGACTATGGTTACGTATTTGACAGAATCCCGATGTACTGCGACAATCGGAGTGCCATTGCGATCTCGTGCAACTCAGTTCAGCATTTGAAATCAAAGCACATCGATCTTCGCTATCATTTCATCAAGGACCACGTGGAACAGGGTACAGTTGAATTATACTTCGTGGGTACAGAATACCAATTGGCAGATCTACTCACCAAAGCCTTTCCTCCCGCTAGGTTTAATGAGTTGGTCCACCGGATTGGTATGCGGTGTTTGACTCAAGAGGAATTGGATGACCTCTTAAAACAGTCTTAAAAACCTGTCAAACACCAAAATCTCTTTTGTAAATATTTTTCAAAAACAAAATACAAAAATATAAAACCTGATAAAACATCAAAAATATTCTTCTATCTATTTTTCTTTCAACATGTCAAGTACATTTCTTCCGTCAACACTCTAATCTTTCAAAATTCAGTAGTTTTCCGATCAAGTGTTGAGGGGGAGAAAATAAATACTTAACTGTTTCAAAACATCCGTGTACTTGCATGTTATCCTATCCTGGTTGTTTCTTTAAAATGGTGGTCACATTTTCTGGTTCAATGACACTCCTCGGACTAAATTTTTTAACCTTTCATTATTCCTTAAGTCGAGGGGGAGTGTCGTCATGTTTCTTTCTTAAAATCTTTTGATAGGTAACCAAAATGGAAGTTAAATGGCTTTGGATGAAAAAGGAAAAGGTGGAGGGACTAAAACTGCCAAAAGCTCAAACTCTTTTTTAATAAAACTCCCTTCCACCTAACTTTCACTTCACATTTATTATTATCACCTAAATCATCCTACGCTCAAAAATCGATCTTCATTTCCATGTATTGGATCATCATTTTGTAAGTGGTTTAATAATCTTTACATGTTTTTAAACAAGGGTTTTGATTTTCACTCAAATCCAACGGTCAAAAGATGAGATTGAGTGTGATTCGTGTTCTACGCGTAAGCTATGAACACAAATCACTCATTCGTGTGATTTTGGTTAATGTGATTGTGTCAAAACGTTTAATTAATCATACTAAAACCATTTCTATCATCAAAACGCTCCCAGAAACACGAATTGAATGACTTTTGAAATTAGGGTTTATGCGTTGATTTGGGTATTTTGAAATGAGAACATTTTTGGTGAAAAAGATTGTTGTAGAAGGTTGTAGTCAAGTTGAATTAATCATATCTAGGCCCAGAGTACACCTAGAAACACTAATGATTCATAAAATGGAAATTAGGGTTTATGTTCATACGGTTTGGGTACTTTTGATTCTTGACACATTTGATGTTAAAACTTAGCTAAGACAACTCAATAGACATCTTAGACTTACCAGAAAAACTTTGATGCTAATCCTATGGCTAAAATTCATATGCGTAATTCTTAAACTATTAGGGTTTTAGTCTTACGCGTAAGACTTTCTACGCTTAAACTGTTTAATGAGCTTTCATGCCATGATCTGTTATAAGATGAATGTTAGTGTTAATAATGATGTTCTGATGATGTTATTTCAGGCTTGCTACGCATAAAACTCAGAATCAAGGTCATTGATACTCTACGCATAAGGATCACCTTAAGCGTAGAAAGTTATGCGTAAGAGAAATCTTACGCGTAAGGTTCTACAAAGGGACTACGCGTATCTTGTGAAGGATATGCGTAAACAGTGACCTCTACGCATAAGGTCTACTCTTACGCATAAGGTTTTTATACGCCTACGCGTAAGCTCTACGCATAAGGTCCCCTTTTCCTACGCGTAATATTTCTTACGCGTAAGTAAGGATCCTACGCATAAGCTTGCGTCTACGCGTATACTTCTCCTGTTTACGCATAAGCTACCATTTCTATGCCTAAGCCTTGATCAAACCTTCATTATGAATTGTTACGCGTGCAAACTTGTTAATAAATAAATCATAATGTCACGAAACCAATAATGTCACTAATAAACCTAAACAGTTAATATGTTGTGTTAAATAAGTGATAACATAAAATTTAAAACTTAAAGTTAACTAACTCACGAAACTTATCACGACGTAATTGGACTATTGGACAAAGAAGTGACTTTGGACTCGTAACAATCATTGACATTGTACATTCAATAATTAGACAATAAAACCTTCTGTTGATTAACATTATGTCTTTCGATATGTTGGTTCTTTTGGCTAATGTTATTTCAGATCACGACATGGCTGCTCAAATGAATGTGGATGCACCAGATGTTCTCACAATTGCTGATATCTTCCTTAATGGCTATCCAAGAAAGATTGGAAAGAACAACCTTCGGGTTGATTTTGAAACCCTCACCTGCTCAGAATCTTCCTGTTTGATTGCTATGGATATTCTCAAGAATCATCCCTACCAGAACATGCTCTCACATTCTGCTACAGTACCGGAGATCTACATGCAACAGTTCTGGAATTCAATGCAAAGGATCAAAGGTCA
This sequence comes from Chrysanthemum seticuspe, assembly GCA_019973895.1. Taxonomy (NCBI): domain Eukaryota; kingdom Viridiplantae; phylum Streptophyta; class Magnoliopsida; order Asterales; family Asteraceae; genus Chrysanthemum; species Chrysanthemum seticuspe. The sequence continues at coordinate 144,766,562 of BPTQ01000001.1, read as the reverse complement.
AAGTGCAGTGACAGTGACGCTCAATCACAAACAAGTCACCATCACACATACAGACTTACGGGCTGTTCTTCTCATCCCTGACATCGAGCCAACCGACTTCTATGCCACACCTGCTGAAGAGACAGTTTTGCAATTCTTGATTGATATTGGCTATGATGAAGCTTTAGGAATTATCACTAAGCATTCTCATGTGGAGCTTAAGAACATTCCTCAACCGTGGAGAACTCTCTACATCATCATTACCAAATCTGTCTCTGGTCGTGATAGCGGCTATGAGCATCCCAAGCTCATAGAACTGCAAATTTTTTGGTCATTAATCAACATGAAGCACATCGAGCTTGAAGCTCTGATATGGGATGACATGATGTCATTTCTCAAAAAGCTTGGCTCAAAGATTCCCTATGTCAGATACACTAAACTGTTGATCCAGAGAGCACTTGGTCTTCATCCTGATATTCCCAAGAGGCTCAATGACCCCGACAATCGTGATATGTTGACTGAGCCTATTTTAACTGTTAGAATCAAGGAAACGTCAACAAAGAAACAGGGTGCTGTGTTACCTGATCACCTTCTGTATAACGAAATCAAAAAGCTCGAGACATACAAAAGGTATCTGGTAGCAATGAAAGAAGGTAAAGTTGGTCATCTTGATGAGAAACCTTCTGGGACACCTACACGGAGAACCAGAAGAGGAAGTGCAGGAAGTGCTATAAGCATTGAGAGTCAAAGGAAGTTCCCCAAGAGGAATCCTCCTCGTAAAAGGACTGTTCCTTCTAAGGAAGCTGGTCCTATTCCCATTCCAAAGCTAGAACCACAAAGAAAGCTAGTGGACGAAAGCTCTGAAGATACACAATCAGATGAAGAGGTCTTCTACTCCGAATCTGCAACTGAAGCACCTCCTTCAGTAGCAAAACCTCCCAGTCCACCAGCTATCCAAGGAAAAGGGAAGACTCCAGTACTTGTACCTTATGATGAAAGCTCAAGCTCATATGAAGTAGCACTGGATACATCATTCTGGTTTTGAACTAATCGCTTTTTCAGACGCTGACCACGCAAGATGCTTAGATTCACGGAAAAGTACTTCAGGAGCACTACAATTTCTTGGTGATAAACTGGTGTCCTGGCAATCAAAGAAGCAGGATTGTACATCGCTGTCATCAACCGAAGCAGAATATGTAGCCATGTCCGCGTGTTGTGCTCAAGTCATCTGGATGAGAACACAACTCAAAGACTATGGTTACGTATTTGACAGAATCCCGATGTACTGCGACAATCGGAGTGCCATTGCGATCTCGTGCAACTCAGTTCAGCATTTGAAATCAAAGCACATCGATCTTCGCTATCATTTCATCAAGGACCACGTGGAACAGGGTACAGTTGAATTATACTTCGTGGGTACAGAATACCAATTGGCAGATCTACTCACCAAAGCCTTTCCTCCCGCTAGGTTTAATGAGTTGGTCCACCGGATTGGTATGCGGTGTTTGACTCAAGAGGAATTGGATGACCTCTTAAAACAGTCTTAAAAACCTGTCAAACACCAAAATCTCTTTTGTAAATATTTTTCAAAAACAAAATACAAAAATATAAAACCTGATAAAACATCAAAAATATTCTTCTATCTATTTTTCTTTCAACATGTCAAGTACATTTCTTCCGTCAACACTCTAATCTTTCAAAATTCAGTAGTTTTCCGATCAAGTGTTGAGGGGGAGAAAATAAATACTTAACTGTTTCAAAACATCCGTGTACTTGCATGTTATCCTATCCTGGTTGTTTCTTTAAAATGGTGGTCACATTTTCTGGTTCAATGACACTCCTCGGACTAAATTTTTTAACCTTTCATTATTCCTTAAGTCGAGGGGGAGTGTCGTCATGTTTCTTTCTTAAAATCTTTTGATAGGTAACCAAAATGGAAGTTAAATGGCTTTGGATGAAAAAGGAAAAGGTGGAGGGACTAAAACTGCCAAAAGCTCAAACTCTTTTTTAATAAAACTCCCTTCCACCTAACTTTCACTTCACATTTATTATTATCACCTAAATCATCCTACGCTCAAAAATCGATCTTCATTTCCATGTATTGGATCATCATTTTGTAAGTGGTTTAATAATCTTTACATGTTTTTAAACAAGGGTTTTGATTTTCACTCAAATCCAACGGTCAAAAGATGAGATTGAGTGTGATTCGTGTTCTACGCGTAAGCTATGAACACAAATCACTCATTCGTGTGATTTTGGTTAATGTGATTGTGTCAAAACGTTTAATTAATCATACTAAAACCATTTCTATCATCAAAACGCTCCCAGAAACACGAATTGAATGACTTTTGAAATTAGGGTTTATGCGTTGATTTGGGTATTTTGAAATGAGAACATTTTTGGTGAAAAAGATTGTTGTAGAAGGTTGTAGTCAAGTTGAATTAATCATATCTAGGCCCAGAGTACACCTAGAAACACTAATGATTCATAAAATGGAAATTAGGGTTTATGTTCATACGGTTTGGGTACTTTTGATTCTTGACACATTTGATGTTAAAACTTAGCTAAGACAACTCAATAGACATCTTAGACTTACCAGAAAAACTTTGATGCTAATCCTATGGCTAAAATTCATATGCGTAATTCTTAAACTATTAGGGTTTTAGTCTTACGCGTAAGACTTTCTACGCTTAAACTGTTTAATGAGCTTTCATGCCATGATCTGTTATAAGATGAATGTTAGTGTTAATAATGATGTTCTGATGATGTTATTTCAGGCTTGCTACGCATAAAACTCAGAATCAAGGTCATTGATACTCTACGCATAAGGATCACCTTAAGCGTAGAAAGTTATGCGTAAGAGAAATCTTACGCGTAAGGTTCTACAAAGGGACTACGCGTATCTTGTGAAGGATATGCGTAAACAGTGACCTCTACGCATAAGGTCTACTCTTACGCATAAGGTTTTTATACGCCTACGCGTAAGCTCTACGCATAAGGTCCCCTTTTCCTACGCGTAATATTTCTTACGCGTAAGTAAGGATCCTACGCATAAGCTTGCGTCTACGCGTATACTTCTCCTGTTTACGCATAAGCTACCATTTCTATGCCTAAGCCTTGATCAAACCTTCATTATGAATTGTTACGCGTGCAAACTTGTTAATAAATAAATCATAATGTCACGAAACCAATAATGTCACTAATAAACCTAAACAGTTAATATGTTGTGTTAAATAAGTGATAACATAAAATTTAAAACTTAAAGTTAACTAACTCACGAAACTTATCACGACGTAATTGGACTATTGGACAAAGAAGTGACTTTGGACTCGTAACAATCATTGACATTGTACATTCAATAATTAGACAATAAAACCTTCTGTTGATTAACATTATGTCTTTCGATATGTTGGTTCTTTTGGCTAATGTTATTTCAGATCACGACATGGCTGCTCAAATGAATGTGGATGCACCAGATGTTCTCACAATTGCTGATATCTTCCTTAATGGCTATCCAAGAAAGATTGGAAAGAACAACCTTCGGGTTGATTTTGAAACCCTCACCTGCTCAGAATCTTCCTGTTTGATTGCTATGGATATTCTCAAGAATCATCCCTACCAGAACATGCTCTCACATTCTGCTACAGTACCGGAGATCTACATGCAACAGTTCTGGAATTCAATGCAAAGGATCAAAGGTCAAAGTGCAGTGACAGTGACGCTCAATCACAAACAAGTCACCATCACACATACAGACTTACGGGCTGTTCTTCTCATCCCTGACATCGAGCCAACCGACTTCTATGCCACACCTGCTGAAGAGACAGTTTTGCAATTCTTGATTGATATTGGCTATGATGAAGCTTTAGGAATTATCACTAAGCATTCTCATGTGGAGCTTAAGAACATTCCTCAACCGTGGAGAACTCTCTACATCATCATTACCAAATCTGTCTCTGGTCGTGATAGCGGCTATGAGCATCCCAAGCTCATAGAACTGCAAATTTTTTGGTCATTAATCAACATGAAGCACATCGAGCTTGAAGCTCTGATATGGGATGACATGATGTCATTTCTCAAAAAGCTTGGCTCAAAGATTCCCTATGTCAGATACACTAAACTGTTGATCCAGAGAGCACTTGGTCTTCATCCTGATATTCCCAAAAGGCTCAATGACCCCGACAATCGTGATATGTTGACTGAGCCTATTTTAACTGTTAGAATCAAGGAAACGTCAACAAAGAAACAGGGTGCTGTGTTACCTGATCACCTTCTGTATAACGAAATCAAAAAGCTCGAGACATACAAAAGGTATCTGGTAGCAATGAAAGAAGGTAAAGTTGGTCATCTTGATGAGAAACCTTCTGGGACACCTACACGGAGAACCAGAAGAGGAAGTGCAGGAAGTGCTATAAGCATTGAGAGTCAAAGGAAGTTCCCCAAGAGGAATCCTCCTCGTAAAAGGACTGTTCCTTCTAAGGAAGCTGGTCCTATTCCCATTCCAAAGCTTGAACCACAAAGAAAGCTAGTGGACGAAAGCTCTGAAGATACACAATCAGATGAAGAGGTCTTCTACTCCGAATCTGCAACTGAAGCACCTCCTTCAGTAGCAAAACCTCCCAGTCCACCAGCTATCCAAGGAAAAGGGAAGACTCCAGTACTTGTACCTTATGATGAAAGCTCAAGCTCATATGAAGTAGCACTGGATACATCATACAGGAAGAAGTTTAAATTCATTAGACTCCAACACGTTGCTAAGGAATTTGCTAAGGATCAAATGGGTGGCCCCGGAGGGTCAAGTGGTGAAGTTCAACCTACACCAGGTCCTGATGCGGTTAATCGACCCGATAAGGGAACTGGTGCCACCACTTTGGAGCAACGACAAAAGCGCGTGGAAGATTCTACTGAACATGACATTGAGGAACCAGAAATTGAGAAATCAGAGAAAGATAAAGCTGATGAAGAAGCTGCAGCTCAAGCTAAAGAAGATGAAGAAGCTAGGATTCAAGCTGAAGAACAAGCTAAAACTGAACAAGATGACGAAGTGAACTATGATCAATTTCTTCTAGCCAGTCCAACTCATTCCAAGGAGAAAACTTCTGAACCTCCTAAGGACCCTGAATCTCCTCACATCTCATCATCATCAGATTCATCTTCTCACTCTTCACCACCACCTTCAAAAAGATCAACCAAATCAACATCCAAATCTGTGAAGAAACCAACAGACTCTTGGTTATCCCGGGCTAAAACAAGGATTGTCAAAGCTGTCAAGCAAGTACGGAAGAAGGATGTTACCAACAAAAAGCTGAATCAACTTGCTGACAGAATCAACCTTCTTCAAGATGGGATAAAAGAATTGTTGACAGAAAGGGAACAAATCCAGAAGTTTATCAGTGGAGATTTCCAAAAGGAATTAGAGAAGATGGCAAGAGAAGACACTCACAAATTCCTTCTCGACACCATTCCTAAAGTAACAAAAAAGTTATATTCTAAACTTCTTACTCCAAACATTGTTACATTGGTCAAACATATCATGGCCAAAGAATCTGATTACTCTGAAGATGAATTGATTTCTAAATTAGTGATGCAAATGTCAAAAAGAGCTGGAACCTTCACTTCGGATGAAGCTAAGTTTTTTGAGACCCTATTAGACTATCAACTCAAGTCTTCATGCAAAGAATCAGCAACTCAACCAAAACGACCAAGAGACGACGATGATAAGGATAAAGACTCTGCACATAAACGCTCGAAGAAGTCTGGTGAATCATCTTCTATGCAACCTCCACCCAAACGGACTCCAGCACAACAAAGGTCTCCTCCTCGTTCTTCTACTGAAAAGCCTCAGGATTCTTCTGAGTTACCACCCGAGACTCAGAAAACCAGTGATCACTTTGAGTATACGGGTGGTGACGATGAGGAATTCCATGAGCCCCAACAACAACCCGCCTCTCCAGACAAAGTACAGAAACCAGAATCCTCATCTAGGCCTAAGAAAAAGAAGAAGAAGGCGTCCAAGGCTGACGTCGTATCATGGCTAGATGAAGATAAAACTGAAGAATTTGAATGGTTTTCTACACTTGTCAACTCTACCCCCTATCCAGATGAAGGTCAAGATCTGGTAGACGGTAATACATTGGAGCATGCTAAGATACTGCAAGAAAAATTCCGTGTAAAGAAGATGACGAAATTTGAGTTGAGGTGAATCAAGAATGAAGCTTTTCAATTGTTAAAAGATAGCTCGGAAAGTGCCATCGAGGTCGAATATCACCTTGAAAACATTGCTCGAGCTATGTCTAACAACATGGATTGGCTCAACCCAGAAGCAAACATCGACTTCACCAAACGGGACAACCCTCCATATTACACCGACTGGTCTAAACCTCTACCAACAATTGGCCAACCAGATGAGCCTAGAATTCCATTCCGATATTTCTTCAACAAAGACTTGGAATTTCCTCTACACGACAGTGATGATTCAAGGAAATATGCTACATCTCTGACACTTCAGTTCCCGGCAACCATATACTCAAACTGCATAGCCATCGAGGAAAAGGCTACCCACATGTTTTCTAACAATGTGGAATTGTATGACCGTGATGAAATGTATGGGATTCATCATTGGCCGGAACGCCGACGAATCTACTACAGAAGCTGCCAAGTTCAGAAGTCTCAAAATGAAGTGTTCAGTACTAAAGGAATCGTTGCTGTTAAACATGTTGATCTTTCATCTAAATGGGACTACACTTTTCTCAAGAATATCATGGTCAAAAGACAAGACAAAAGAGATTATGCTTTCAGTGAAGCGGACTTTCAAAATTTGTCTCTCAACGACATTGAAGATCTGTATCTTGCCAAAGTACAGGGACGCATGAGACAATTCTCGACTGAAGTACAACGTGAATACATCAAGTCCTTGCTAATATTCATCAGAAGCATAGTCATACAGGAACGTGTAGAAGATCTCCAGCTTACAGTTGAATCATATCAGACCCGTGTCAACTTCACTCCACCTCAGCTAGATCTACCCGACATCAACCAGCTTCCACAATACACACTCTTCAGCAAACCATTCGGCGTCGTTTATCGCAGTGAACTTCAATGAAATTGCTTGATGGCGTGTAGAGATCTTCACAAGTTCGGAGATCACACTCTGAAGAAGGTTAGGGACGGATTGGCTTATCGGTTGAAGGCGATATATGAAGGCATAGGGTCTCAAAAGCGATGGAACTCTCAGGACAGAAGGGATGTGCAGAGGATCATCAAAATGATTGATGAAAGGTTGTATCGAAGGGATCAGTTCAGAACATTGGAAAGCTTTGTCGGTGGTCGACCCAGGATTAACATCATCGGCTATCAACGCCCTGTTCGCACTCCTGGCAACATCACAGGACTTCCTGGTACCCCTTGAACTGCTTCTATTTCATAATATTTTGGATGTATGATTTATTATCACCATGGCTTGTGCACACATATCAGTGTACAACCCGTTCTTGTCAAGAAAGGACCCTGTGGTACGCTTCAGTGCCACAATCCTTATAAAAGGAGCGAAAGCTTATTACTTTTGAGTAAAACCTATCAAACCTTTCACTTTTCAAGGTTTTGCTCAAAAGAACAAGTACTTCCTCGTATGTTTTTCGAAACCTCAACCGTTTATATCACTTGCTGAGGGGGAGTATTTGAATTTAAACTTTGTTCACAAATTGTTCACAGTGGTCATCTTCCCGCAACACTCGAAATGGTCATATTTATTCTCAACATTTCTTCAAAAACAACACTTATATGCCATTTTTGAGGGGGAGAAAATATGTGATAAGAAATATGTTGTGTTTTTCTAGTTGAATCCTCGTGTGAAAAGACTTCAACCCATGAATTGATGGGATCTAACAGTCTTACATTGAAAAGATTTGTCTTCCAAAGACTTATCCAAGTAAATTGTACCTATTCGAGAAGCTCTTGATAGACATGGACTTTGACGAGTTTGACAACCTTTCGAGGTTTGTCCACACCTTCAAGGTAGTTATTAGAGCTAGTTGTCACCTAAAAGCTGACAATGTATCTCTTTAACTATGCAACGTAACCGTGTCCCTCGGGGAATTGTCTATCTTGAGTCGATCAATTCAAAAGTGCGAGCTCTTTCCTCACTGTGCAGATTTCCGTAAAAACTCTTAAGCACATGTGGAGGGGGAGTATTTCTGAAAATCTAAAACTCTTGAAGTGTTCAAACATGTTTTTCATTCACAAACACTTTGAGAGATTTTAATGAAAAATGGTTTTATGGCAATGGAGTTATAAGGAGATTAAGGTTAGGAATAACCGTCCTATGATCCGCCAGAGCCGGAGGGATCTACCCAAGGACATCACAAATAGTTAGTACTTAGAAGTCCTTAGGTATGATTATAAAAAGGAGAAAATGAGAATTGGAGAAAGAAGGAGTTGAAGAATTAAAAAGAAATGCAAAGAAAAGGGTGAAAAGAAATAGCCCTCCAAATTTATTCAACTTAGGGCAGACACCGGGTTCAATTCATATGCTACTGGTTGTCACTTAGTGACGCCGGTATTGAAGATTAAAAGTCGTCATGGACCCAGTGACGCATGCACTAAACCTTCTTAGCCACTCAAGTTTCTCTCAAAAGAAGCTTGTTTCATTCTCACAGGGAACCCTACATAAACTATCGGCTTTCTCTTAGAGATTGCTGGTATTGAAGAAGGAGACCCTCTCCCTAGTCTCCGCTCAGGAAAACCAAAATGCACTATTGAGTCTAGAGCCACGAGATTCATCAAAAGATCTCTTAGGAACACTTGACATTTCATCACTTGATGTTCAACAATAAGAACATCAGTGGTACGTTATCGAGTCCTTCACAGATCTTAGCAATCTGTCGAGAACATTTATGAGAAGTTCACATCTGTGATCCTCAGTGATTGAATGGAAACTCCTGCCAGGGTCAACATCAAACAACCCTGACAGCAGGTCACTTCGGTAACTCCCCGTGGATTATGCTTAGTGTGTCTCAAACGGTCTATAGTCGTGAGGTGATGCTACGGTGTACCTCAGCGACTCATCTGAACTGTAGGTGTACTTCGATACATCGCATTATCTCGCTTGTGGGACTCCAGTTCAGGAACGGCCTTTGTGAGAATTAGAGTTGTGTTTTCACACTATGCTGTTAACACTCTCGAAGTTCAAACTTGTAAGTGCCGGAATCCGCTTATTACTAACCGTTTTAAATGTTTTCTTCTTATGGAAGCTCTGGAGCGGAATGATCGTGCAGATTCTTCTCATGTTCACGCCAACATCATCACTAATGAAAGTTCTATCATAAAGCAACACAAAAGTCAGAATGATTCTTCATCAAATCACAGAATCTACAAAGTTAAAGACTTAAAGAACTTCATCAGTACTATTATTCAACGTTAAAGAGCGTGTGAGCATGTTGAAGAATGACGTGGAGACACTGGAGCAGCGAAGCAGACCTGAGGTAGACTTGATGCAGACAACAACATACTATCACTTCCATCACAAAGAACAATAATCAAAGAACAAAGTTAAAGATGAAGTCAAAGCAGAACCGTTTAAAGAAAACAATTTCTCAATGGGGAGATTGTTCGAATCAAGGTAATTCTTCTCACAAGAAAGAAGAATGTCAGAAGACGTCAAAGCTACCATTACATCAACGCCTTCACCGTTTTCATCACTAACACTTAGGGGGAGATTGTTGGAATCACTCCTAAACCTAAATCAAGTGTTAGTAATTCATATGTAATTGTTAGCTTAATTATGGCCTTTATGTTTGTTATTAGCCTTAAGCTTATGTAGAAGGCCCATGAGCTTAAGCCCAAGCCCATAGGAGAAAGGAAGGGACTAGGAAGTGTTGCCCTAGCTTCCCTCCTATAAATACTCTTGTATAAGCCTCACTTGAGGGTTGGTTGTTCAATTTATTTCTTTCACTCACATCTACGCATAACCATTTACATTATATCATGTGTGTGTGTTTGGATATTGTTCAATCGCCTTTATCTCTTTCTATTAAGCATGTGTTGTAAAACTAGTGACCTAACAGATACTGCGACTACCATGGACAGAAGGGCCACACCACCAATGAGTGTGTCCAATTGCACCAGCTAATCGACAAGCTAGTAAAAGAAGGCAGATTGGACCATTTGGTTAAAGACATCAAGGAGGGGAAAGATAAGCAAAAGACTGGGAACAAGAAAGAAGTACCTAAAGATAAGGCTGATACCATCTACAAGATACAATCATGGCAGCGAATGACTAGGCAGAAGATCAGCCAAAAGTTTTCCCGCGGTAGCGAAATCTCCTTCCCCACCTTGGCTGCGGACAACGCAGTGGTAGAACCGCTCACCATTGAAATTAATGCAGGGGTCGCGATATCCACCGCATGTATGTGGATGGAGGAGCATCCGCAGATATAATGTATGAACACTGTTTCAAACGGCTGCGACCTGAGATGCGCAGTCAGTTAAGCCCGGTTAGGACGTCGTTGACTGGTTTTACAAGAGAAAAGATATGGCCGATGGGGCAAATACGCCTACTAGTCAATGTTGGAAATAAAGAACACTCCACGACAGCTTGGATGAACTTTATGATAATCAAATCCCCTTTGCCATACAATGGCATTATTGGAAGACCAGGGATTTCAGCCATACGCGCAGTACCATCTACAGCACATGGGATGCTTAAATTCCCGGTGGAGGGAGGCATTGTTACTCTCTACAATACCACTGTACCACCTAGAGAATGTAACACAATCACATGTGAGATGACACACATTCCAGAACAGCGCGCAACTAAAGTGCCAAACCTGAGGGTTGCACTCCATCCTGATTACCCAGAGCAAGAAGTATCGATCGAGGGATCGCTATCTGATAACGGCAGGGCAGCTGTGTGCGCAATCTTGCAAAAGAACCTGGATATCTTTACATGGGAACCAAAACACATGACCGGTGTACCACGCTCGATTACAGAACACAAGTTGAGGATCCGACAAGGATACTCCCCAGTACGACAGAAGAAGCGCGGCCAGGCTTCAGAGCGCGCACAAGCAATTCTGGCAGAAGTACAAAAACTTGTGGATGCAGGTATCATGCGAGAAGTCTATTACCATGACTGGCTTTCCAACCCAGTAATGGTCAAGAAGAGCGACGGTAGTTGGCGGATGTGCGTAGACTTCACGGATCTCAACAAAGCATGTCCACAAGAATGCTACCCACTACCAGAGATAGACTGGAAGATAGAATATTTGTGTGGATACCCACTTAAATGCTTCTTGGACGTATACAAAGGATACCACCAAATCCAGATGGCTAAAGAAGATGAAGAAAAAACGGCATTCCATACAAGCCAAGGCGTCTATTGTTATACTAAGATGCCCTTTGGCTTGAAGAATGCAGGTGCCACCTACCAGCGATTGGTGGACAACGCATTAGAAAAGCAGGTGGGTCGCAACCTAGAGGTTTATGTTGATGACCTTGTCATAAAAAGCCATACAGAGGATGAATTGGTGCGCGACATTGAGGAAACATTTAAGACACTAAAAAAGATCAACATGAAGCTAAATCCCAAGAAATGCACTTTTGGCGCTACAGAAGGCATGTTCCTCGGATATTTGATAGAGCCTGATGGCATCAAACCGTGTCCAGAGAAAACGAAGGCTGTCATCCAACTCCCTTCACCACGCACGTTGAAAGAAGTCCAATCTCTAAACGGAAAACTGGCCGGTTTGAATAGATTCTTATCCAAATCTGCAGACAAGTCACTCCCTCTCTTCAAAACGCTCAAGAAGTGTACAAAAAAGGGAGACTTTCGTTGGACTACGGAAGCAGAAGAAGCTTTCATACAGCTTAAACAACACTTAGCAGCGCTCCCCACGCTAGTCGCACCCCGCCCAGGGGAAGAATTGATTATGTACTTATCTGTGACTAATGGAACAGTCAGCGCGGTGCTACTGACAGACAGGGATTCAGTATAAACACTGGTATATTTTGTAAGCAAAGCGCTCAAGAAATCGGAGGTTAACTATAGTGCAATGGAGAAGTTGGTCTTGGCATTAGTATTCACCGCCAAACGGCTGCGCAGGTATGTAAGATATAACTTTTCACATACACATCAAACCATAACACAAGGTGGCGTATAGATGGAATTCTAGAGAGAGAAAGTTAGAGGTTTAGGGAACTTAGTGAGAGAAAGTGAAAGATATTATTATGAGCTCCAACTCTCTACCTTGGAAGGTAGAGAGTATTTATAGTCTTACATAAATCGCCACACATCGGGCTGTGGATCAGGCATACAGTGGGTAAAGACCCGTCCGTCCTCCACGGTGTTACTTAACTAAATACTACTTAACTAAAAAGAACTACGACTACGAGCTTTCTAACGATTACATATACTTGAGGTGACCGACTCTTTAATACCGGGAATTTCTAATTCCTAACAATCTCCCCCTAAGGGAGGTCACCTCAATCACGTACCAAAAATACATTGAATACAACCAGATAATACATTAACAATTGATCTTGCATTCATGATGTAGTCCTTTGCTCCTAAGCTCGTAGTCATTGATCCTTCACAATGCATGTTTGGTTACTTCAAGTGGAGGTCTTTTACTGATCCACGTGATAATAATTTTGAGCCATCTTTTGAGATCATCAGCTATCAACAATCTCTGAGACATCCATTGTGGTGTTGTGACTTTGGGACCGACATGCTCACATTCTGGATCATGATATCTTCTCATCAGAGTAGCGGAAGTATTTGTTGAATCATGATATTGGCAGCAGCGTAGCAGAAGCATGGAGTGAAAATATCAGAGTCATTGATGCACTTATCATGATTTCTTTTGAGATGAATGTGTAGTGTGAGCATGCGGCTATGGATTGACCGCTTCATTTTGATCAGCTGCAAACGTCGGGTGTACCTGCATACAACAGTTAGCAATAAATCGCACGAAAGTGTCTTTGATCACTTTCGTTGAATTGAGGTACACGGCCCACGGTTCCCCGTTGATCAGTACATGTACTGCCTGTGATCAGGTATAATTCCGAAGAATTTCCTTGACAGGGTTTCGCAGCTGTTCTAGCTGTTCTCAAACCGGAACGTCTCAAAGAAGACAACACGGAGTGAGTGAACCAGCGAATTTTAAGTCCACTGATTGATAAAAAGAGATTTGAAAAACAATCGTGTATTGCTCAATAGAAATTGTTTTTGCAATACAACGAAGGTTTTATTGAAAATCAATTATGAATCATAAAAACACATTTTGGTTTGAAAAATGAGTACACGGTCGATGTGCTAAAGAAAAGAGTTGTTAAGCACAAAGACCGGTTTTTCAAAGGTATCCGTCAATCCATAACCTGAACCAGGATTGATTCAAAAGATTGAATCTCTCCATTATTTCTGTTCAGTTGTCACATGGTTGATCTATTAGATAGATCTCACATGCCACCTACCAGGAGCTTGTTTGATGATGGCTCCAGAAGGTTTTCCATCTTCATTGTGAATATGTATACACATCACTCAGATGTTCTGGCAATACCACAAGGATAATGCGTAGGACTCAAGATATAATCTCTCTTTCCACATTGTATGAAACAGAGAGTCTTCATTGAAAGTGTCCTAATGAGATTTATTGATGATCTCGTGGCTCTAGACTCAATATGTGCATATTTGGATCCTGTGCCGGAGACTAGGGAGAGGGTCTCCTTCTTCAATATCAACCATCTCTAAGAGAAAGTCGATAGATAATGTCGGTTCCCCGTGAGAATGAAACAAGTCCTTTAAAGAGGAACTTGAGTGGTTTGGAAAGTTGAAGTGCAGTGCGTCACTGGGTCCATGACGTCTTGTCTTCAATACCGATGTTACCATCAGTAGCATATGAGTTGAACCCGGTTTCTGCCCTAAGGTTGAATAAATGGAGGGCTATTTGTTTTCACCCTTTTCTCATTCAATTCTTTTTAATTCTTCAACCCCTTCAGTGCTTACCTAGACTTCATAGCAAGAACCTTGTTGGGTTTATTCCAGTACTAGCTCAGTCTTAGTCCGCACTCTTCCCATATCTCATTTTTCTCCTTTTATCATCATACCTAAGGACTTCTACACTAACTAGTGGATTGTCCCTGGGTAGATCCCTCCGGTTTTGGCGGATCATGGGAACACATACCTAACCTTATCATCCTTATATCACCGTACATAAAGTAAAGTTGGTCGGTCTATTTGGTATTGTTCGTCTGCCATTGGATCCAATTGAAAACCATTTGAAAATCAATTCAGATACTTGTGATATATTATCAAAGCATTTTGTACCTGAATTGTTTTTGATATTTTTAGAACAAGAACTCCCCCTCAACATGTGCATCAAGTATTTGAAAATGTTTAGCACACGGAGGCAAGAGAAAGAATTAACTTCTTTGATTACCATTTTCTAAAAGATATCAACATCACTTCCCATATCAAATCAAGTAGATATAGGATTTCCGGGAAGGATGAGGTTTCCATAAATTCGCTCCCCCTCAATATGTGCCTCGAGGTTTGAAAAGAGTTTTGCACATACTAGAGGGAACCTGCACCTTGGGATGAATGATCACGTTTCAAATCAAAGGTTTAAGATAGATGCTCCCCCTCAACATGTGCATGAAAATTTGAAATCGTTTGTCACATGTGGGAAGGACAGCATGTAAATTCATGTGAAACCATTTACCTTAATATCAGTTTAAATCCAATTTAAATCACACATTCTCCCCCGATCACAATTATCAAAACATTTGAGATTTGTGATCTCGTATAGATTTAAATTGATTTTGAAAGCTTTTAAGGAGAATTGTGACTTGATTGTGAAAGCGTTTGAACTGATAAGGATCGGATTTTAAGACTTTACACTCCATTGATAAAACATGCATTTATATCTTTTGAAAACAATTTTAATGCCCAATAACCTTTTAATTTAATTGAAATCATTCTCCCCCTCAATCAATGACATAGGTTGTTGATTGAGAGATAGAGATTTTGACAAATAAGTCCTGATGATTATCAAAAATAGAAACCGAGTTATTTTTCAAAGCATTTGGTTTTCAGCAGATAAATGTTTATAGAATCAGAGCATGGAATTTGAAAACATGTTAAAACATGGCTCTGTTCTTTCTTTTAAAACCGGGTTATTGCCTGAAAATGACAATAAACCATTGTTTCTCTTTCTCAAATTTTTTATTTTTTTATTTTTTTATTTATTTTTTTTTTTATTTTTTATTTTTTTTTTAAATTCGAACAACATCTAAAGTCCCGTGTCATTCTTTGAATGACAACATCAAGACCGTAGATATTATCGAATCGAGAGAAACATGACAAAATGACAATATTTTTTTTTGAAGATTTTTCGAATTTTTCAAATTTTTATGGATTTTGAAAGTTTTATATTTTTCTATTTGATTTTTGAAGGTTTTATAATTTTGTATTTTGTTTTTCGAATAAATATTTACAAGAGATAGATGAAGATAGACCTTTACTCCTCGTCTTCCTCCTGAAGACGTTTGAGAGTTTCTGGTTGAAGGCTTTTCAAACCAAGATGTGGAAGAATAAACTCAAAACGTTCTCTTGGAAGAGCTTTGGTGAAGATGTCTGCTAACTGGTATTCAGTCCTCACAAAATAGAGTTCCACCACACCGTTTTCCACTTGCTCTCTGAAGAAATGATGTCGAATGTCGATGTGCTTTGCTCTTGAGTGTTGTACGTTGTTGCATGAGAGAGCAATAGCACTTTTATTATCACAGTACAGAGGGATTTGTTGAATACAAAGCCATAGTCAGTTAACTGAGATCTCATCCATAGGATTTGAGCACAACAAGATGACATGGCTATGTATTCAGCCTCTGTAGAGGAAATAGAAGTACTCATTTGCTTTTTTTGACGATTAGCTCACAAGCTTATCACCCAAAAACTGAGCACCTCCAGACGTACTTCGACGAGTATCTTGACACCCTGCATGATCTGCATCTGCATATGCTGTTAGTGACATACCGGTGTCCTTCGGGTACCAAAGACCCATATTGATGGTTCCTTGGAGATACCGAAAGACCCGTTTAACTGCTTCAAGGTGCTTTTTAGTAGGCTTAGCCTGGTATCTAGCACACATGCAAACAGCGAACAAGATGTCTGGTCTACTAGCAGTGAGATACATCAGGGATCCAATCATACTCCGATATTTCGTTTGGTCTACCATGATCCCTGAGTGGTCCTCATCTAGTTTGGTTCGTTCAATCATGGGTGTGTCAACAGGGTCACTTGAATCAAATCCAAATTTCATTAAAATCTCATATGCATATATAGATTGATTTATGAAAATGCCTCCGGGACTTTGTGAAATTTGTAATCCCAAGAAAAATGACATTTGTCCCATCATTGACATTTGAAATTTAGAACCCATTTCATTTGAAAAACGGTCACACTCATTGGGGTCAGTCGAGGCAAATATGATATCATCAACATAAATTTGAACATGAATTAAATGTTTGCCTGACTTCCTGGTGAACAATGTTGGATCAACTGCTCCTTTGCTAAATCCGGTTGATAGAAGAAACTTTGACAGTGTATCATACCATGCCCTTGGAGCTTGCTTTAAACCGTAAAGAGCCTTCTTCAAACGATAAACGTGAGTAGGATGCTCTTGATTCACAAATCCTTCAGGTTGGCTGACGTAGACGACTTCTTTAAGATCTCCGTTCAGAAATGTCGTCTTCACATCCATCTGATAGACTACCATGTTCTTACTAGCAGCATTAGCCAGAAAGATTCTGATTGCCTCGATTCGAGCAACTGGAGCAAGAGATTCTTCAAAGTCAATACCCTCTTCTTGACGGTATCCTTTAGCAACTAATCGAGCCTTGTTCTTCAACACATCACCATGCTCATCAAGTTTCACTTTGAAGATCCATTTAAGAGCAATAATCATAGCACAGTCTGGAGCAGGTACTAAATCCCATACATCAAGTCGATCAAACTCATGAATTTCATCTTGCATGGAATTGAACCAGCTATCTTCATTCATGGCGGTTTTAACATCTTTTGGTTCAATCTTAGATAGTACGGAGTTGAAGAAGCACCATAAGGCATCGGTTGCAAGTTGTTTCCGTGTTGATACAGGACGAGAGGGATTTCCAATTATGTTATCTAGTGGATGATCGTGAGTCCATTTTCTAAGGTGTTCATGTGGCAGTTGTTGAGGGACTGAGGTAGCAGAGTCGATGTCTCCTGAAGAAGATGGTTCTGATAATGATTCAGGAGCAAATATGTTTTCAAAGGGGGCATCTTCGGGAGTAGCAAAGGGATTAACTTCATCATTGAAACCAGACATAGTTCCATGATGTACCCTCGAAGTTTGATGATTTGTTGATGAGACAAAGTGATCAGCAGCAGGCGCTTCTTGACTTAATGATATTGAGATTGAAGGATTGACGTCATTCACAGGAATATGAGCAGCCTCTGAAGTAGGAATTGTCAGTTCATTAGCACTTGGCTCATAATGTTCATCAAACATGAGATCAAACAATTTCTTTCAATCATCTTCAGATGGAGGTACATATGGAGTTTCTGGAGAAGAATTTGGTATAAGGGATGAACTAATGGGACTGTCTTGAAGTGCGGGTCCTGAACTGGAGTGTCCAGGAGCCATAGGACCACTGCGATAGAAACTCTCTCTGACTATCTTTATCAACCCATATGTAGACAATTTGAAGTGACCACTGATAAAGAAAACCTGATATACCAAACTTGAAACTGAAGAAGAATTCCATGCATTTGCATCTTAAGCTCGCCTTTGTGAATTTTAACTTCAATCTCAAATAAGTGATAATTGATTAACTCCGAAGTAATCAGCTTGTCTCAAATGCCCAACACGTGAATAAACGTACAACCGGATGTACGTCGATCCACTGAATGAACCGGAACAAATGATTTCTCGACATTAATGCCTTCTTCCTAAAGGTATACATGTAGAGACTGATCTGGAAGATTCACCACAAATGTCTTCGAGCGAATGAGGTAGTCATTTTCCTTAATGTTCATGTGGTTGATTTATAGCGTGCACAATGAGAGGAACAATAATCCGTAAAGATTTGGCAAAGAAATACCAAAGAGCGGATCATTATCCATGAACAACAATCCGTGAAGATTTGGCACAGGAATACCAAAGAGCGGATCATTATTCAATAGTGCAACATACAATATCATGATAGTCATTATAAACGCCTTGTGAAATAACTGGAGATAAGGTTTCTTGAGAATTCCAAGAAGTACTTCTTAGATGGTGAACCAGTTGAATCAATAGAAACCGGAGCATGAGCTTCAGAAGCTGGATGATCAACATTCGTCGAAGGTTGAAAGTACTCATCAAACATATCTTTGAAAAACAATGAATCCCAAAGATTGATTCCCAATTATCCTTAGAAAGTGAAGCATTAGGCGTTGGAGGAGAGTCATCAAAAATCAAAACAATGAATCCCAGTTATCCTTAGTATATTCACTCTTCATCAAAAAGAATATACACTCATCATCATCAAAAATTAAGTCGTATAACCATTATTCAAACATCCATCATCACGTAGTATATTCACTCTTCTCCCCCTAAAAAATTGCACCCGAAGTTGCCATTTTTTGATTTAACAAGTGAATAAGAGTATACACCAATGAACATAGATCCACTTGATGATTGAATGAGCGTGGAAAAACATGAAACTTGTTGATGAATAATGTAGATGAGTATAGCCATTCATGAGAGAATTTCTCTTTAGCTGAAGATAAAGCGCACAGAAGAGCGTACACTTTTCTTTTCTTTGAAGAACGGGGCCTGAAGAGTTATCTGCAGACACCATTGTGTTGAAGAACGAGGCCTGAACTGATGTGAACAGACGTCATTGTTAAGAGCCCAGTCATATGTTTAGAGCCGCCCGAATCCAAGTACCAAGGGATGATTTGTACGACCTGCTTTGGACAACAGACGAAGACAGAGAATTGGAAACATTGGATCCCCACGTGCTGATGGGTTCCTTTTGGTTAGCATAAATAGTCTTTGAATCAGCAGAAACCCTAGATGCAATGGCATTAACCCTAGGAGCTGAACTAGTAGAGGCGTCAGACTTAGTCAAATGACATTTTGTGCTTAATGGGATTATTCTACCAGTTGGCTTCCAAACCTTAACAGGCACTATTCTCGGCATAGTGGATCTAGTTAAAGAGCAAGGTTTGCCATTCGTGAACATTCGACCTGTTGGCTTCCACTGAAATCCTACATTGGTAAAAACCTTCCCTGTAGGTTTCCAGGATTGCTTAATCTGTTTTGCTTTCCAAACTTTCTTAACTGGGGTATGATTCTTAGATCTCAGAAATAACACATCACATTTATCATGATTACCAGAAAATAAACATTTTTTACATGTTTTGCAGACAGCATAAGGCCTCGAATTAATTTCAGTAAGCTTAGAGCTAATACTAGAACTAACACGATTCTTTTTGTTCAAATCAAACTTCTTGTCCCTATGGTGTTCTTTTACTTCCTTATCATGATCACTTTTAGTTTGCGTAGTCCTATCCTTCTTTGCATTGCTTCTAGGTTTTGACCCGCTAACTTTAGTGTCAATCTTAACATCTGTAGAAGTAACGATGGGAACATTACATGGCTTCACTACTTTCTGCATTCCTGGTCTAGAAGTGCTGGGATCTGAAATTCTAGGAGGCACATCAAATGTTGCTTGCTTGAATTTCGACATGGAACAAGGCATATCAAGGGTCACATGCTTGGCTTTAGGCATAGAACAAGGCACAACTATTCTATCTCGCCTATTGTTAGATTTCGGACTTGTGACAATTACATACTCTAAGAGTCAAAATCAACAAATAGTTGAAAGATAACATATTGACTGATTAAGGTCTTGCTTTTAGTGGCAATTGTTCTAGGAACAAGATGCATTGGTGTATTCGGAGGATACACAGTCGCTCTAGGCATTTTCCTAAGGGGAGGGTTCGTTACAACAAGATTCTCTGCTTTTTGCTTATCTAAATCCTTTTTCCAGAACACTTGTTCAGGGGTTAATAGAGTCTGAGGCTTAAACTTGTTCAAGGAGATCCAATTTTATTTAGTGTAATTATGGGGTTTAATCGTTATGTTATTCTTTTTACACTCAGGATCTTCTAACTTCTTATTCATTTTCTCCCTAGTGACTTCATCAGATCTCTTATCTTCCTCAGTGCACTCAACGCAGCTAGGTTTCTGCCTAGGCTTAAGGATTTCATTACCATCATAAAGCACCTTATGAGCATTTCTAGCCTTTTTAATTACCTCTGGATTTGGTTCCTCAACAAGGGGAATGCTATGCTTATCGCTTAAGACTCGATGCTTAGTGATCATGTGAGCAGTTTGAATGGTATTCCCTTGTACGTACAACTTATTTTCAAGCTTGTTTTTCAAATTTTTTAGATTGGAAAAATCATTCAAAAGTTTTGATTCCTTAGCCTTGAATTCTTGCTTAAGCATTTTAACATTTTCTTGAAGTTCGTGTTTTTGCTTAGCAGTTTTGGAAAGCTTTTCTTGTAAGGAGTTTAACTCTTGTTTTAATACTTCTTCTCTAAAATTACTTTTTCTAATAATTGTACACATTTGGATATCCATCTCCTGCTCACGAGTGGTAAGTTCAAACTTAGCACGTTGTTCGTATATGGCAACTTGATCCTTATAGGTATTGAGTTCAGTGGTCAAGGAATCATCAGGCACAAATGCAGTGTACTCATGCAATTCATAATCATCATTTTGAGAAGAAGATGCATACCTAGGTACAGCAGAAACTTTCATGCAACTTTCCTCTGCATTAACGTGCACAGGTTGTGGCCGGTGCATCTCTATCTTGGGTACATCCGAAGCTTCCATGGAGCGTTCCTTTGCATTATCTTGCACGGGTTGTGACTGGTGCACCTCTCTCTCTTGTGAACATGAGCATGAAGATTCTATTTTAGCATTGTCCGACTCATCATTATTTGTTTTCTCTAACATTCTGCATTCAGCAACACCCGATTCTTCCACAGATACATTACCCAACTTATCACAACAATCTCTCAACTGCACCTGACACTCATTCACTTTTTCATCCTTTTGTGCAGTTTCCTCAATGTACTTTTTCACATTATCCATGAGTTGGATAAATGTCTCAATGAATTCCTGAATTTCCATTCCAGTATGTTTTTTGAAGGAAATTCCAGTCAAGTGTTGATCGTAATCTGCTGAATATTCCCCACTGATGAATGGCTGAAATTCATTGTAGATTACTTGAAGAGCTGCACTGGAACCATCTTTTTGACCTTCTTCATTGGTAAGTTGCAGCTTTAAATGCTCTAAGTTCAACAACAAGCTTCTTGTCAATGTAGGTAAGTCCTGTCGGAAAAGAGCACTACATGTTCGATCCCCAGCTATGGATAACAACTGTATGAGGTGCAGATGAAGTAGTTGATAGGGCTCAATGCTGCATTCCATTTGCATGGCATTCTGTAGCAGGTGCAATTCATTCTCATTGTACTCAGAATATGAAGATCTCACATCCTCGTTGTTTAATTCAAACATCTTTAATCGTTTAGTGTAGCATCCATTATCATTATTATCCATAGCATCATACAATTTAAGCACTTCTGAAATCACTGGGTCAGTAGAGTAAGACATGATGTGGTAGATTGCACGGGATGTTACAAGTCTATGATTTAAACCGAGAAATAGAATCTTTCGCGGGATTTTACTAAAATCAAGACTAAACCGTTAAGCAATGACGAATGGAATGATAGACAATTGTGTGTTAGGACATATGATTGTATGTAGGATTAGCAGAGATGTTGTTTGGTTGTGAATCGGATTGGTTTATGCCCGTTTTTCCTGAGAAATTTAGGTCTAAAAACTTAAAAACCTCAATAACTTCTGTTCGGAGCGGATTTAGACCTCGAAGATTGACCTGAATAAGATTGGTGTTCCATTCTCCTCGTTCTCACGGTCGTTTTGATGGGTAGAACGCTGAAAACGGAGTTACGGTTCAAAAGTTATGGCCGTTTGAAGTTTTGACGGGAAAAATCAACCAAGTCGCTACGAATTCTTGAACCAAGTCGCTAACAACTAATTCGCTATACCACCAAGTCGCTAAAGTCCCAAGTCGCTAAGTAAAAGGTAAGTCGCTAAGTAGTAACTCGCTAAGCCTCAAGTCGCTAGCAAAATTTTGGCAGCAATTCGCTACTCAAGTCGCTAAAGATACAAGTCGCTAAAGAGCAACTCGCTACAGACCAAGTCGCTACCACCAAGTCGCTACCCGTAGTGGAGAGTCCACTACTTGTACTGTAACTCGCTAGTTCTAACTCGCTAGGTCTAAAGCTGTAACTCGCTACAAATTTGTAAAGCAAGTCGCTATGAAGAGAATAGTCCGTGAGCTAAGTCGCTAGCCTTAAAAACCATATAAACATCACTTTTAAATCCAAAAACAACCCAACCAAGATGATTCAAGCTTACCAAATGAAAACCTAAACACTTGTGATGATTCTAAACATAAAAGTACTAACAAAATCCAAGCTTTAACACAATAAATCAACCAAATGATGCAAAAACCACTAAACTTTTTCAAACTCAAAAACCACCTAAAAACCACTAGAAATCCAAAGATGTGCAAGATATGATCTAACCATGGCTCTTGATACCAATTGTAAGATATAACTTTTCACATACACATCAAACCATAACACAAGGTGGCGTATAGATGGAATTCTAGAGAGAGAAAGTTAGAGGTTTAGGGAACTTAGTGAGAGAAAGTGAAAGATATTATTATGAGCTCCAACTCTCTACCTTGGAAGGTAGAGAGTATTTATAGTCTTACATAAATCGCCACACATCGGGCTGTGGATCAGGCATACAGTGGGTAAAGACCCGTCCGTCCTCCACGGTGTTACTTAACTAAATACTACTTAACTAAAAAGAACTACGACTACGAGCTTTCTAACGATTACATATACTTGAGGTGACCGACTCTTTAATACCGGGAATTTCTAATTCCTAACAAGGTACTTCCAGGCGCATCCAATAGCGGTGATCACAGACCAACCTATCAAGCAAATCATCTCCAAACCCGACGCATCGGGACGACTAAAGAAGTGGAGCGTGTTGCTAGGTGAGCATAACATCTCCTACAGACCACGTATTGCGGTTAAGGGGCAGATACTAGCAGAATTCATCATCGAAAAACCGGACACTGACGAGGCACCTTCACAAAGCAAGGTGGAACTGCAAGAACCATGGATCCTATTTACGGATGGATCTTCATGCGTGGACGGGTCAGGTGCATGCCTTATCCTCACGAGTCCAGAAGGAATGGAATTCACTTACGCACTGCATTTTGAATTCACAGCCACGAACAACGAGGAAGAATATGAAGCCCTGATTGCTGGATTACGCATTGCAGCTCGAATGGGCATACGCAACCTAGAAGCAAATGTGGATTCCCGTTTAGTAGCCAACCATGTGTTGGGCGAGTATGTGGCTAAAGAGGAAAACATGATTCAATACCTCGACAAGACCAAGTCCCTAATCCAGGGCTTTGACAGGTTTACCATCAAACAAGTTCCTAGGGGGGAAAACAGAAAGGCGGATGCACTGAGCAAGATTGCATCCACAAGCTTTGCGCACCTGTCAAAATAAGTATTGGTGGAAACCCTGAAGAGCAAGTCCATCTCGGAGATGGAGATATCCACGGTAATCGAGGAACAAGGTCCTACATGGATGACCCCAATTGTTGAGTTTATAAGCAAGGGTGTATTGCCCCAAGAGCAGAAGGACGCCCGACGGGTACGGCGCACGTCACCGAGGTTCGAACTTCGGGACGGTATACTATATCGGCGTTCATTTCTACAACAATGGCTTCGATGTGTCGGACCCCTTCAAGCAGATTACATACTCCAAGAGATCCACGCTGGTTCATGTAGTATGCACTCAGGACCACGGTCCATTGTGGTGCGCGCTTTATGGTCAGGATACTATTGGCCTACGATGCACCATGACGCACGGGACTTAATAAAAAAGTGTGGCGACTGCCAAGTTCACATACCTATTCCACGCCAACCACAACAGGAGCTGACACCTATCACGTCGCCATGGCCATTCTATAAATGGGGTATCGACATTGCAGGCCCCTTCCCTATTGCAGCAGGTCCCAAGCATCAAGATTTATAGTTCTTAGTGATCGATAAGCCTAATGGTGTTTTCTCTTTACTTAGTGCGCAGGTCCCAAGCATCAAGATTTAATTGATATGAGAACCGGAGTCCAAACAAGGAACGCCCAACTTTTGTATCAACAGTAATTGTTACGGTGTAACTCTCATCAGCGCTACGGTAGAGTTGCAAACTATGGCGTAACTATTCCTTTTGTTATGCCGTAGTCACTTTAACGAGGCTTATGTTTTGAAGATAATTAAGTTACGGCGCAACTCTCAATTTAAGTTACGCCTTCACTGTGATCGGGCCTATAAATACAAGCCCTAAAATCAATATTTCACATAATTCACTCACAACTCAAAGGCAGAGAATGTCACACCCCCAAAATATCGCAGCGGAACGATAGTGTCATTGGGGTATGACGTCATAGCACAAAGTATGGATACAGAAAACGACCTCTATAATGAGACGTTTTGAAAAGTTTACCATTCGTTTACATAAGTTAAAGTTTACAAGCAAGAAATCCCAAAGTTTGATAATACATAAAGAGTTTACAAAACATGTCGAATGGTAATTGTTAAAAGCACAAGACTCCAATGTATGCCATGCGACCCAAAAGCTCCATGAAATGCTATCACCTTAAGACCTGAGATAAACATGCTAAAAAGTGTCAACACAAAGGTTGGTGAGTTCATAAGTTTGTAATAAATTGATTTGAAATACATTGAGAAATGTTCACACAGCAAAGGCATTGTAAATCCACTCAGTTCCAAGTTCCGCCCATACAAAACTTGCAACCTGTGTGTTCACAACCCACTGCCTAAATAGAATGACAATCATGAATATGCGCAATATGGTAGCTAATAGTATAAATGTCACCACAAGGGTCTTCCAACAACTCGTGTTGGGATGTTCCTCCAACGCTCACGTTGGGATGTATCCATAAAAATGGCCTTCCAACATATAAATGCCGGGATGTTCCTCCAACGACTCACGTTGGGCTGTATCCAAATTAATGGCCTTCCAACATATAAATATTGGGATGTTTGTTTAAGTCTAATCACTACACGCACCAAGTCTAGAGTATATGTAATGTTGTTTGGCAATAGAGTTTAAATGTTTTGATAAATAAGCATGTATCTCGCCCCAAATAGTTTATAAGAATTTAAACGAGTAAAAGCGGGGTATGAACTCACCTGGTGTGATTGATATGCTAACAAAATGAAGTGCACGAAAGTGAGACTCGGAAACTATCCGCGACCTAGAATGAATGTTATGATATGTAATGAGTTATGATGTTATGATATGCATGCATTTCATATGTTATTTATACCATTTGCGAGTTTTGAAAATAATACTTAGCGTCGAAAATACTCTTTTGACGTCTTGACCATTCTTAAATAACTTTACAAGTATTTACGTCAAAATGTCATCCTACAATGGTTTCGTAATGATTTATGGTGAAATTTTCACTTTTCGTTGTAAAATAATGTCGTCGGAAATATCATGAAAGTGACAAAAATGGCTCCGAAAAACTAGTCGTAAAATGGTGTACGTCGAACGTTAGGAAACGAACTTGACGATTTTGGAAAGCTTGTATCAAAATCTAGAAGTTTTAGTACATGAGTTTTCGTCATAGAGGTCTCGAGCATAAAGATAATAGAGGTTAAATGTGGTGATTTTGTCCAAATGTTGTGTAAAAAGTGAGTTTCGGCAAAGTTTAAACAACCGTAAATAATTTATTACAACTCCGCTATTCAAACGGTTAGTCATTTTGAAAAATATGCTTGGTGATCTTGATTTTATTAGAAGACATTTCGTTACAAAAAGTTCTACATCATCGTTAAAAACAGCCTTCAACATGGTCGTTTTAGTTACCGTAACACTTATCTCGTAAAAATAATATAGTTTGTCTAAAAATAATAGTTACGGCAATCTTATGAAAACGTGTATATCTTAGTCGTTTCAAATCCGTTTTCTACGTTTTATACGTCCTTAACTTCGTATCAAAGTATACTAATATATTTTTGATAAGTCGAAATAATTTGTAAAGCTTAGGACTCATTTTTGACTCGTACAAACCAAAAATAGGTTGCTGAATTTTCTGAAAAATATATATTTCGCCGTCAAACTTGTAAAATTCATAACTTCTTCGTTATAACTCCGTTTTAATCCGTTCAAGCGGCCACGGATTCGTTTTAAAGTATATTTTCTAAATATCAAGGCCAAAATTTCGTGCCTACTGTCGGATTTTCCAGAAAAACAAAATAAGGACAGAACACTTTTTATACTTATCGAAAATAGTTTTTCTCGTACTAAACCTATTCCAATCCCTTCAAATCAACTCCAAAGCTAATCTAATCCTACCATACACCTTCTTAGGGTGTCATGGGTTCCTAAACATCATCAAGACCAATATATACCAAGGGAATAATTATAGGATGACTATATATATTAAACTCTAAAAATCAATGGTAAAAATGGTATAAACAACACAAGTCTTGCATGTTTTTGCTCAAAATGATGAGATAAGCATGAAATGAATATGTAAGATGAAAAATAAACATGAGATGCTTACTAGTGATATGATGAGGTGATTAGAACAAAGGATTAACCTAAACACCCTAGGTTTTTATTTCAAAACCTTGAATAAGAGTGTAATCTAAAGTGTTATAACTTGAAAATGGAAAAAAACTTTGATGATTTCTTTGTACCCCCTTGTATGGCCGGTTCATGGGGAGGAAGAACAATGAGAGAAAACTTTCCACTAACACTTGAAGTAAAATGAAATGAATGAAGTGAAGTAATAAAGTTGGAGTATAAGTCTATATAATCAAGGAACAACTTACCAACCAAATAAATGCCAACCCCCCCCCCCCCCTTGCCGGTTTTTGGGGGATATTTGTCCTCAAAATATATATATATTTTTTTATTATGTATATGTATAAAATGTGTAGTCAAAATGTAAGTGTATTTGAGTTAAATGATAACTTGTATACATTTGTGAAACTATAGTAGTTTTAGTTAAAATAAATTTTAATGGACCAAAGTAAATTATATTAAGATCATAAAAATTGTAAAAATATATTTCTTGTAAAATTTGAGTGATATAATAATTATCGTGTAGTTTTTTAAGAAAAACGTCGTAATAATATAAATTTAATGATTTATATACAAATTAAAATTTTGAACACTAGGTAAACTCAAAATATTGTTTTTATAAACTAAATGTAAGTATAAAAATATATCGTGATCATTTTTGGAAGTATCGGATTAAATGTTCAGAATAATAACTTACGCGATAACGTTTATTTAATATGAAATTTACGCGTTTAATGTGAAATGCAAAAATCATGAATGAACCGTTATGAAATGATGAATATGGAATATGAGAAATGACCGGAAATTGAGAATTGTGACAGAGAACGAGAAGAGGGTTCCAAAGGCAGATCACACGGAGCATATAGAGCCATCTCCAAGGGAGGAATCATACCATATCGATACGCTTTAGCGATCATTTCTATCTTTTACTTCAATTCATGTCTTTCATTATGTTAAACATTGAATTTATTGTATCTTTTAATTTGATTGGCTAAGCACATTTTGTGCTAGCCTAGTTATGATTCCTTGATTGTATTTTTTGTGTTTTCATGCTTCTATAGATTGTTTCTAGTGTATGCATGCATAGTTCGATGGTAGTTACCCTAGCTTCGGTAGTTTTGAAATGCGGTCGTATCTAGTTGCTTAGGAGAATTAAACAACCCTAAGTAAGTAGGTAGAGAAGGGATTAGTAAGAATTGACCAATTGACGACCTTTCCTTCTTGTGCGAACTGACCAAATGATCACCGTTCGTATGGACGAACTTAAGAAGTTAGGGATGAGTGTCTAAGATGCTAGCGCTCCGGCACTCATTATTTTTGAATCTTGCATGTAGGGTACTTAATGACTTGGCTTAGGTTGCTTAAGACCATCGACTCCCCAAAGTGTTGGCCTTTGACGTCGGGTAAGAACCTTTGTTGATAGGTTAGGACGAATTGACCATATGCTGTCTTAGCGACTTTAACCCCCACTTGAATCAATTGGAAGTAATTTAGAAAACATAGACATTACATGATAGTATGATTAATTCGGTTAGCACAGTTTCTCACCACTGTTCACAACCTTTATTTACTTTTCGTTATTCATTTCTTGTCTTAGTTTAGTTAATCATTTCAACTTCAAAACCAGTTAAAACAAGTGACACTTAGACTTAATAGGAGCCTCATCTACATAGCTCTTGGGAATGACCTCGGCTTTACCACTCTCTATACTACACACGATCGAGTTCACTGCTCGTTAGTTCATTAGGTAGACCTTAGTTAGACGAGACTTATAATATTAAATCCTGGTTGGAATACCTGCATCAGAATTTTGGCGCCGCTGCCGGGGAGCTATATTAGGATTATTTGTTAAGTCTTATTTTTTTTATTTAGTTTTTGTTTTCTCATGATATTCTTTAAGTTTCAGGTACCATGGCAGTTGTGGACATTGATACCCTCACTCTCGAGAAATACCTTGCTATGACTCGGGATGTGCAAGGGCCGGGACTTTTTAGGCCAACTATTGATGATGACACACAATTCGAAATCAAGCCACAATTCATGAGGGAGCTTCCTGCAAATCCCTTTTCCGAAAGCATTATCGATGATGCTTACGAGCACGTGGATAATGTGGAGTACATTATCAGCCTCTTTAAATTTCTGAGAGTCTCAAACGATGCTGTCATGCTACGTGTGTTCCCTATTACACTCACTGGAGCTGCTAGAAGATGGGTCGACAGATTAGCCATCGGGACAGTTAATACATGGGCTCTCCTCAAAAGCTATTTCATTCAAAAGTATTGTCCTCCTTCTAGGATAACAAAGCAACTCAAGGAGATCCATAATTTCAGGCAAGAAGGTGATGAGATGTTGTACCAGGATTGGGAAAGAAACAACGGTCTCCTTTACAAATGCCCTACTCATGACCTTAATAGCCACCAAAGGTAAATGTCTTCTATAAGGGTATGGACATCTCCACAAGGTAGATGCTCGATTCGCAAGGGCCAATCCCTGGGATGACTCCTACACGAGCTTTGGATGCTATTCAAAAGATGGTTGACCACTCTCATAAATGGCATAACGAAGGAAGCAATAGAAGCATAAGTGGAAATATGGACGGCATTGCAGCCATAAATAATAAACTTGAGAGTCTTGGTAGGGACATGAAAAAGCTGAAGGAAAATGTGCACTCTATACAAGTTGGTTGCAATACTTGCAATGATGCTCACCTTGCCAAAGAATGTTCGCTTAAAGAAGAAGTCAAAAGATTTGATGAGGCATAATATGGGAATAGTAGGCCATTTCACGGATATAATGGTAACGGAGCTAAATACCGTGAAGGACCCCCAGGATATTATACAAGGATTGACAACAAACTTCCTAAACCTAATATTGATGAGTTGGTTCATAAATACATCGAAGAATCTGCTAGAAACAATGACAGGTTCAAGGAATGGATGATCAAAGTAAAATAAGACACATATATGAACTTAAGAAACCAGAAAGCCACGATCAAGAACTTAGAGACTCAAATTGGGCAGCATGCTAAAAATTTTAGAACTAGGAAAGATGAAGCTATTACATGCAAAGCCGTATTTGCACAAGTGATAAGGATTTAAAACGTACAATTTTAAGGGGTTATTTAAGCCCTTAATCGACCACTTTTATATCCGTTACTGCTTAATTTCGTTCCTTTTCACTTTTTAGGTCTCTTAAAAGCAAAATGCTGGAATGAAGCACATTTGGACGAAAAGGAGTAAATACATGAAGAAAATGACAAAGTAAGAATCGAAGCCACTCAAGCTGCTCAAATTGAACCTGACGGCGTCCCAATCAAAGGGCGACATCGTCCCTCTATACAGACTTGATAAAAATATGCACCAGACGGCTCAGTGAAATTTTTGCTTGTACAACCTGACGGCGTCAGGCTTTAAAGAAGAAGGGCGTCACTCAGACTTTTCATCTCAGACGGCCCAAATCCAGAATCAGACGACGTCCCATCTGAAGACTGACGACGTCACAACTCTAAGGTGATGCCATCCCATCGATGACTTGGCCAAGACGAAAACCCTAATGACGGCGAGCTGACGGCGTCCCACCTATAAGGCGATGTCGTCGCAAGTGTAAATCTATATATAGAATTCGATTTTTCTGCATTTAAGTAGGTAGACTTTTGGAGTAAAAATTCTAAACGTTTGTAGTCCGACTTGGACAGTATCATAGGGTCCCAAACCTTATTTTACACATCAAGATAAGTGTTTTAATCCAAAATATCATTATGTCTTCCATTGATTGTGTGTATGCTTGCTTGTTTAACATGTCTAGCTAAATTTATTGTGTGTTTGCTTAGATCTATAAAACCTAGTTATTAATTATTGTTAGGTTATCTCTTATCTTAATTGTAATTGGCTTAGGAGTGCAACTAGGCTTTCGTTGTGTTTAATGCTTGAGTAATCTTTGTGAAATTTGGCTTATGAGTAAAATAGTTTAAGGTCTTGCGGATTTCGTAGGCTAAACCCAAAGGTAACCTCAAAGAGTTAGGGCATAGGCACACCCTACGACCTTAGGAAATACAACACGATTAAGATAAGGTGTGACAATTCAACCGATCAATAAAAGATAACTAGGGAGTAATAGTATCTAGATAAACACATTTTTAATCATCATACGATCACACATCAATTAGACATAAGACTACCCGTATTATTAGATAATTAGATAGTAGAAGTAATCGGTAGAAGTACCACCCCCAACCAATTGCCCCGAGATTTTACCTTAGCTTTATAAAAAAACTATAAAAAGATAAAAAATAATCATCCTCAACCCCCACCTTCTCGTAATACATTTCTTGCTAGCATTTCTATTCCCCTAGAAAATGATATCAATCCCCGATGCTTACCCAATACTACACTACAACGATTAGGTTCACTGCCTAGGAGGTTGAAAAACTTGCTCGAAGAAAAGGAAGTTCCTTTGACCCCGAACGCGCTTCGTACGCGCATTAAGTTTTTGGCGCCGCTGCCGGAGAATAGAATAACTAGCTAGATCTTTATCTCGTTTAGTTTCCCTTGCTTGATTCCTGTCAAGTAAGATTTTTTCTCATTTTTAGCTTCCTTGTAGTTTATCCCCCTTCTTCGTGACTTTGTTCGTAAATCCCATCACTCACCATGATTCGCATCTTTCACCGGAGAAAATTTGCACTACCCGCTCCCAATCCCGCAATGGAAAATGCAATCCCACAAAACCTTTCACCCGTTCACCACTTTGAAAATCACCTAGGGTATAATGAAATAAATTGGCAAAAACATAGTCCTTTCTACGATTCGGATTCCAATGAAGAATTTGATTACGGAGAGGCACTTGATAATGGGGAGGTCATCGATGAAGTTAGTTTTGATGTGAAAGAATACCCCTCCCAATGTTTTGACCCTAGGTGTAAAATTGAGGTTGATGGCTCCTTCAACATGCAATTCCCTTGTAAAATAGGATTTGAAAGTTTTGATGCTTACTTGCATTCATTCTTACCTTTAAACTTAGTATCAAGGAATCTATATAATAAAATTAAGGTGAATGAATTAGCCTATCAAGGGGACAATGTTGTTGATGCGGTCGCTCACTTGCATGTGTTTGTTGGAAGTTTTGCCTATTTGGTTGAATTCATGGTCTTAAAAGATTTAGGAGAATTC
Source organism: Chrysanthemum seticuspe (assembly GCA_019973895.1). Taxonomy (NCBI): domain Eukaryota; kingdom Viridiplantae; phylum Streptophyta; class Magnoliopsida; order Asterales; family Asteraceae; genus Chrysanthemum; species Chrysanthemum seticuspe. Next base: position 144,734,590 of record BPTQ01000001.1, on the reverse strand, counting down.
ATTGATGGAAGCCTCACTCAAGTAATATTTGGAACATCCTTTAAGAGAATGACTAAGTTGAATGAATGGATGGTTGATGGTTTAGTCACATTCTCTAATGAAGTTGAGGATTTTGTCTATCAAATGCCCCATACGCACCCTAGGTTTAAACACAAAGATATGGAGGCATGCACTCAGATGGCTCCTATTCCGATACTTAGTTAAAGAGAGAAACAATGGGGACTTAGGCATACTTATGAAAAAAATAAAAGGTACTATAAAAAATGCCTAGAATTAGGAGATGAGTACAAGAAAAATGAGAGAACATTAAAGTGGCTTAGATATGGGCACGTAAGCGTGCACGAGACAACGTAGGAGCACGACTTCGAGTCTAGCTACAAGACTCATAAGTAAAGAAAAGCGCTTCGTGGGAGGCAACCCATGCTTAATTGTTTGCTTGTTTGTGTGTCATATATCTTTTTTATTATTGTTTATTCTCATGCTTGATTTTGTGAAAATGCTTTATTTTGTCTTTAACCTCGCCTTAATTACATATAAAGGTATTTTACAAAACAATAAGTGTAGGGAAGATTACATACGTTTTTCAAGAACGTGAACATGAGGATTACAATTAGTGAAATTGGTATATATTGTGTTTGTTAGAGTCAAATGCTTGTATCGAGTCATAATGGATGTTTTGCAGGAATTTTTCCAGGTTTTAAAGATGTAATTTTTCCAGAAAAACGCAGCAGACCAGTTTCTGTCATGACAACCTGACGGCGTCAGGATTAAAGCCTGACGACGTCAGGTCAAGCAGAAATAACTTATCAATTTTTTTCTTCGTTTTCTGTGCTACTTATAAATTTTTGGAAATTCTCAGGTCTTAATTTTCCAGAAAAAACTGCAAACATCCATTCCACAAACATTATATCCTAGTATAGTTGTGTTATATATAGTTTACCGCCAATTTTATGCGAAGGTTTCGTTTGTTTTCTTAAAGTATGCAGGTTATATTTGGCAAGAAAAAGAAACACAAATTGGCGGTAAATTGTTATATATAAATAATTACGATGGTTTTCTTTTTCACACGTGTAATATTTGTGTATTCTTCTTGGAAAAGAATTTACCGCCAAGAAACACATAATCGTGTAATATTTGTGTTTCTTTTTCTTCTTGGAAACACAAATATTACCTGCATATAAATTGTTAAGAAAACAAACATTACCTGCATATAAACCGTGTGAAGTTGGCGGTAAATCGTTTGTTTTCTTAAAGTGTGCAGGTTACATTGTATATAAATTGTTATATATAAATAATTACGACGGTTTTCTTAAATATTACACGATTATTATTATTTCACTCAAATTTTGCAAGAAATGTATTTTTATAATTTTTATGACCTAAATATATTTTATCTTGACCCGTTAAAATTTATTTTTATCTAACACTACCCTAAATATTCAAATGTGTACACAACTTACCACAAGTCTTCAAGTAACTCACATCTAATTACACTTATACATTTAAAAAAAATATATATGAAAGTAAATGATAACACCCCCTTGTCGACAAGGGGGTGAGTCATTTGGGTGAATCACTTGTCTTGTAAATATCTCATAAGTATATGTATTATACTAATTAACCAAACTCATTTCAATCCATTATTTTCACAAAGTAAAAAGATCAAACTATCTTTCTCTCTTCTCTCTAAAACCGGCAGCCACTAGGAGCAAGAAGATCATCACAAAAATTTTCAAGACAAAGTTATTTACACACTCTAGTATCACTTTTGTATAGGGTTTTGCAATATAAACCTTGGGTGATTAGGAAAAATCCATTGTCCATAAACCTCATCAAGTTACTAGTAAGCATTCATATTCATCATAATATTTCATATTCATTGTTATGGTCATTTCATTTTATTTGAGAAAACATGCAAGACTCATGAGGTTTATACCACTTTTTCATTGATTTTAAGAGTTATGTATATTATAAGTCATCCTATAATTACTCCTTGTTATATATTATTTTGGTGATGTCTAGGAACCCATGACACCCTAAGAAGGTGTATAGTAGGATTAGAATAGCTTCGGAGTTGTTTTGAATGGGTTAAAATAGGTTTGGCGCGAGAAAAACTCATTTCAACAAGTTTGCAAAAGGGTCTGTCCTTATTTTCAAAATCTGGAAAATCCGACAGTGGGTAAAAATTTTTGGCCTATATATTTAGAAAATATACTTTAAAACGAAAACGTGGCCGCTTGAACGGATTAAAACGGAGTTATAACGAAGAAGTTATGAATTTTTCAAGTTAGGCGACGAAAACTATAAATTTCTGAAATTTCAGCATGTATTGCTTATTTTGTACGAGTCAAAAATGAAGCTTGGGCGTTGTAAATTATGTCGACTTGTCAAAAATATGTTAGTATACTTTGATACAAAGCTAAGGACCTTTAAAACGTAGAAAACGGATTTGTAACGATTAAATTGTACACGTTTACAAAAGTTGCCGTAACTTTATTATATAAGAAAAACTAAATTATTTCTAATAGACAAGTTTTACGGCAAAACAAGAGACCAAGTTGAAGGTTGTTTTTAACATTGATTTAGAACTTTTTATAAAGTGATGTCTTCTAGTAAAAGTAAGATCGCCAAGTATATTTATCAAAATGTCCGACCGTTTGATTAGCGGAGTTGTAATGAATTAATTACGTTTACTGAAACTTTGCCGAAAACCATCTTTAAACTATGTTTTGGGACATAAGTACCATACTTAACCTCTATTTTTCTTTATGTTCGAGACCTTTAGGATGGAAACTTAAACACTAAAACTTTGAGATAATGATACGAGCTTCCAAAAACTGTTGAGTTCGTTTCCTAACACTCGATGTGCACCATTTTACGACTAGCTTTTCAAGGCCGTTTAGTCACTTTCATGAAATTGTCAAATGACATTATTTTACGACGAAAAGTTATAATTTCATAATAAATCATTAAATGACTATCGTAGGATATCATTTCAACGTAAGTACTTGTAAAGTATTATATAACATGACGAGATGTCATAAACATATATTTCGACGATAAATTCTATTTTCAAAAGCGTACAAGTGGTATAGATTTCATATGAGTTTGCATGCACGACATTGTTTAATGATTTACATTAGAACATATCATTCATGATAGGACACGGTCAGAGGTTGCGCCTCATTTCAGTATTGCCATTATATCATCATTATCATTGCAACAGGTGAGTTTTCATAGCCCCGATTTATTCAAGTTTTTACTTATTTCAAACCTACGGGGGAGAATACATTGTACATCATTTTTATTACGATGCCAAGTATATCAAATTCATTACATTGCTTAAGTTACGTCATGCCAATTGAATGTCCCCATTATATAACATGAACCGTTAATTCCGAAAGAAGCGAGGGTGAGTGGATAGATCTATCGAGGGTGACTCCTCCATCCGGGTTGGTGGATTCCAACTGGTTAAACGGATGCATTTCATTTAATAACATTATTTGAGTTGTTTGGCAAACACTCTGTTGGGGCGAACATCATGATCAGTCTAGTTTCGGTGTCATGGACTTATAGCAATTGTATCATTTTTGTGACGACATTGTCATACATAATTTATACTTGTGGTAGTCGTATTTAACATTTTCAAGAACTCTATGAACTCACTCAACCATTGTGTTGACACTTTTAGCAATGTATTTTCAGGTAACTAAGGCATTCACTTCATGGCATGCATGTGGACATATCATAGAGTCGCGGTGACGACGCGTCTCACATGGGATTTATACACTTTAAAAACATCGTTTGACTTGTACCAAACTTATTTTCCGCACATGTTGATTTTTATTTGGGACCTATCTTTGTAACTCTAAATGTTTTTAATATATCAAACGATGTTCTTTTCAAACGACACTTTAGGTCGTTCAATATAACTGTGATTGTGGTGCTATGACAGTCATCCCCCAGGAATTCCATTCCGCTGCAAAACAGGTAATTTGGAGGTGTGACAGATTGGCATCAGAGCTTCGGTTATAGAGAACTAGGTTGCATCATTGACCCTAGACTATAACTACATCGTCATAGCATCTCATCATTTCATCATAAGTGTATATTCACTATACATGCGGTTTCATTCGCACATTTTGCGAGTTATTTACTTTCATTTCAAATCGATTGTCACGTTAATGCCTTCAGATACCCATCCCATCATACTCACATCAGACTTTGATATGGAGAATTCCCTGTCATTCCCTATCACAATTTTAACATCAGTTGACTCAACACAGATAACATCAGTTGATGAGACTGAACCCTTTTAGGAGGACGAAGTTGCACCTACACCATCACGATCACCATTGATTCACTATAGGATCAGGACAATTTTTATCATTCTGTTGGGACAGATTATACCATTTGGTTGAACTTATAGGCTTAGTCCTAATGAACCTATTTTCTTAACTCACCACAAGGGTTTCCATTATCATCATCGTCATCATTATCATCTAGAGCATCATTTGTACCATCACATCTCATATACACTACTCATACATATGAATTGCAGCTTGGGAAGCGTGCATGATTTAACATACCACTACCATCTATCACTAAGACTATAGAAACTACACTATCTTATAGATTTAAGGACTTTGAGAGTTTCAAAGCTGTTGCTGCTAGACAGCCTACTACTCCTACACTTGAGACATGATTAGACTACCAACCGGAACAGATAATAAGTACCTTTCTAGCTAATGTAATCTGTAACACTTATTATCTCCACGATAATCACAACCTTTGTTTATTTCATTCCCTATTCCAATTGTCCAATTTTCAATCATTTCGCGACAATACATCACTATCTTACTAGGGGTTAGGCCAACTTTATTTATGAAAAATTAAGAGACTATTACCACTCTATGAGGTTCTCCCATGTATCCTACAAACCAATCAACAAATTATATTTCAAGTTACTTTGCTATTACTTCATAACATTATTTCATTTAATCTTATTTCAAGCTATTTTACACCATCTTAGAAACATTGTTTCATAAAGTTTTAAAACAAGTTGTTTCGTTACCACCCTATCAATTGGCTTTCAATCATTTTATCAATTATTTAATACCATCATGCGAAACGATTTTTATATTACTCTGAAAAATTGTTTGAGCCATTATATTACAAAACAAAACGTTGAATACCATTTAAAACTTCAGAGGAACATAATACCATTTCAATAAAACCAAGCATCACATCATTTGTCCTCGATTATACATGGCCTGATCACCTATGTATAATTCAGGAAGAATTATGTCATGAAAGTAACAAGCATCATTTCAAATCTCTTAAAACAATCTTCACTCAAAAGCAAAGCTTTGTAATTAGATAAATAGTTCATAAACATTCCTTTGTGTTAACACTCTATAGAAGCCCACGCCATTCATCCCTCACTCAACCGATAAGTTAGAATTTGATGAGTTACCTTTTTAGGAAAGGCTTTCTATACCATCTGTGAGGAGGATTCCTCGATACAAGAAAACAATGAAAGGATTTCGGAATTTCCAACAAGGACTTGAAGTAGGTAGCGAGATCTTTCAAAACCTAACAAAAATCTTAAGCCATCACGGGACAATCCGAACCACTATCTTTGGATTAGAAGCCAAACTCTATCATTTCAAAAGTACTAGCTAGACCGAGTTACGAGATTTAATATGAAGCAAATACACACTAAGCAACACTATAGAGATAAACCAAGTCTTCTAACCAAGACTACAGAACATTTCATTAAACATGGCCTCAACAATATGTGAACTTCCCTACAATGAGTTTCCCTTAAAGGTAAAATTTGGTTAAGTTAAGGTTAGCGATATAAACTTCCCCTAAGGCATTGTGTTCTCTAGAAATTCCAAGTAACCTCACTTCTATATCAAGAGATGCAACAGTTTTGAACATATCGGACAATCAATGACACTCCATCTACAAGTGAAATTAGAACAAACATTCTTTGACATAGTATAAGCTGATATCTATGTCTATGCTAGCATGATAAAAATCTAAGTGATGAAATATTTTAGAAGCACTCAATATCGGAACAAATCTTGAAAATCAACCACCACACCACATCACTTAAATATTTAAGGTTTTGTGACTTGACAACATATAGCATGGAAACACTTCAATAATCAAACAATAAACATTTTAGTCATGGAGACTAAGCACCTTAGGCAAGGAAGACTCAAGTCATGACATTCGCTAGAACTAGAAGCGCGAGGAATCACAACTGTTACCCATAATCTATTCTTTTCAATAATGCCCTTTTCAACAGACTTGACATTTTGAAATTTGGCATGAGACACGTGGTATCAATTCCAGTTATACCTATTATAAGCTATTCAATTCACCTTAGACTGCTGCCAGTCATTTCAATCTTCACATGGAATCTATTAGGACATGAGTACCACCTATTATCCTCAGCTCAATGGTTGGAGCGAGAGAACAATTCCAACATTAGAAGATATGCTCAAGGCATGTGTGATTTTCTAGAAATGATTAGGCAAATCATTCTTCATCGACAAGTTCCCTTACAACAATAGTCAACACATGAACATATTGACTACACCAATTGAGACACTCTATGGTTGAGGTGTTAATCACTTATTCACTGGTCAAAATCAGGAAAATCCAACTCATTAGTCCATAACTCATTCCTGAAACAACAAAGAAATCGTACAAATCAAGAATCAGTTACAAACAACAACAAATAGCTAGATAAGCTACGTCGATGTACGACGCAAAATATTGGAAGTATGTTCCATAAGTCGCAAACCATTAGAATATCAAGTTGGCAACAGATTATGTTCAAAGTCCCGTCTTGGAAAGGCGTGGTACAATTCAGAAAAACATTGGACGACCCAATGCGACTCAAATATTCTCATCTTTTCACAAGTAACATCGTAGAACCTATCATGGACTGAATTCAGGGACTGAATTCCTTTTTGGTTGGGCGAATGTGACAACTCGTAATTTCAGGTCATTTTGCAAACTTTAAAAGTTTCACTATTTCATCATTTATCGTAAACTAGGTTTACGAGTATCAAATTCGCGTAACCTTAGTGGTTTAGCTGCGAATTCATGAACATTTCATCGAGGGCATTTCAAATAGACTAGATTTAGTCTACATATCATCAAAAATATCATTTCATATCAATTTATGCATGGGTTTGCATTTTCCATTAAACGTTTATTTTTCTATTAAATAAACGCTATCGCGTAATCAATTATTTTGAACATTTGATCCGACAGTTCCAAATATATTTTTATACTCATTTTAAGACTATAAAAATTATATTATTAGTTTACCCGATGTTTTCAATTTATTTTGTATATAAATTGTTATATATAAATAATTACGACGGTTTTCTTAAATATTACACGATTATTATTATTTCACTCAAATTTTGCAAGAAATGTATTTTTATAATTTTTATGACCTAAATATATTTTATCTTGACCCGTTAAAATTTATTTTTATCTAACACTACCCTAAATATTCCAATGTGTACACAACTTACCACAAGTCTTCAAGTAACTCACATCTAATTACACTTATACATTTAAAAAAAATAAATATATGAAAGTAAATGATAACACCCCCTTGTCGACAAAGGGGTGAGTCATTTGGGTGAATCACTTGTCTTGTAAATATCTCATAAGTATATGTATTATACTAATTAACCAAACTCATTTCAATCCATTATTTTCACAAAGTAAAAAGATCAAACTATCTTTCTCTCTTCTCTCTAAAATCGGCAGCCACTAGGAGCAAGAAGATCATCACAAAAATTTTCAAGACAAAGTTATTTACACACTCTAGTATCACTTTTGTATAGGGTTTTGCAATATAAACCTTGGGTGATTAGGAAAAATCCATTGTCCATAAACCTCATCAAGTTACTAGTAAGCATTCATATTCATCATAATATTTCATATTCACTGTTATGGTCATTTCATTTTATTTGAGAAAACATGCAAGACTCATGAGGTTTATACCACTTTTTCATTGATTTTAAGAGTTATGTATATTATACGTCATCCTATAATTACTCCTTGTTATATATTATTTTTGGTGATGTCTAGGAACCCATGACACCCTAAGAAGGTGTATGGTAGGATTAGAATAGCTTCGGAGTTGTTTTGAATGGGTTAGAATAGGTTTGGCGCGAGAAAAACTCATTTCGACAAGTTTGCAAAAGGGTCTGTCCTTATTTTTAAAATCTAGAAAATCCGACAGTAGGTAAAATTTTTTGGCCTAGATATTTAGAAAATATACTTTGAAACGAAAACGTGGCCGCTTGAACGGATTAAAACGGAGTTATAACGAAGAAGTTATGAATTTTTCAAGTTAGGCGACGAAAACTATAAATTTCTGAAATTTCAGCATGTATTGCTTATTTTGTACGAGTCAAAAATGAAGCTTGGGCGTTGTAAATTATGTCGACTTGTCAAAAATATGTTAGTATACTTTGATACAAAGCTAAGGACCTTTAAAACGTAGAAAACGGATTTGTAACGATTAAATTATACACGTTTACAAAAGTTGCCGTAACTTTATTATATAAGAAAAACTAAATTATTTCTAATAGACAAGTTTTACGGCAAAACAAGAGACCAAGTTGAAGGTTGTTTTTAACATTGATTTAGAACTTTTTATAAAGTGATGTCTTCTAGTAAAAGTAAGATCGCCAAGTATATTTATCAAAATGTCCGACCGTTTGATTAGTGGAGTTGTAATGAATTAATTACGTTTACTCAAACTTTGCCGAAAACCATCTTTAAACTATGTTTTGGGACATAAGTACCATACTTAACCTCTATTTTTCTTTATGTTCGAGACCTTTAGGATGGAAACTTAAACACTAAAACTTTGAGATAATGATACGAGCTTCCAAAAACTGTTGAGTTCGTTTCCTAACACTCGATGTGCACCATTTTACGACTAGCTTTTCAAGGCCGTTTAGTCACTTTCATGAAATTGTCAAATGACATTATTTTACGACGAAAAGTTATAATTTCATAATAAATCATTAAATAACTATCGTAGGATATCATTTCAACATAAGTACTTGTAAAGTATTATATAACATGACGAGATGTCATAAACATATATTTCGACGATAAATTCTATTTTCAAAAGCGTACAAGTGGTATAGATTTCATATGAGTTTGCATGCACGACATTGTTTAATGATTTACATTAGAACATATCATTCATGATAGGACACGGTCAGAGGTTGCGCCTCATTTCAGTATTGCCATTATATCATCATTATCATTGCAACAGGTGAGTTTTCATAGCCCCGATTTATTCAAGTTTTTACTTATTTCAAACCTACGGGGGAGAATACATTGTACATCATTTTTATTACGATGCCAAGTATATCAAATTCATTACATTGCTTAAGTTACGTCATGCCAATTGAATGTCCCCATTATATAACATGAACCGTTAATTCCGAAAGAAGCGAGGGTGAGTGGATAGATCTATCGAGGGTGACTCCTCCATCCGGGTTGGTGGATTCCAACTGGTTAAACGGATGCATTTCATTTAATAACATTATTTGAGTTGTTTGGCAAACACTCTGTTGGGGCGAACATCATGATCAGTCTAGTTTCGGTGTCATGGACTTATAGCAATTGTATCATTTTTGTGACGACATTGTCATACATAATTTATACTTGTGGTAGTCGTATTTAACATTTTCAAGAACTCTATGAACTCACTCAACCATTGTGTTGACACTTTTAGCAATGTATTTTCAGGTAACTAAGGCATTCACTTCATGGCATGCATGTGGACATATCATAGAGTCGCGGTGACGACGCGTCTCACATGGGATTTATACACTTTAAAAACATCGTTTGACTTGTACCAAACTTATTTTCCGCACATGTTGATTTTTATTTGGGACCTATCTTTGTAACTCTAAATGTTTTTAATATATCAAACGATGTTCTTTTCAAACGACACTTTAGGTCGTTCAATATAACTGTGATTGTGGTGCTATGACAGTCATCCCCCAGGAATTCCATTCCGCTGCAAAACAGGTAATTTGGGGGTGTGACAGGAAATCACGCTTTCATCAAAGACTTACATCTGAAGATCATCGAAGACCCCGCATATTCTCATATTATGTTCATCTCAAGTGGGGGATGTTTATGTTTTCTATTTAGATTAAAAAAAAATGATTCAAAAAAAATGTTGTTTATTGTTTATGTTATTTAGTGCAATGTTAGAAGCACTATGTTAGGAGCTCATCGGATATTAAGCATCAAGGAGGCCACCTCGGTCACATTTGAAGAATTGAGTTGGTGGTAATATTACACCAATAGTTTGAAGATCAGGTAATGTACCCATCATGACGTCCACTAATGGCACATCTACTTGATATATCATGACCCGGTTTCTTCATCTCAAAGCTTGAACTTTGGATGGACGGTGGGCGGTGATAACTTAGTTATAGGTTAAGACTATTTGTTTTGGTTATTTTTATTTTACACCAATTATTTACCATGTCTTATCCTACCTTTAAGTCATGAAGCGTGTCTAGGTGATGAAGCGAGCAATCTTTGGTGTCTTGGCCATGGATTTGGTCATGGATCATTGATTTTGTCTACCTTGCCGTGACACATTAGTAATGACAATTCACCCTTAACCTCATTGTGTGTCTACCCATATTTCCCTCAAAGATTGTTTAGTCCTTAACTATAGTGGTGGAGATTTTTGTAACCTCCAAGTTTATGATAGAATACATGTTATGACTGTGCTTTGAGTGATCACCCCGAAATTGACACTTAGACTAAATGAGAGAATATGAGTATTTGTTCCCATTTCGTGAGGTGTTTGGCTTTGATTTATTCAAGCATAAGGAATTTTTAAACTCATATATTCCAGGTATTGGGGGATATGTTTTTATAAAATTCTCTAATAAGGTATACTTGATGGCAAGTAGAGTTCAAGTGAGGGGATATTTGATAATATCAAATAGTCCTGACTTTTTAGTGTCAACTTCCCCCGATTATGCTCATGTTTTATGTCATTTATATGGATTTATGCTTGTATTCCCTTATATTTCACTTCCAGGTAAAATATGAGCATTGGAGCTTAGAGACACGGATTTTTGGAGATTTTCCTAACGGTTTTATGTTAGTATGCTATTTATGAAGAAGCTACGGCGTAACTCATGTTCTCTATTACGCCGTAGTTAGTGTTTTGTCACAGAAGACCAACTCAACCGTAGTTACGGCGTAACTCTCAACTAAGGTTACGCCGTAATCATCTAGGTCATAAAGTATTTCACGCCTCCATCAACTATACCGTAACATCCTTACAAGCATTACGACGTAACAACCTTCTATTAAGAGAACGTAATTGTTACGACGTAACTCTCATCAGCACTACGGCAGAGCTGCAAACTACGGCGTAACTATTCCTTTTGTTACGCCGTAGTCACTTTAGCAAGGCTTTTGTTTTGAAGATACTTAAGTTACTTCGTAACTCGCAATTTAAGTTACGCTGTAACTGTGATCGGGCCTATAAATTCAAGCCTTAAAATTTGCATTTCACATCATTCACTCACAACTCAAAGGCAGAGAACGTGAAGAGGGTTCCAAAGGCATATCACACGGAGCATACGGACCCATCTCCAAGGAAGGAATCACACCATATCGATAATCTTTAGCGATCATTTCTATCTTTTACTTCAATTCATGTCTTTCATTATGTTAAACATTGAATTTATTGTATCTAATATAATCGGCTAAGCACCTTTGGTGCTAGCCTAGTTATGATTCCTTAATTGTATTGTTTATGTTTTCATGCTTCCATAGATTGTTTCTAGTATATGCATGCATAGTTCGATGGTAGTTACCTGTTAGGTCACCATAAGTTAACAGAAGGATCAATATGTAAGAAATATAGATGAGATGATCGGATGAACACACACAAACACACACTATAAGATGATAAACAAAGGTTATGTGTAGGAATGTATTAAGTGTGAACAACCAACCCTCAAATGAGGGTTTACAAGACTATTTATAGGGGAAGGGAGCTAGGGCAACACATCTAGTCTCTTCCTTTCTTATTGGGTTTTTGCATAGGCTCATGGGCTTTCTACATGAGCCTTGCCATAAATACTAACATAAAAGCCTAATTAAGCAACCTATTACATATTAATGACTAACACTTGAAATACAAGTTAGGAATGATTCCAACAATCTCCCCCTAAGTGTTAGTGATGACTCCATCAATCTTGAATAAGTTGTTGGTGATGATGTAATAGTAGTTGCTTGACGTCTTCTAGCATTCTTCTTTCTTGTGAGAAGAAGTGCTTTGATTCCAACAATCTCCCCAGAATAAGGATCTTGTTTCTTTTGAAGTTTTCAACTTTGACGTCTTCGTATTCTTTGTTCTTTGTAATGGTGTGGATGTGGTGATAGTATGTGATTGTCTGCATCAGGTCCGCTACGTTGCTCAGGTGTCTCCACGTCTCTCTCCAACATGCTCACACACCCTTTTGACTTTGGATTTTACATATGATGTAGTTCTCTAGTCTTTAATGCTTTGTAGATTCTTTGGTTGATGAAGAATCGTTTAGACTTTTTGAGTTGCCTTTCAAGAGAGATTCATTTGTGTTGATGTTGGTATGAGCATGAGGAGAGTCAGCACGATCTTTCCTCCCAGGAGCATCCATCTGAAAAAACATAGAAATGGGTTAGTGAAAAACACCAATCGATCACGGTGGTCTTTTCTAAAAGAATTGACCACTATGATTGTTTTACTGATGAATATCTTGATTCCATTCACCTTAGTCGAGCGAATCAGCCGTCCGAATCCCGTGGAGGGACAATTGGCATTACATTGAACAAGTTTAAGTAATGACCCACATTTTCAGGACTCGATTCTGAAAGGAATCTCCTTAGCGGGATTTCCAGCACTTACAAGTTCAAACTTCGAGGGTGTTAACAGAATAGTGTGAAAACACATTTCTAATTCTAGAAAAGGCTGTTCCTGAACTGAAGTCCCTCCAGTAGGATAACACGATGTACCGAAGTACATCTACAGTTCAGGTGAGTCGCTGAGGTACACCGATGCATCACCTCACGCCTGTAGACCGTTTGAGACAACACTAAGCGTAACCCACAAGGAGTTACCGAAGCGACCTGCTGTCAGGGCTGTTTGATGTTGACCCTGGCAGGAGTTTCCATTCAATCATTGAGGATCACAAGTGTGAATCCCCTCATAAATGTTCTCGACAAATTGCTAAGATCTGTGAAGGACTCTAAAATGTATCACTTGCGTCCTTAATGTTGAACGACAAGTGATGAAATTTCAAATGTTCCTAAGAGATCTTTTGATGAATCTCGTGGCCCTAGACTTAATTAGTGCGCTTTAGTTTTCCTGAGCGGAGACTAGGGAGAGGGTCTCCTTCTTCAATACCAACAATCTCTAAGAGAGAGTCGATAGTTTACGTAGGGTTCCCTGTGAGAATGAAACAAGCTTCTGTTGAGAGAAACTTGAGTGGCTAAGAAGGTTTAGTGCAGTGCGTCACTGGGTCCATGACGACTTTAATCTTCAATACCGGTGTCAACTAGTGACAACCAGTAGCATATGAATTGAACCCGGGGTCTGCCCTAAGTTGAATAATTTGGAGGGCTATTTCTTGTCACCCTTTTCTTTACTTTTCTTTTTAATTATTCAACTCCTTCTTTCTCCGATTCTCATTGTCTCCTTTTTATAATCATACCTAAGGACTTCTAAATACTAACTATTGGTGGTGTCCTTGGGTAGATCCCTCTGGCTCTGGTGGATCATAGGACGTTTATTCCTAACCTTAGTCACCTTATAACTCCATGACTACCTATGTTGCCATAAAACCATTTTCTCAAAAATCTCTCAAAGTGTTTATGAATGAAAACATGTTTGTAACACTTCGAGAGTTTTGCATTTTCAGAAATACTCCCCCTCCATATGTGCTTAAGTGTTTAGACAAAAATCTGCACAGTGAGGGTAGAGCTCGCACTTTTGAATTGATCAAATCAAGATAGACAATTCCCCGCGAGACACGGTTACGTTGCATAGTTAAGGAGATGCATTGTCAGCTTTTAGGTGACAACTAGCTCTAATAACTACCTTGAAGGTGTGGATAAACCTTGAAAAGGTTGTCAAACTCGTCAAAGTTCATGTCTATCAAGAGTTTCTCGAATAGGTACGATATACTCGGATAAGTCTTGGAAGACAAATCTTTTTGATTTATCACAGTTCAGATCTTGTTAATTCATTAGTTAAGTCTAATCACACGAAGATTCAATCACAATCAGACATATTTGTATCACACAATTTTTCTCCCCCTAAAAAATGGCATATAAATGTTATTTTTGATGAAATTTGATATCGAATATGTCCATTTTGAGTTTTGTGGGAAGATATCCACGAAGAACATTTTGTGAACAAAGAATTTTAGCAAATACTCCCCCTCAACAAGTAATACTAACTTTTGAGGTTTTGAAAACATAAGGGGAAGTACTTGTTCTTTTGAGCAAAACTTTGAAAATGATGAAAGTTTTGATAAGTTTTACTCAAAAGTAAGAAGCTTTCGCTCCTTTTATAAGGATTGTGGCACTGATGCATACCACAAGGTCCTTTCATTACAAGTATGGGTTGTGCACTATTATGTATGCACAAGCCATTCAGTATATTAAAATCAGTGCAAAGTACCACTTACGAGTTAGGAGTTAGTACCACTGTCTTTGGTCCTTTCATTACTTGTAGTACCACAGTCTTTGGTCGTTCCATTTACAAGTTAGGAGCGATTACAACAATGCCCTAGCTTCGGTAGTTTTGAAATGCGGTCATATCTAGTTACTTAGGAGAATTGAGCAACTAAACCTAAGTAAGTAGGTAGAGAAAGGATTGGTAAGAATTGACCAACTGACAACCTTTCCGTCTTGTGAGATTTGACCAAATGATCAACGTTCGTATGGACGAACTTAAGAAGTTAGGGATGAGTGTCTAAGATGCTAGTGCCCCAGCACTCATTATTTCTAATCTTGCATGTAGGGTACTTAATGACTTGGCTTAGGTTGCTTAAGTCCCTCGACTTTCCAAAGGGTTGGCCTTTAACGTCGGGTAGGCACCTTTGTTGATAGGTTAGGACGAATTGACCATATGCTGTCCTAACGACTTAAAACCCCCACTTGAATCAATTGAAAGTAATTTAGAAAACATAGAAATTACATGATAGGATGATTAATTAGGTTAGAACACTTTCTCACCACTGTTCACAACCTTTATTTACTTTTCGTTATTCATTTCTTGTCTTAGTTTAATTAATCATTTCAACCTCAAAACCAGTTAAAACAAGTGACTCTTAGACTTAATAGGATCCTCATCTACATAGCTCTTGGGAACGACCTCAGCTTTACCACTCTCTATACTACGCACGATCGGGTTCACTGTTCATTAGTGCATTAGGTAGACCTTAGTTAGACGAGACTTATAAATATTAAATCATGGTCGGAATACCTACATCAGTGGGGCTATGAACTCACTGAATTGATAAGCAACAGATTACAACGACCTAAAAATAGAGTAAGCACGTCTGAGGTTTATATATATCAAGAACGTACAAAATAACCATTCTAAAAGTATTTATATACTTTTGACATTGTACACATTTTTGTAAGCTTACAAAAATATAAAAGTTTAGTTTTTATCAAGTTTTAAAAATAATAACAAGCCCTATTGGTAAGTTATCCTTTTTTCGGGTTTATATCATTTTTATTAATCCAACTATTAAGTAAATATTATGTTTAAGTATTATTTAGTCTATAGATTGGTAAATGAGTTTACTTTCCAATAGTGGGTCTTACTACTTTGGTTTTTATATAAAAAGTCAAATATACTAATTGTCAAGGTTTATAGTTTTTATTTATTTAGTTACCTTGACTTTAATAAGTTACCACTTCTAAATCATAAAGTGTTTTGATTTAGTTTTTATATATTTGAAAAAAGTCTTTTTATAAAAACTATAGGTCTTAATTATTACATAAGATATTTTAAATTACTATCGTTGTCTTAAATGTCAAAACAATACTTTTTGTCAAGTTCTGGTTTTTATAAATATAGTTATCCCGTCTTAATGTCTACGTTATTTCTAACCTGTACACTATTATGAATTGGATTTTATGTCCTCGCGATGTGCTACGTGTGTTCAAGTTTTAAATTTATAAGGGGTGATTTACCAAATTTATTAATAACACATACGAGCAAGTGAACTCTTCCGTTATAGAAAGATTATGATGGTAAGTCGGGATCGTTCGCAGGGATTTATGAGTGAATCAAGAAATAAGTGATAAAAATCTACTAATAGTAAACCAAAGGTACTCAATAATAGCAAAAATATTGATGATGGAATTCAAATGATTAAGACTACACTTGCTTAAACTAGTTTACTACTCTTGATAAGCATGATTGTGTTTACTTCTTCTTAATATGTTGGTTATGATAATTAGTTGGTGTTCTAATTTATTGTTCTTACAAGTTAAACCTTCATCAAGATTTTAGTTTATAAAAACAAACATTAAGTTTAACCAATTTGTAGGACCAAAGTTATGGATTTAAGCAGCCTTTGTAAGACAATAACAACTTGAATAAATTAAATTAGTTATATGATGAACTCTTTAACAATAAGTACTTAGTTGTTAATCCAAAATTTTAACAATAAGCAAGAAGAACACAATTGCTATTAAATAAACTTTTACTATTAATCTTTCTAATAAACTTTGTATGTTCTTAGCGTACAAGACACTATGCCTTAGGGTTCCTTTATACACTTAGGAAACCCTAGTATATAAAACGTATAGAAGGATATACATATCTCTTCCTAAGATATCTCTACGCGTACATATCCTTCCCTAATATATTTCTAACAAACTATTGTGTTTTACATAAACAGACTTAACTAAGAAATACTAAACAGACTTAACTTAGGTCTGCCAGACTTAACTTTAGTACTGGCAGACTTAACCACTAAATCTAGCCTACAAGACTTAACTGTTATACTACCAGTTTTAAGTCTGGTTTACATAATTCCCAACAATCCTCCCCTAACTTGATCTTCACCTGTGAACTTCAAGTTTCTTTATTTTAAGCTTCAAGAGGATGTTGTAAAGTTTCTTCTTGGAATTATGTTGATCTGCAATCCCGTGAGTCTTCAATTTCTAATCTGTTGCAGCATTTGTGAGACAAGTATCAGCACTCCATGGTTGTTCTCCATTTCTTTTTAGAAACATTGGCAATCTGTACCTCAATTTATCAAGTGTCATGTTATTCTCATCACTTCCAGGTGTGTTAACTCCTGTGAGAGGTGAATCATTGAAAATGTATGGATTTGATGTCTCTTTACCAGTTAGCCATAACTCTGGAGTAGCCAATGTTTGGTTTACTAACCATGGTACATTGATAACCATTCCAACTCTTTGTACATGAAACATGGTGAGTTGAAATACCATATGATTTTTAGCAAATCATCATCTATCAACGGATTTGAATTGTCTTTACCAAAAGTCGTACCCTTTTGGACTAGTTAATTCTTTGGTATATCTATACCCTGGTGAATTAATAACCAGTTATGGTTTTTTCACAGCCTTTACCACAAGCCATACTCTTGTGGGCTAGCCAACTCTTTATCAAACATAGATATGGTGAGTTGATTACCATACAATTTTTGGCAAATTGTCAGCCATAAATGGATTTGAGATATCTTTACCTGAGCCGTTTTCTCATGGATTAGCCACTCCTTATGTTGATCAGACATGGTGGACTGATTACCATTTATTTTGTTGGTGCAAAGCACCTTCACCAAGTGAAACCATCTCAAAAACCATTTTATTTATCAACTTTTAAAACATACCCAACAACACTTAGAAAATTCTTTCAAACATTTAAAATTATGGATGTTAAGCTTTTAATTCAACTAACCTCAAAATCTGATAACATGCATCATCTTTTCTTTCACCAAGTAGCTTTTTCTCAAGCATAACCCTGCAAACTCTGTTTGGAAGTGGATATTCCACTTCTGTTAGCATATAAATATTTGCAGTTTCCAATACCAGACAATGCACTTGACAAGTGTGGAAATATCTCCATCTGATTACTTGTTCTTGACAGGCCAACTTATAGATTTCATCAATAGCATCTGGTGTCTCAAACATGATCTTCAAGTCTCCCCATAGGACTCTATCATATTCTTCTTCAGGCCTCTTATCACCATGCTTCTCAACCATCTTGTACATTTCCTTCAAATCATGCCTGGAAAGATCACTCAACAAAGCAGGAAAATTAACATATATGGTGTCAGTGTAATCTTCCCTTACTATCTGGTAGACTCCCTTGTTTCCAGTTTTGATGACCTGAACTTTCACAACCTTTGCTGCAGGTGTTGATCCTTCAAGAATGGTGCCCATGGTGAACTCTTCAGATGAGGTTTCATCAACTTTATCTTTCATATAAGCATCCACTTCCTTCTTAGTCTCAGTATTATCCTTTTTTACTCCTTTCTTTGCAGTGGATTTCCTTCTGGTCCACTTAAGAAATGGCTTTTCAGGCTCTTCTTCCTTCTTTACCTTTTCAGTTTCAGCAACCTTTTCAGCCTTTGCAACCTTCTGCTTCTTAGTCTCTTCTGATTCAAGTTGAATACCTTGCCTTTTCATCTTTGAAGCATCCAGTTCTGAATCTTTAGGCACAAAGCTTTGAACTTGTATAACCACCTTTTCAAATTCAGATTGTAATTCATCAGGCTTCAATTTCTTCAATTGAATCATCTTCCAACTAGGATGTCCTTGAGTCTTTATGTAGTTCATCATATACTCCCTTTGTTCACCTTTGGTCAAGGGTCTGTTCATTCTCTCCTTTTGTCTTTTCTCTTTGAGAAGTCTTTTCTTCTCATTTACCATTTCCACCATCTTCCTAGCATTGTCTTCTGCACCAATATCAGCTAGGATATCTCTGTTTACTTCAAGTTTAGCTCTGATGGTGTCCCAATCTTCATTAGTATAGAACTTAACAGCTTCCAGAACTTCAACTTTCCTTTTCTTTTGTTCTTCAGTTAGTTCTGGTTGGTCCTGCAAGCTTTTTGCTATCAGCTCATCTTTGATTCTTTGTTATGATAGTTTAGCTTCTGCAGCTGCATCCTCTACTTGAATCCTTGCAATCTTTGCTAAACTTGCGTCTTCTTCTCTGATGTGCTTTTTGGTCTTAACTGGCTCAGTAGACTCTTCAAGTATTCCCTTTCCTTCTCTTTGAGTAACTAAGTCATCACCAGACTTAATCTGTTTGCCAGTACTAACCTTAACACTAGCAAACTCTGGTTTATCACTATCAGTATTAACATCTGAGCCAGTGTTAACTTCTGCACAAGCAATATCAACATCTTCGAAACCAGTATTAACTTCTTCAAAGCCAAGATTAACTTCAGCACCAGACTTATCTTCAGTAAAGCCACCAGACTTATCAACTCCACCAGAACTTGCAGCTTCTGCATCAAATCTCTTCTTAACAGACTTCTTCTGACTGAGAATCTTAACCATAATTTCAGCTGCTTCTAATCCTTGAGGACTAATATGTGTTTCCTCATAGGATTTATCCTTTATAGGTGTAAGTTGACTCACCCTCCTTTAAATTCCTCCCCTGTTTAGAAGAATTTTCAGCTTCCTCACCTTCTGAGTCAGAAATGTGTATTCCCTTTTGTCTGACAATCAGTTCCAGCTTCTTCACCTTTTTCACCAATTTTAAAATAGCATCTCCCATAGTCTGTTTGGACTTCTTTAGTTCCTTTAACTAGTTTGAGAAGATCATCCACATTCATGGAACTAGGTTCTGCTACAGGAGTGGCTGTTGGAGGCTGTGGTTGAGGAATCACAGGTGGTTCTTCCTCATGAACTGGAGGTGAATGTGGTGGGGGTGTTGGTTTTCTCTGTTGAAAAGTAGGCTCTTCTGACTCTGGAATAGGTTGAGACTGATCTTCATAATGATCATATGTAGCTGGAACTGAAACTAATGTACCTGCAATGTTAGTAGCACCACCAGGAATCATAGCAGGCAAAAGTGGCCTGTATACCCCTTCAAAACCCCTTTTTATATTTCCAAAAATCTTTTTAGGGAAAGGGACAACAATGTAAGGATGTTTGCTTTCTGTTTGGACATCCAAAATCCTTTGCAGAAAGCGTGGGTACATCAAAAACTTTTTCTTGCTGCTAGCATTGGCAACTATGGCATCAAAAATCATTTTTGAAAAATTAAAGAGTGTGCCAGTGGAAAGACAGATCAATGCAGTAGCAATGTTGCTACCAAATTGATCCCATCCACCACTGTTAGAGCTCATACAATGTAAAATATGAAGCACCAGAAATCGCCATTGTGGTCTAAAATGACTTTTCCAAAAAGTGTAGGATCCATCAGTCGGATATCCCATATTTCCCATCCCCTGAAAAAGTTCATTATTTGCCAACATGGAAATCCCTGAGGCATCAGCCAATTGAAGCTTGCTTCTGACTGATTCCTCAGTGATTGAATACTCTAAAGTATCAATTGTTGCAGTTAGTTCTAGTGTCCCATCAACAAGAATTCTAGCAGTAGCAGTCTGCCAGAACTGTTTGATTAGGGAATCATAGATAGGTGGATTATGAGTAAGGGCATACCTTATGTGAGTACCCTGTAGAAAGTCCACTATCTGTTCAAAACATGTGCTTTCTGCAGGCTTCTTAAGAAATCCCACTTAGTTATGTTTATCAACAAACTTTAATTGTGCCATCCTTTAAGTGAATTGAAGTTCTGGTAGTGCGGCGCGTTTAGGGTTTAGTGCTGGTAAGGAGACTTAATCGAAAGAAAAGATTTAAACTTTTAAAGATTAGGATAAAGTAAATAAAGGATAAATATAAATTCTAAAAATAAATATTATCTAAATATATACTTTTGAACGCCTAAAATTAGATAACGGTACTATTTAAACAGTAAAAACGAATTTTCCCTCGACCAACGCTAACGGTAACTTATTTTTCACTACCAGACTTAAAATAGTCAGACAGACTTAAAAGTGACATCACCAAAATTAACTCAGAACAGTAGCACAACAACCAACCTAGCTTCCATACATCTCCAATCTGTGAGAATCCTTGCTTTTCCTGGAAAAATTAGTCTAAAACCAAGAAAAACATACAAATATCTATGGAAACCAGAATTGATAACAAATTACTACCAGAATTAATTCTATAACTACCAGGGTTAACTAGCAGATTTAACTCTAAACCTATCAGAATTAACTACCAGTTTTAACTACTAGGATTAACTACCCGTACTAACTAATAAACCTAACAAATTTAACTAATATTAATACTCCTAGTACAAACTTTACATTTATCCTCCCCTTAAATATAGCTATGGGTTTACCATTCCAATATTAACCACCAGAAAATTAAAACTTGGTCCATCAAAGGTTTGGTCAATAAATCTGCTACATTATTATCAGTGTGAATCTTTTTCACTCTAATTAATTTCTTTTCAAAGTAATCCTTTATAAAGTGATGCCTGATTTCAATATGTTTAGTTTTAGAGTGGTAAACTGGGTTCTTTACTATACAAATAGTGGTTTCATTATCAATGTGAATTACTGTATTCATGAAATTGATACCATAATCCAACATTTGATTATGAATCCACAAGACTTGTCCACAGCAATTTGCAGCAGCCACATACTCAGCTTCAGTTGTTGATGTAGCCACTATTTTGCATTGCCAAGGAATTGACAACCACTAGTTGTGGTTTTTCTGTCAATGCTTGCCCTAGCATAATCACTATCTGAATAAGCTTCCAGGTCAAAGGATGACTCTTTAGGATACCATAAGCCCAAACTGGGTTTGCCTTTAAGGTATTTAAAGATACTCTTCACAGCATGAAGATGTGAAGTCTTGGGGTGTAACCTGAAAACGAGAACACACACAAACTGCATACATAATATCAGGCCTAGAGGCAGTTAGCTACATGAGGGAACCAATCATAGATTTGTACAAATGTACATCCACATCTTCAGCTTCCTCATCCTTTGTTAATGCCACTTTGGTCTCCATTGGTGTCACTGCAGTCTTCACACTGGTATAGTCAGACTTCTTCAGCATCTCAGCAACATACTTGTCCTGAGAGATAAACAAACCATCTAGCTTCTTCTTGACTTGCAATCTGAGGAAGAATGTGGGTTCACCCATAGAACTCATATGAAATCTGCCTTTCATAAGGCCCTTAAACTCTTCACACCAAGACCTGTTGGTAGAACCAAAGATGATATCATCTACATATACCTGCACTAGCATGATATCCTTCTTGTCCTTCTTAATGAATAGGGTCTTGTCAATGGTGCCCCTTCTGTATCCATGCTTCTCAAGAAAAGTGGGAAGTGTAGCATACCATGCTTTGGGAGCTTGATGTAGTCCATAAAAGGTTTTAATAACCTTATACACCTTCTTTGGATGAGCAGGATCCACAAAACCAGGAGGTTGAGCAATATAAACCTCCTCATCTATAGTGCCATACAGAAAGGCACTCTTCACATCCATCTAGTAGACTGTAAAGCCCATATAGGAGGCAAAGGCTATGAAAATCCTGATAGCTTCAATGCGAGCTACATGAGAAAAAACCTCATCATAGTCAATGCCTTCCTCCTGTCTGTATCCTTGGGCCACCAGTCTAGATTTGATTCTGACCACCACACCCCTTTCATCCTTCTTGTTTCTGTAGACCCATTTTGTACCAATCACCTTTGCACCAGAAGGTAGATCTACTAGAACCCAAGCCTTTTGCAGCTTGAACTGCAACAACTCCTCTTGCATTGCTTTAACCCAACTCTCATATGTAAGTGCATCCGTTATTTTGGTGGGTTCCTTCTAAGAAAGGAAGCATGCAAAAAGACAGTGTTGGTGGTCTTTGTGAATGTTCCTATGCTGCTTCTGAATAAAGCCAAGAAGTGCATGAGCTTCAGACTGTTTTTGCACTTTGCTTCTGGTTTGCACAACTGACTTAGGATCACCCAGTATTTGACTCTGTGGATGAATGTTATGTATCCTAAGTGTAGGAACAGGACTGACATGTATCTCTGTAGGGAGATTATTGAAGTCAATGATCACTCTTCCTTCATCATAAGAAGCCTCCTCAAAGATCCCTTTAGCAGATTTATCAAAAATGTTAGTTCTGGCATTGCTGATTCATTAAAATCATTATCACCATTGCCAGACTTAACAAATGCACTACCAGTATTATTAGAGTTAGTACTGGTAGTATTAGGATCAGGTACTGGTGAATCGGGCAGACCAGTATTAATGGTTGCACTACCAGTATTAACTGAGTTAGTATTGGTAGCCTTGATAGTAAGTACTGGTCCTAGATGCTTCTGATCAAGTGCATCCAAATCCTTCTTGAATGCCAGAATAGCATCTGAATCACCATTGGGAGCAGCCTCTTTCTCTTGAACCTCTGCAACAGTCTCTTTCTTCTTTGTAGGAACAAAAAACTTCTTTGTTCCAGAGAATGAGGCTCTTGAATGTTAGACTGTTGCAGACACAATCACAAGCTCCTCATTATCTTCACTTTCCTCAGGAGCTTAAGTACCTGCACTGTTAGTATCTTCTGATGAACCTGCATAGTTAGCTTGATTTTCTAAAGAAACAGGAATATAGTTCATAGAATCAGTTAGATAATCTAAGTCAAACATCCATCTATAACCTACTCCTTTCACATTTGGCTTGTCCTCAAGAAAATTAACATGCAGGGTCACCTCTACTCTCTTAGTCACTAAATTATATACCCTAAAGGCCTTACTATTTAGTGAATAACCTACTAAGAAACCCTCATCAGATTTGCCATCAAATTTTCGAAGCACACTAAGGGTATCTAAAATAGTAACATGGCACCGAAATGGTCTTATGTAGCTAATAATAGGTTTAGGACCAAATAAAAACTCATAAGGAGTCTTGCACTGAGGTTTGGTCACCCTTACCCTATTGAATATGTATGAAGCACAGCTAACTGCTTCAGTCCAAAAGGTGGTATGTAAGAGTGAGTCAGCTAAATAAGTCCTAGCTGCCTCAATATGGGTCCTGGTCATCCTTTCTGTAACTCCATTCTGCTGTGGAGTCCGAGCACTACTGTACTCCTGTTTTATCCCCTTGTCCCTATAGAATTCAAGCATACTTCTATTCTTAAATTCATTGCCATTATCTGATCTAATTATTTTAACCTTATGGTCAAGCTGGTTTTCTATCTGCCTAATAAAGGTTTGAAGGATGCCAATAGTCTCATCCTTGGTAGATAAAAAGGAAACCCAACAGAACATGATACAATCATCCGTAATGACAAGACAATAGGATGCATGATTAATACTTTTTACAAAGGTTGGTCCAAAAAGGTCTATATGCAAGGTGTGTAAAGGGGATGTAATAGCTCTTTCTAATTTGGCCTTGCATGATGCTCTGTGCTGCTTTCCTTTATGACAGGCAACACAAGAATGGTCATTTTTGAAAACCTTGGAAGGTAGAACTCTAAAAAGGTTTCCCTTCACAAGTTTGTTTAGATTTTTAAAGTTTATATGACCCAACCTTCTATGCCATAATTTAGATTCATCAATGGTGGCTTTTGCAATTAAACAGACAAAACCTTTAGCAAGTTTAGGTGTCTTCATATCAAAATTGTACATATTGTGTTGCCTTGGGACTCTTAAGAGTATCTAATTTTCATCAGGCATCTTGAAGTCAGAAGTCAACACAAAACATTCAGTTTCAGTAAAAAGAACCTTATGCTGCTTATCACATATTTGTGATATGGAGAAAAGGTTAAAGTGGCCTAGTTCTTTTACAAAAGACATACCATCAAATTCTAAATTTCCAACCTTTATTATGCCTTTCCCTGTGATGTAGCCTTTGCTACCTCCAAAGGTAACAGAACCACCCTTGAATTCTTCAAAGTCGTCCAAGTAGTCCTTGTTACCAGTCATGTGCCCAAAACACCCACTGACAAAGATTCCTCTATCTCACATATTCATGTAAAGATGTTCCTGCACATAAAAGAGAAATTAGTTTCTCTTAGGGACCCAGACCTGTACAGGCTTGGGTCTGCCTTGTGGACCTGTAGATTTCACATTGTTAACAGATAAGGGTCCACCATTATACTTGGAGTCTGGTCTATAACTCCAATTATAACCTGCTGAGGCCTTAACAGCAGATCCCCATTATCCCTTGTAGCACCAGATTTAAACATTTTTGCTGCATTTTTGACAAAGGGTCTTCTTATAGGTGAATGTGATTTTGCAAAATTTCTTTTATGGTTGAAGACATTCACCTGGGATGAGGTACTGGTGGGTACTGGTTGTTTATTTCTAACATAATTAATATTTGAACAACCATAATTAACTTTAGGCATACCAGAACTAATATTATGCCTAGCAGAATTAACTGGCACACCAGTACTCACATTTGGCCTAACAGAATCAACATATGAATTACTAGTATTAACAGATATTGGTCTAGAAACAAACTGATTTGAGTGGTTAATCCTGTTTACATTATTCCATACTAGTCTAACTGTTCCATTACCAGTATTTACAACCATTTTCTCTCTAGGTTCAGCCTCTTTAGCCATTCTCTTTTCATGAAAGTCACAATCTCTTATTAAATGGCTTAGGCTACCACACATAAAACATCTCTTCTTAGTGAAAGAGTAACCATCCCCAAGTTCTCTTTGCATCAACCCATTCCAATTCTTTGTGTCTACTTTAGGTGTCTCTAGTTTAATCTGTTGCCTAGGAGTTTTTACATGTTGGACACAACTAGGTTCAACTATTTGTGGTTTAGACACAGGAAGCTTAACAAAAGTGACAGGTTCAGCTAGTTTGGGTTTAGTCACACAAGGCTTACTGACTGAAAATAGTTTGGAAATCTTTATGTGTTCTGATTTTAGCTCAAAAGAATGTTCAGAGACATTCCCAATGGATCCTTCACTGTCATTAGATTGATAGGTAGAATATTCACTGGATTTGTCTTCTGAAATATTTTTTTAGGATTTTTCCAGTTGCTATAATCAAACGTTGATTCAACATATTCCTTTTCTGGTTTGGGTGTGTAATATCCATTTAGAGGATGAGGAACTCCTTTGTAGTTGTTAGTTTTAGCAAATCTATGGTATATTGGTTTTCCATCATAATCTCTTTTTGAACTAACAAAGACAGTTTCTTTCATTTCTTCCTTATATCCTAACACCTCACTATCTGATTTTATTTCAAATCCTAACCAATTTTACTGGTTGAGCTCATTCCTGAATCAATTAATCTCCACAGATTTTTAGCATTATTTTTCCATGTGTCTACTTTCTTTTGCAATTCTTCCTTTTCTTTCACCGCTTTCATTCTATTTCTTTTGTATTTTCTAAGTTTTTCATCTTTTCAAATATTTCATTACCTTGGAATGTTAGTTTTTCAGTTAAAGATGTTTGCTGTTTTTGTAAAGTGACAATTTGGGATTCCAATTTCTTAACAGCATTTTCATAGGCGAGAAGTTTTGCCTCTTGTTCATCTAACTGACTCATTTGTTCATCAGAAAGTATTTTCAGTTTATTATATGAGTCAGTGCAAGTTTTTGAACATAAGGATACCTCATTGTTGGAGCTTATGGCCATGAGAGCACTATTGATTTCTGTGCCCTCATCAGTGTGCTCTCCCAGTTGATCACACCAGCTTCCAAGGTCAGCAACCTCATCTGACTTTTATCCTCCTTCTCAGCATCCTACCTAGGATAGAAGGAATCCCTCTTCTTTTCATCATTGGCCACCTTTGTTGTGCACTCCCTAGAAAAGTGACATGTGTTATGGCTCCTATAGTGTAACATACTGGTTTTCATAAACACATAACAATGATTAAATATGGGGCGTATGAATGTTAGTCTAGAGAGAGAAAGTGGAAGAGATTTGGGAACTTAGTGAGACAAAGAAAAATAATATTATGAAGCTCCAACCCTTTGCCTTGCTAGGCAAAGGGTATTTATAGGTTCTTACAAGACACGCCTCCTACGGGCTGTGGATCAGGCATACAGTGGGTAAAGACCCATCCGTCCTCCACGGTGTTACTTAACAAACTACGTACTAACACTAAATAACTACGACTACGAGCTTTCTAACGAATACTTATACTTGAGGTGACCGACTCTTTAATAACGGGATTTTCTAAATCCTAACAAGCTCCCCGTAAGGGAGGTCACCTAACAGATATTACATTTTGGTGTTCTTGGATTCTTGATTAAATTCTTTGCTCTGTAGTCCATGGTCTTTGATTCTTCATTTTTAGCATGCATTGATCTTTCAAGTGGAGGTCTTTAAATGATCCACGTGATGATGAATTTTGAGCCAGCTTTGAGATCACCAGCCACCATGAATCTCTGACTCATCCTTTGTAGTGTTGCCATCATGTGACGTTGTGACTATAGGACCGACATGCTCACATTCTGGATCATGATATCTTCTCATCAGAGTTGCGGAAGCTTTTGTTGATTCATGACATTTACAACAGCGTAGCAGTAGCATGGAGTGGAAATATCAGAGTCACTTGATGAAGATATTCACCTTATCATGATTTCTTTGAGATGAACGTGATGTGTGAGCATGCGGCTATGGATTGGCTCCTCAATTGTGATCAGCTGCAACCGTCGGGTGTTCCTGTAGACAACAGTTAGCAATAAAAGGGCACGAAAGTATCTTTGATCACTTTCGTTGAATTGAGGTACATGGCCCAAGGTTCCCCGTTGATCAGTACAAGTACTGCCTGTGATCAGGTAGAATTTCGAAGAATCTCCTTGACAGGGTTTCGCAGCTGCTCTAGCCGTTCTCAAACCGGAACGTCTCAATGAAGACAACACGGAGTGAGTGGACCAGCGAATTGAGATTCACTGATTGATGGAAAATGATTTGAAAAACAATCGTGGATTGCTTAATATAAAGGGTTTTGAAATACAACGAAGGTTTTATTAGAAAATCAATTATCAATCACAAATACCCTTTTAACTTTGAAACATTAATACACAGTCGATGTACTACATAAAAGAATTTTTAAGCACAACGACCGGTTTTTCAAAGATATCCGTCAATCAATTCCTGAACCAGGATTGATTCAAAATATGAATCGCCTCATCGTTTCTGTCCAGTTGTCACATGTTTGGTCTATTGGATAGATCTCACATGCCACCCACCAAGAGCTTGTTTGATGTTGGCTCTAGAAGGTTTTCCATCTTCATTGTGAATGTGTTAACTTATCACTCAGATGTTCTCGCAATATCACAAGGATAATGCGTAGGACTCTTAACATATATTATCACTTTCTACATTGTGTGGAACAGTGAGTCTTCATTGATTGTGTCCTAATGATATTTATTGATGATCTCGTGGCTCTAGGCTCAATAGTGCATATTTGGTTCCTATGCCGGAGACTAGGGAGAGGGTCTCCTTCTTCAATATCAACAATCTCTAAGAGAAAGTCGATAGATTATGTAGGTTCCCCGTGAGAATGAAACAAGCCATTTTAAGAGGAACTTGAGTAGCTTGGGAAGTTTAGTGCAGTGTGTCACTGGGTCCATGATGTCTTGTCTTCAATACTGGCGTTACCTTAGTAACCACCAGTAGCATATGTATTGAACCCGGTTTCTGCCCTATGGTTGAATTAATGGAGGGCTATTTCTTTTCACCCTTTTTCACATTCAATTCTTTTTCATTCTTCAACCCCTTCAGTGCTTATCGAGACTTTATAACTAGAACCTTGTTGGGTTTATTCCAGTTCTAGCTCTTTCTCAGTCCGCACTCTTCCCATTTCTTACTTTTCTCCTTTTTTTTTCATCATACCTAAGGACTTCTACACTATCTAGTGGATTGTCCCTGGGTAGACCCCTTCGACTCAGGCGGGATCGTCGGAACGAATACCTAACCAACCATCCTTATATCTCCATGCATAAAGTAAATTTGGTCGATCATTTGGTATTGTTCTTCTGCCACTGAAACCAATTGAAAACCATTTGAAAATCAATCCAGGTACTTGTGATACAAGATGAAAGCATTTTGTACCTGAATTGTTTTTGATATTTTTAGAAAAAACTCCTCCTCAACATGTGCATCAAATATTTGAAATTGTTTTAGCACATGGAGGCAAGAGGACTTTGAAATCTTAGATTAAGAATTAAAGATCCAATCTTTGATTAATATTTTCTAAAATGATCATCATCACTTCCCGATCAAATCTAGTATTTTAAATACTTTGGATAAAACACTTTTGAGAAGGATGAGGTTTTCTTATGATTGCTCCCCCTCAATATGTGCATTGAGATTTGAAAGTGTTTTGCACATATTAGAGAGAACCTGCACTTAGAGACAAATCAATCACGTTTCAATCCTTTTTGGTTTGAAATAAATGCCCCCCATAACATGTGCATGGAAAATTTGAAATCGTTCGGCACATGTAAGGAGGAGTGCTTGTTATTATATTTATAAAACCACTTATTGAATTATCAGTTTATATCCAATTTAAATCACAAATTCTCCCCCGATCACAATTTTCAAATCCTTTGAGATTTGTGATCTCTATTGATTTAAATTGTTTTTGAAAGATTTTGAGGAGAATTGTGACTTGCATTTAAAACATTTAATTGATAAGGATCAAATTCTGAGACTTTAAACTCCAATGATTAAACCTGCTTAAGTATCTTATGAAAACGCAACATTAGCTATGGTCTGGATCCAATTGTACAAAAACATTGTTCTTTTTGATTGTCCAAAATTAGACCTTGCTCGATTACGTGCCAATTGTTTGAAAAATAATTTTTTGATTTGATTGAAATCATTCTCCCCCTCAATCAATGACATAAGTTGTTGATTGAGTGTTAGAGATTTTGACAAATGATAATTCCAGATTATTTTCAAAAATATAGTCTGATTTATTTTCAAAGCAATTTTGTTTTCATTAGATGACAAATATTTTTCAGAAGATTATTTAGAAGGAAAAATATTTGTGAAGGGAACATTTGTCTTTTTGGCGACAAACATTTGTTATTAGAATCAGAGCATGAGGTTTCAAAAATTAGATTAAGCATGGCTCTGTTCTTTATTTTAAACATTGGTTACTGCCTGAAATGACAATAAACCATCATTTTTCTCGATCTCATTTTTTTTGTAAAAGATTATGTACATTCAAACTTCATCTAAATACCCGTGTCATTCTTTGAGTGACAAATCAAAGTCCGTAGATGTTATTGAAGAACTGAAAAATGATGTGAAAATTAATATTTTTGGGCTTTTTCAAAGATTTTCTGATTTTTATAGATTTTAAAATTTTCTATTTTTCTATTTTCTTTTTGTGGGTTTTATAATTTTGTATTTTGTTTTTAGTAAGATATGTACAAATAATAGATGAAGAAATGCCTTTACTCCTCTTCTTCCTCTTGAAAACGTTTGAGTGTCTCCGGTTGTAGACTCTTTAGTCCAAGTCGTGGGAGGATGAACTCTGTTAATACAAATATCGTCATTAAACGTTATTTATATTTTACTATCTTTACCTAAGTTTTGTTAACGACAAAAGTAAATTTAATTTTTATAAAGCTTAAAGCTTGTCAAGTTTAATAGATATTAAAACAAGCTTTTCAAATAATATCTTCATCACTCAAGCATTTACATTTTTGATTAATCATATTTTGATATGACTCTAAACCATAATGTATGTTAGTATTTTTAGTTCAAGAATGTTTGGTTTCTTAAAACAAAACATTACATATGTATTTTAACATAGTTCTAAAAATAGAAAAACAAACCATGACATCATGTAGTGCATCATTGAAATCCTTAGAAGATTTCACTAGATACTTTGTGTAGATTTAGACTCTACATATCTTACAAAATATTGGATAGATATGGTTGACTTTGGTAAGATTTTAGTGATCTTGCTGTCAGACCCTGGCGGCACCAAAAATCAACACGAACGGAACCCTTTTGAGGGGTCCGTGGTGCCTGCTGAGCATTTTGGCTATAAATAGCAAAGCCAAACCAAGTTGTTTTTCATCCCTTTCTATCATATTCTCATACATTCCTTCTCTCTAACATTTCTAACTCAGTTTCATATCATATTAGTGATCTCTTTTGTAACAAAGAAGATCAAGGCATATTCAAGCTTCAACAAGTTGTTGGAAGCCTTGTTTGTTTGTTGTTGTATGATCTTGTGTTGATTCATACATCATTGTTGTAACAAACCATCATAATCTTGTGAGTGTGAGTGGTTAGTATTTTAGTCCTTTAAAATACATTATGTGTGGGAGTGGTTGTACCCTTTAAAAGAACTCGACATCTAGCTTAATGTCAGAAATAGTGTGTAAGCGAAGTGTAAAGGTTTCTCCGCCGGTGAAAGGAGCTTGTTGACTAGTGAAGTTAAACTCTCGAGTGTGAGACTCGAGGAGTGTAGTAGGGCAAGGAAAAAGAGTCTTTGTAGACCGAACCACTATAAACAACTTGTCGTGGTTTGATTGTTTCTTTCCTTATCTACTCTTTATATATTGTTTGCATATTGATTATCATTCACTAACATATCTAAGATCAATATCAATTGATCTTTCAATAAGTTTCAAAACAAAGTTTTTAAGCGGTAAACTATTCAACCCCCCTTCTAGTTTTCCACAATTCGTACCAGAGCCTAGTTGCTAAAGAATTTCTAAAATATATTGTATTTTATAAACTTGAAACGATCCATGGATTCCGAAAACTTTAAAGAAGGGCAATCTATGCAAAGACCACCACTCTTTGAAACCAATAGATTTATCTATTGGAAGAACCATTTTGAAACATATGTAAAATCAAAAGATATAGATGTTTGGTTTGTTATAGTTAAAGGAGATTTTAGTTCTGCAACAAAAGATATTTCTGCTGATGATCAAAAGAAATTAATAGCTAAAAATAATGAAGCTAAAATGATGCTTTATAATGCTTTGCCTAGAAAAGAGTATGAAAGAATTTTTATGTGTGAAACCGCTAAAGACATTTGGGAATCTTTGATTATTACACATCAAGGAAATTCACAAGTCAAGGATAACAAAATTGATCTTCTTGTTCAACAATATGAACAATTTGTTATCTCTGAAGATGAAACCATTGATTGTGGCTATGCTCGCTTTAATACTATTATTACATCTCTTAAAGCACTTGATGAATATTTTCATAGTAATATTTTTGTCAGGAAATTTCTTAGAGCACTCCATCCAAATTGGAGAGCTAAAGTGACGGCTATTGAGGAATCAAAAGATCTCTCAAAAGTGACACTAGACGAGCTAATCGGAAACCTCAAAGTACACGAAATGGTGATGGAGAAAGATTCGGAAATCATCAAAGGAAAAAGATAGAAAATCA
Source organism: Chrysanthemum seticuspe (assembly GCA_019973895.1). Classification (NCBI taxonomy): domain Eukaryota; kingdom Viridiplantae; phylum Streptophyta; class Magnoliopsida; order Asterales; family Asteraceae; genus Chrysanthemum; species Chrysanthemum seticuspe. The sequence goes on along the minus strand of BPTQ01000001.1, from coordinate 144,702,081 downwards.
AATCCGTTGCTCTAAAATCAAGAACGGAATCAAGTGGTGATGACAAATCTTGCTCCGGTAGTGAAGATGAGGAGTATGCCATGGTCGTTAAAGATTTCAAAAAGTTCTTTAGAAGAAGAGGAAAGTTTGTAAGACAACCTCGAGAAGAAAAGAAGCCATTCCGAAAAGATCGGGATGACAAAAAGGGTAAAGGTGAAAAAAAGTGTTTTAGATGCGGTGATGCAAGTCATCTAATAGGAGATTGTCCCAAGCCACCTAAAAGCAAAACTCAACGAGCTTTTGTAAGTGGTGCTTGGAGTGATAGTGAGGAAGATGAAGAATCAAGCAAGGATGAGATCGCCCTAATGGCACATGAATCAAACGAGGTACATTCCGACTCATCTTATTCCTCTATTGATGATGACACTTTGCAAAAACAATATAATCAATTGTGTGAGCTTAGTCTAAAAATCATAACTAAAAATAAGTTTTTGAAGACTAAAAATGAATTTTTAGAAAATGAAGTCTATGAGTTAAAAGAAAAGGCAAAACGGTTAGAAAAGGGAAAAGCAAATGATGATGGTTGCAAATCATGTCAAGAGCTTAATCTTGAAATAGAAAAACTAAAGCTTACACAAGATGTTCTAATTGAACATAGTTCTAAATTTAAAAGGTTTAACAAAAACATTGCTTGTGCCGATGAAATAGTTAGAATTCAAAAAACACCAGGAAACATGAATGGACTAGGATTTAATGAAGTGTTAATTCCAAAGAGTCAAACTAAAACGGCCAAGAAGGACAAACAAACTGTCAAAACTGCTGCAGTACAGCACGGACCAGACGGACACAAAAATAGGGTTCCGTCCTTTGTAAAAATTGGTGCCGTGGGAACTGCAGCATGACAGAATGTTTGTAATATGGACCGTAGTGAATTTGTCAAAGTAACAAAGAAAACCAAGGATAATGTTAAACTAAAACCTGCTGTTACATTAGGAGTAGGACTTGCTAGAAATGAATTTAGATCTAAAACTACTCAACAACGACATAAAACACCTTTTGCCAAACACCCCTTTCCTAAAAGAAACGACAACGTACAACCCAACTATCAACATAACGGTTGGAATCAAAACTTCCCTAGACCATATCAAACTCCAGATTACATGCCATGGAACCCTTACCCATCATTTTCATATATGAACCAAGTAAATGGTATGTTTAACCCAAACGGACCCATGAGATATTGGGGGACCTAACGCTTGAGTTATTTGTGTCTTAGGTATGCTTGAAAGTTGGAATGGAACCTGATGAGTGGATAAAAGATAGTGGATGCTCACGACACATGACGGGCAACAAAAGCCTCTTCTCAACATACCAAGAGTATGACGGAGGTAATGTTACTTTTGGTAGCAATCTCAAAAGCAAAATCATTGGCAAATGTACGATTGCTCATAACTCCCTAACTATTGAAAACGTTGCTCATGTCGATAGGTTAGGATTTAATCTACTTAGTATTAGTCAATTATGTGATAAAAAGTATAAAGTACTATTTGAAAAAAATGGTAGTAAAATACTAAAAGATGGTATCACCATAGCTAAAGGAGTTAGGAAAAACAATATATACGTCATGAAAATAGATAAAACATCTAATGACAAACTTTTTCTAACAACATTAAATGATAGCTCAACTCTTTGTGTAACATATTGGATTTCATAAACACATCATATCATAGCAATAAGGGGCATATAGTTTAGAGTTCTAGAGAGAGAAAGTGAGATGTTCTAGAGAGATAAAAAAAATGAAAGGTTAGATTACCAAATGAACATCCAACCCTCTCCCTTGTAGGGAGAGGGCTATTTATACAACTGACTACACCCTCCTTCGGGCTGTGGATCAGGCATACAGTGGGTAAAGACCCGTCCTTCTACCACGGTGTTACTTATACTACTAATAATCTAACTAATATACTGTTACGTCTACGAGCTATAATATGCTAGACATCATTGGGGTGACCGACACTTCAGCATGGATTTTCTAAATCCTAACAATCTCCCCCTAAGGGAGGTCACCCCAATAATTTCATTGAAAACGTCCTAGCAATTAATCTATAATCTTTAATGCTCGAGCTCGTAGACTTTGTAGCTTCAACAACTTTAACATCATGTAATAGTAGTGATTCCTTGACTTTGAGTGATTCTTTGATATGTGATATGGAGCTTTCATTGAGATCATCAACAATACATAATCTCTAATTTATCCGATGTATGATTGCCAACATGTGAAGTTGTGACTTTTGGACCGATATTCTCACATTTCTTCTCATCAGAGTTGCGGAAGCTTTTGTTGATTCATGATATTTGCAGCAGCGTAGCAGAAGCATGGAGTGGAAATATCAGAGTCACTTGATGAAGATATGCACATATCATGATTTCCTTGAGATGAATGTGATGTGTGAGCATGCGGCTATGGATTGAAGCCTCAGTTCTGATTAGCTGCAACCGTCGGGTGTTCCTGCAGACAACAGTTAGCAATAAAAGTGCACGAAAGTGTCTTTGATACTTTCATTGAATTGAGGTACACGGCCCATGGTTCCCCGTTGATCAGTACAAGTACTGCCTGTGAACAGGTAGAATTCCAAAGAATCTCCTTGACAGGGTTTCGCAGCAGCTCTAGCCGTTCTCAAATCGGAACGTCTCAGAGAAGACAACACGGAGTGAGTGAACCAGCAAATTGAGTTTTGCTGATTGAAGAAAATGATTTGAAAACAATCGTGTATTGCTTATTAGAAACAATTTTCGCAATACAACGAAGGTTTTATAGTAGAAATTAATTTTTAATCGTAAATACCTTTTGATTTTGAAAATGAAGTACACAGTCGATGTGCTATAGAAAATAATTTTGAGCACAACGACTGGTTTTTCAAAGGTATCCGTCAATCCATTTCTTGAACTAGGATTGATTCATATTATGAATCGCCCCATCATTTCTATCCAGTTGTCACAAGTTTGATCTTTAGAAAAGATCTCACATGTCACCTACCAAGAGCTTGTTTGATGTTGGCTCTAGAAGGATTTCCATCTTCATCGTGAATATTTTACATATCACTCAGATGTTCTGGCAATACTACAAGGATAATGCGTAGGACTCTCAATATATATACTTACTTTCCACATTGTGTGAAACAACAAGTCTTCATTAATTTTGTGTCCTAATGAGATTTTGTGATGATCTCTTGGCTCTAGACTCAATAGTGCACATTTGGTTCCTATGCCGGAGACTAGGGAGAGGGTCTCCTTCTTCAATATCAACAATCTCTAATAGAAAGTCGATAGATTATGTAGGTTCCCCGTGAGAATGAAACAAGTCCTTTTAAGAGGAACTTGAGTAGCTTTGGAAGTTAGGTGCAGTGCGTCACTGGGTCCATGACGTCTTGTCTTCAATACTGGTGTTACCTTGGTAACTACAGTAGCATATGAATTGAACCCGGTTTCTGCCCTAAGGTTGAAATAATGGAGGGCTATTTCTTTTCACCATTTTCTCATTCATTTCTTTTTCATTCTTCAACCCCTTCAATGCTTACCGAGATTTCATAACTAGAACCTTGTTGGGTTTATTCCAGTCCTAGCTCTATCTCAGTCTGCACTCTTCCCAATTCTCATTTTTCTCCTTTTTCCATCATACCTAAGGACTCCTACACTATCTAGTGGATTGTCCCTGGGTAGATCCCTCCAGCTCTAGCGGGATCGTGGGAACGAATACCTAACCTAACCATCCTTATATCTCCATGCATAAAGTAAATTTGGTTGGTCCTTTTGGTATTGTTCTTCTCCCAATGAAACCAATTGAAAATCATTTGAAAATCAATCCAGGTACTTGTGATACAAGATCAAAGCATTTTGTACCTGAATCGTTTTTGATATTTTTAGAAAAAGCTCCCCCTCAACATGTGCATCAAATAGTTGAAATTATTTTAGCACATGGAGGCAAGAGGACATAGAAATCTTGGATTAAGAATGAAGAATTCAATTCTTTGATTAACATTTTCTAAAATTATCAACATCACTTTCCTGATCAAAATTAGTATTTTAAATACTTTGTTGAAGATATTCTGGGAAAGGATGTGGTTTTCAAAAGATTGCTCCCCCTTGATGTGAAGAATTTTTGATACATTTTAGAGCTTACAGGGGGAATATGATGTAGAATTCACGATCGTTGTAGCCAATAAAACCTTTTAAAGTTACTATCAAGGTACTTTTATGAAAATAACTTTTAATTTCAGTACCTTGATAGTTTTGTCAACTGTTCAAAATGCTCCCCCTCAATGTGTGCTTCGATACACGAAAAGGTTTAGCACATATGAGGAAAGATGCCAATATATTGAGTTTTGAAGATCACATTTTATTAGATTGCATATTAATATCACATTTTCTCCCCCGATCAAAAATTTCAAATCCTTTGAGATTTTGGATCTCAAGTGATTTAAATATGTAAGAAAAATCTTGTTGGAGAAAAATGTGTCCGGTTTTATTTGATCTGAAACGAAACACTCCTAAATTCCCTCTTCAGAACAAGAGGGAAACTACAAGCCATAGCCTATCACTACTATATACATTATAGTTATTGTTGTTTATAGTTACCACATAACACATTATATTAAAACAAAATAGCTACTAAAGGAAGATGTCTTCATTTTGTTCTTTGAAGTAGCTTGTAGTGTCCTTCACGTACTCTCCCACCCACAAAACTTTCAAGGCTGCAGAAAATCTTTCTTGTCTTAAGTCTTCGTCCGATAGCAGCAATGAAATCTTCACACCATTTCACATCCTGTTCCGTCCAGAACCTCGTGTTGTTCCCCGACTTCAAATTTAGCTTGAACTCCTTTACCCTTGAATCCAACTCTTCTTCAACCATCTTGAGCGTTGATAACGCTACACGCGTCGTTCGGGGTCAAAGGAACTTCCTTTTCGTCGAGCAAGTTTTTCAACACCTTAGGAAGTGAACCTAATCGTTGTAGTGTAGTATTAGGGTAAGCCACGGGAATTGATATCGTTCTCTAGGGGAATAGGAATGCTAGTGAGAAGTTACTACGCTAAGGTTGAGGTTGAGGAAGATTATTTTTTTATCTTTTTATGTTTTTAGGGAATGGAAAGGTACGAATCTCGGGGTATTGGATTTGGGGGTTGGTATTTCTACCGATTACTCTATTCGTCTAATTATCTAATCTAAGGTGTATATAGTCTATGTCTAATTATTGTGTGCTCTTATGATGATTTAAAGATGTGTTTACTTAGGTTTTATTACTCCTTAATTATCTCCTATTGATGGTTGGATTGTCATGTCCTTATTCTTATTCGCGTTGTGTCTCTAAGGTCGTAGGGTATGCGTTTATCCCTAACTCTTTGAAACTACCAAAGGTTATTGCCTACAAAATCTCTAGGATTTATAAACTTAACACTAAGGTACTCTTCGGATGGTTTAGCCTACAATGACTCTAGGTACTATAAGCTAAGGTTCACAAAGATTAATCAAGCATTAACTACACAACGGATGATCTATCGCAATACTAGATCATTAACAATTAAGATAAGAGACAACCAATCAATATTCAATAATTAAGTTTCATATTCCCTAAGCAAACACACAAGTAAATTAGCCGGACATGGGAAACATGCAAGCATACACACAATTAATTGAAGACATAATTAAATTAATGAAGTAAAACACTTATCTTGATGTAAGATAGGGTATGGAACCCTAAAATACTGTACAAGACAGCCTTGGTTCGGTTTAGGTTTTTACTCCAAAAGACTACACACCGAAAACTAAAAAATTCGGATTCTATATATAAGATTACACATGCGACGGCGTCACCCTTTGATTTGTGACGCCGTTGGGTCGCCGTTATTAGGGTTTCTTCTTGGCCACGTTAGTCTTGCGACGGTGTCACCTTATGCTGGTGACGCCGTCCCCTTCAGTCTCTGACGTCGTTTGCATCAAATCTAGGCCGTCTGAGTTGCGACGCCCTACTCTTTTAAAACCTAAAGCCGTCACTTGTAAATGAGCAATTTGGCTACTGAGCCTTCACAAAAGTTGTCCGACGGCGTCACTAGTTATGCCTGACGCCGTCACCTTCAGTTCCAGCAACCTGAGTGTCTTGATTCTTGACTTTGGCCATTTTCTTCGTATATTCGCGCCTTTTCGTCCGAATAAGTTTCATTCCAGCATCTTCCCTTCAAGATACCTAAAAAGTGAAAAGGAACGATATTAAGTAATAACGGATACAAAAGTGATCAAATAAGGGCTTAAACGACCCTTCCAAAAGGTACAATTTAAAACCTTATCAAATATCCCTACACTTGGTATTTGCTTGTCCTCAAGCAAATGTGCTTTTAGCCAATCAATTTATAAGTTAGAGGTCATGAAGCATTATTTTAGAACGATTCACAACACATATAAGCCTCGCAAAAGTCATAACAAGCACGGAAATTACATACTAGCACCTCACATGGGGTGTTTGGATACTCACATCTCTTAGGTGTATATGAAATATGTAGGACCTTACTTTTATCAACCTTATCACAAACCCAACACGTTACTACTGTTACGCGTAGAAACACGTTAACCACAAACACAATAAGAAGATGAAATAAAGAAAGGAAAGAGGGTGACTTGATGTTAAAACCGTGTATGTATGTTATGCGTATGAATATGTAGAGAGATGAAAACAAGAGATGTTATATTGCTCCAAAGAAAACACACACACACACACACTTTCAAGCACACCCCTCAAATGACCATTTGAGGGGTATTTATAGTTGGAATACATGATGCCCTAAAAGGCTTTCCATGGGGTCGTTGGGGCTTGGACATGGGTTGGATTGGATATAAGGCAAGCTTAACTAAACTAATACCCATTTAGCTTAGTCCAATCCACGAGCCCGTTGACTATTCTAGCACGATATCTAACACACGTTACAAAGTTCCTAATTGTGAATGACCATCACTTCTAATAAAAACTATTAAGGCTAACAATCTCCCCCTAAGGGGTGGTCATTCAAAAGATGCTCCACTTGAATAGGTCTTTGCTTTTCTCGAGCTTGAACTTTGTGTGTCGATATAGAATAGTCTTGATTCTTTGTTCTTTCATGCTTTGTGATCAGATAATGTGGTTGTCTGCCGTTGTCAACTTCGATGGTTAGGTGTCTCCACATCTTTCTCCACCATGCTCACACTTCTATTTGTATTTTGGTTACCAATGATGTAGTTCTCGAGTCTTTAAACTTTGTAGATTCTTTGAAATTGACGAAGAATCATCTTTGACTTTGTGTTGCCTTTGATTTTGATGAGAACTTTCATGTGTTGTTGATATGAGCATGTGGGGAATCTGCACGATCAATCCGCTCCAGAGCTTCCATAAGAAGAAAACATAAAAACAGGTTAGTAATAAGCGGATTCCGGCACTTACAAGTTTGAATTTTGAGGGTGTTAACAGCATAGTGTGAAAACACGTCTCTAATTCTCACAGAGGCCGTTCCTGAACTGGAGTCCCACAAGTGAGATAACGCGATGTACCAAAATACACGTACAGTTCAGATGAGTCGCTGAGGTACACCTAAGCATCACCCCACGACTGTAGACCGTTTGAGACACACTAAGCATAATCCACGGGGAGTTACCGAAGTGACCTGCTGTTAGGGCTGCTTGATGTTGACCCTGGCAGGAGTTTCCATTCAATCACTGAAGATCATAGATGTGAAACTTCTCATAAATGTTCTGGCAGATTGCTAAGATCTGCGTAGGACTCTAGAGTATATCACTTGTGTCCTTATTGATGAACAACAAGCGATGTCATGTCAAGTGTTCCTATGAGATCTTTTGATGAATCTCGTGGCTCTAGACTCGATTAGTGCATTTTGGTTTTCCTGAGCGGAGACTAGGGAGAGGGTCTCCTTCTTCAATACCAACGATCTCTAAGAGAAAGTCGATAGATTACGTAGGGTTCCCAGTGAGAATGAAACAAATCCCTTTTGAGAGGAATTGAGTGGCTAGAAGGTTTAGTGCAGTGCGTCACTGGGTCCATGACGTCTTTGTCTTCAATACCAGTGTCATCTAGTGACAACCAGTAGCATATGTATCGAACCCGGTTTCTGCCCTAAGGTTGAATATGGAGGGCTATTTCTTTTCACCCTTTCTTCACATTTCTTTTTAATTCTTCAACCCCTTCTTTCTCCTTTCTCACATTACTCCTTTTTTTTCAATCATTCCTAAGGACTTCTAATACTAACTATTTGTGATGTCCTTGGGTAGATCCCTCCGGCTCAGGCGGATCATAGGACGAATTTCCTATCCTTAGTCACCTTACAACTCCATGACTGTCCTATTGTTGCCATAAAACCATTTTTCTTGAAAATCTCTCAGAGTGTTTATGATAGAAAACATGTTTGAAACACTCCGAGAGTTTTGTATTTTCAGAAACACTCCCCCTTCACATGTGCTTATAAGTTTTGACAGAAATCTGCACATAGAGGGTAGAGTTCGCACTTTTTGAATTGATCGACTTTAAATGAACTAGACCGATTCGAGACACGTTTACGTCACTAGAGAACTAGCTTGAAATTATTACCCGTCCTGGTCAAGTCCATAGAAAGTTTCTCGAGATGGTACATGATTACTCGTCAATTCATTGGTTTCAATTGAGTCGATCATTAATCACGTCTCCTCCCCCTCAAAAATAGCATATACATGATATTTTTGATATTAACAGATTAAACAACATTTTAGAATCTTATGGGGAGACAAACGGATTTGATTTAAGCATGAATTTGGAATATTTTGGTTCTATACTCCCCCTTTAATAAAGCATAATCAATTAAAGGGTTTTAGAGGGAGTTATCTTGAGCACAAAATATATTGAAAGATTTTAGAAAAAACTTTTTGAACAATCTTGAAAAAGTGCTCAAGATGATGATGATTTCTCACCATTTTTAAATGTAGTGCACTGAAGCGTGCACTAGTGCTTTTCATTAAAAAGCACGAGTTTTGATTTGAAAATAATCAAAAGTCATTATTTTAGTCCGGGTTTCGTACTGAAGTATACGAAAGCCATTTTATTAAGAAATTTTGAGAAACGACATATTTTAGAAAACATATTAAAGAACTCTCGCTCAAGCATCTGTACATGCCCGTATCATTGTTGAATGACATTTCTAGAAACGTACAGAATATCGATTATACGAGAGACATGTCGTGAGAAGAATATTTTTGGATTTTTGATTTTATATTGTTTTTGTATTTTTGAAAGTTTTATATTTTTATATTTTGCTTTTGTTGGTTTTTCAGATTTTGTATTTTGTTTTTCAAAAATATTTACAGCGAAGCTTTTTGGAAAAAATCATTTTTCAAGAAGATTCGAGAAGCCGTTCTAACTCCTCAGAGGTTAGGCTTCGCATTCCAATTCGTCGAACTAAATATTCAAACCTTTCTTTTGGAAGGGCTTTAGTTAGTAGATCGGCGAGTTGGTAATCAGTCTTCACGAAGAATAATTCAACAGTACCATTTTCGACGTACTCTTTGATGAAGTGATAGCGGACACGGATATGCTTAGTCTTTGAGTGATGAACAGGATTGCATGATATGGCTATGGCACTTTTCGAGTCACAATACATAGGTATTTTATCGAAAGTAAAGCCATAATCTGTGAGTTGTGTTCTCATCCATAGAACTTGAGCACAACACACAGATAGAGACACATACTCAGCTTCAGCGGTTGAAAGTGCAGTGCAATCTTGTTTCTTTGAAGACCAGCTGACTAACTTTTCACCCAAAAATTGTGCTCCTCCGGATGTACTTTTTGCTGTAACTTCATCACCTGCGTGGTCCGCATCTGAAAAGGCAATTAGATCAAATCCGGATTCCTTCGGATACCAAAGTCCCATGTGAATGGATGTCTTCAGGTACCGAAAGATCCGTTAAACCTCTTTGAGGTGCAGTTCGGTAGGCTTTGCCTGAAACCGTGCTAATAAGCAAATAGCAAAATGAATATCTGGTCGACTAGCAGTAAGATTCATGAGAGAACCAATCATGCTCTAATATTTCTTCGAATCAATAGGTTTCCTAAACAAATCGGCTCCAATTTTTGGTGAAGTTACCATTGGTGTTCCGACCGAGTCACAATTATCCATACCATGATTTTTCAAAATCTCAGTTGTGTATTTAGCTTGATTTATAAAAATTACACGAGGGGACTGATGAATTTGTAGACCAAGAAAGAATTTTAGTTCCCCCATCATGGACATTTCAAATTTGCTTTTCATGAGATTTTCAAAGTGTTTTGAAAGATTCGGATTAGTGGACCCAAAGATGATGTCGTCCACGTAAATCTGAACAATCAAAATGTCATTTTTGCATTTTTGTGTAAACAAGGTAGGATCAACTGTTCCTTTGGTGAAATTGTTTTGGATAAGGAAAGAGAACAGTTCGTCATACCACGCTCTCGGAGCTTGTTTCAATCCATAGATTGCCTTTTTGAGTTTGTAGACGTAGTCTGGATGTTCCATGTCTACGAAGCCTTCTGGCTGACTCGCGTACACTTCTTCTTTCAGAGTTCCATTCAAGAATGCGGTCTTAATGTCCATCTGATAAACCGTGATGTTTTTGTGAGCTACATAGGCTAAGAATATCCGGACTGCTTCAAGTCTGGCTACCGGCGCGAATGACTCTTCAAAGTCTATCCCTTCCTCTTGTCTGTATCCTTTGGCCACTAGACGAGCTTTGTTGCGAATTACAGTCATCTCTTCATCCCTTTTGTTCTTCCATAACCATTTGAGATCAATGAGGCGAATGTCAATTGGTCTTGGAACCATTTCCCAAGATTCATGAAGACGGTATTGGAGAAGTTCCTCCTGCATCGCTTCTATCCATGCGGGTTCTGCCATTGCCTCGCGAATGTTCTTTGGTTCGATATTGCTAATTGAGCAAAGGTAAATGCACATGTCGCAATCGGTGGCAAGTTGGCGTCTCGTCTGAATTGGCCTTGAAGGTTCACCAATAACTTGTTCAATTGGGTGGTCTTTTGTCTACTTCAGAGTAGAAGGATACCGTTGGTTATACGTATGCGAGTTAGATGGTTCTCGTAAGCTTGAAGAAGATTCAACTGATTCCGTAGCAAACGGGTTTTCAAATAAGTCTTCATCTAACGTTGCATCGTTCTGGTTTTGGTTTTGCTCATCAACTGCTGGTAGAACGGGTGTAAGAACTTGAGTAGATGTAGATGATGTTGATGGAGTTGGTGCATTGGTTTCGACCGTTGTAGATGCATCTTCTGTTGGTGGTGGTGGATGATTTTGAGCGGGTGCAGCGGAATGATGGTTTGATGCATTTGTCGAAGTTCCACCATAGTATTCATCGAACATTAACTCGAAGAAATTTTCCCATTCTTATTCTTTAGGATTGTCAAACGAAGTTGATTGAGCTCTTTGAGGTACGAGTCCTGAACTGATGTGTCCAGAAGTCTGCGGGTTTAGTGTGGGTTCTAGAGCGAGTCTCTCAGAAGCCATATGTGAAAGTTCATCAAATTTCACATTCATCGTCTCCATGATCCTCCTAGTTCTTCTGTTATACACCCTGAATGCCCTCGAGTTATCTGAATATCCAATGAAGATTCCAATATCACCTTTAGCTTTCAATTTACCTAGATCTTCTCTGTCATTCGTTGGATAGCACAAAGCGCCAAACACGTGAAAGTAAGAGATATCAGGTTTTCTGTTGTTCACTATTTCATATGGGGTTTTATTGAATCTTGGATGGATGAGGGATCGGTTCTGAGTGAAACAAGCAGTGGCAACAGCATCAGCCCATAGAGATAACGGTGCACTAGAATAGATTAGCATTGTGCGAGCAGCTTCCACAAGAGTTCTATTTCTTCTTTCAACTACCTCATTCTGCTGTGGAGTTCTAACAACTGATGTCTGATGAGTGATTCCAACATCTTCAAAATAGGTTCTTAACTCCTGATTAGTGAATTCTGTGCCGTTGTCTATTCTTACAACCCTTACTGGAGTTTGAAGAAGAACTTGAATACGTTTCAGAAAGGTGATGATGATGCCTGGTGCTTCGTCTTTTGATCTCAGAAACTTAACCCATGTATATCTTGAATAATCATCGACGATAACTAGAATATACTTTTTTCCATTAATGCTTTCAACTCTCATTGGGCCACATAAGTCCATGTGCAACATATGCAACTTTGCTTCCGAACTAGGTACGGATTTGTGTTTATATGATGCTCTTTTGCTTTTTCCTTGTTCGCATGATGGACATAAGTGATCCTTGGTGTATTTGAACTTTGGAAGTCCGTTGACGATGTTGTCTTTGGCAAGATTGTTGATGGTGTCGAAATTGAGATGGGATAACCGTCTGTGCCACAACCAGGACTGTGTTCCAGATGCTCGTGTCATAAGACATATTGGTGATGAAGAGGCCATTTTGTTGATATCGATAGCATACAAGTTTGTATCACGATTCCCAGTTAAGAGATCAGTGCCATCCAAGTTTCTAACGAAGCAAGCATTTTTCCTAAAAGCAACCTCTAAATCTGCATCACAGAACTGTCCGACTAAAAACAAATTATGTCCCAACCCTTCGACATAGTAAACCCGAGTGATCTAATAATTTCCAAAAGGTAGATCTCCATAACCCATGATAGCTGCTACATGATCATTTCCAAAACGTACGGTTCCCATGAATTTCCAGACGAAATTGATCAGCAGCTTCAGATTCCCGGTCATGTGCTTGGAGCAACCCGATTCGACGATCCAAAGACAAATTTCGATAACCTGCCAGTAACAGAAAAAGAATATTGTGGAAACCGTTTTGATTTAGGTTCCTTTGGGTTAGAGGTAAAGTCCTTATCACACTCAAAGAGGTTTTCTACAAGGAATGCTGGTTTATCACTCATTGTACCATTCTGGAGTGTGAAAGTTCTACCTGTGGGTTTCCAAATATCATCCCTAAAGTATACACTTTGGTTCCTATCAGTAGTGTAAAGCCTAAGTTTGGCAACTAGTCTTCCTACTCGTTTAGCGTAAGATCTTTTTGGGACGTTCTTCTTAACAGGCTTATCATTCACATTCTTAGAAACACAATCATCCTGATCATTAATTAACGATTTCTTGCAAGTTAAACAAAGAGATTCAACACATTCATTAGACTTAGCAAGTTTCATAGGTTCAGTACATTCAGATGAAATGTCTTTCTTATTCAAAAACGGTAAATTCCTAGGGTGTTCTTCTACTTTCTTCTCTTTATTCAAGCTACTACTCCTAGAGGCAGTCGAGACTCTATTGTTCCTTGTATTGCTCTTAGGCTTTAGTCTGCTGCTCCTAGAGGTGCTTTCTAGTCCTGTAGAAGGTAAGGCACACGCATTAGGATTCACATTTTTATGAAGGGAGGTGGTTTCAGCTTTCCTAGTCTCTTTAGAGTGCTTTTCTAAAATTATGTCGTTTGTTCCATATGTTTTAGATGTGGAGGCAGACGCATTAGTGGTACTCATCTTAAAAAGGCCAGGTGCTAAAACTTTTGGTTTCTCGATAACCGCTTTTCCCTTATCAACATGTTGTTTAGGTAGGGCAGGTGGAGTGACTGGTTTTGATGAAACATTTTTCTCATTGACTTTTGGAAGAGGCATAGAAACAGACATTTTTGGTTTGGAAACCGGTTTGGGAACATTTGCTTTCTCCGCAGTCAATGGTTTTTTAATCACAGTATTCGTGAGATTTCTCTGATCCTTTCGACTTTGGTGGAGGGAAGTATTTTTACACTTAGGATTACGCACACGGAATGGAAGATGTCCTGATCTTTCGTGGAGATCCTCGTCGTCTGATTTCGGATTCTCGTTATGTTCCTTGTTATCTCAGAGCTGACGGAGATCCTCATCATCGAACT